>JANAVB010028197.1:307459-442459 GCA_029216955.1 Iris pallida
TGATAGATGGACAGTACACTAGTGGAATTAGGTGTACAACTTTTTGGGTGATTGATCCTCCGAAACCTAGGATTGATTTCATGACCAGAACTTGTAGTTTGCTTGCTTGAGGAGATTATATATCTCATCCTCGCAATCGCAGTCTTGTGATTTTGCAAACAACCAATCGAACTAATTATGTAATTAAGTAAATTCTTTTTGCTATATTTTGAAAACCAACCCTTTAATTAAAAATCTCTTCTTATGTTTAAGGTTGTTAGTAATATAGATTACATGTTCCTTCATCTTTTATTTCCAATAACCTAGGCACCATAAATTGAATCTCCTTATGCCCATTTAACCGTGCCTTACCTTCTAATTCAACCCTGTGAAAATGCTCCTTGGACTACTACAATTTTTTTGTCTTGGTCTACAAATGTTTCTTTCTGTGATCTTCTCGACATTTTTCTTTTCGTCATACATGATCGGATCCCTCAAATACCGCCTCTTGTCCAATCATACTCAACCAAGTCATTCCCTATTGTCTTATTAAAAGTGACCTATATATGAGAAATTTAGATTTGGTAATGAATCCCCCAGACTAATAGCACCGTGGTATTACCTAGGCTCCCTTTGATAGTTGCGACTGTGGTCAGAAGTGCCCGTCCCTTTTTAAATATTCTTAGAGACAGACCTTTCCATGAACCTTGAAAATGGTCCATGACTACACTTCCACTATCAACATGATTTCTATAAGTTGGGTAGTGTCTTAAACAAGTGCATCCTACTTATTAGAATTGATATCAAACTAGGAGCCCATTAATAACCGTGTCCCACATCCTTTCGAGAAAACCCGGTACGACTAGTCATAATTGCTTTCTTCTATAGTAAACTCTTTTCCCATGTCTCACTAGCTTATTTTAATTTCGATGACAAAACTTTTATAAGTTGGGTAGAAAACCACCAAAATTTTCAACTTTTATTTTTGACTTGAATAATATTTTTCGTGGATATTTTTATATTTAAAAAAATAGTTTTATGATATAAATAACCTTAGTCATGGTTGAGATTGGTTATTGTAACACCCAGTTTTCTGAAATTAGGATATTTTTGAAAATTTATTATTTTTTATTATTTATTAATGGTATTTTAGACATGATATGATTTTTGGTGATTTTTAGTTATTTAAAACTATTTTCTAAGTCACGACTTATGACTTTGTGACTTTACTAGTATAACCCTAGTGTAAACCCTAGAGATTTCATAACCTAGAGACTAACCATGATCATGTGAGCCTAGCCATAGGTTTAGAACATCAAATTAGGGCTTTTAGCCTAAAGGGTATTTTGGTAATTTTCTAGGATTTATTTGGAATTATTTGTATTTATGTGTTTTTATTATTGTCTAATTATTGATTAGTGTCATGTTAGTCCCTAACCTAGTTTAGCCTAATCTAGGGGTTAGCAACTAACCTAGAAGACTAATGTTAGATATTAGCTTTATGTATAAATATCTAGTTAGATAAATATCTAGATATTTCACTTTTTAGATATTTTAGAACCTAAATATCTAACCCCTTAGTCAAAGACTTAGGGGCTAAGTTTGCAAGGTGGTAGGACACTCTCCCCTACCCCCATGGCAGCCAAACACTACCCCCCTTCCTATATAACCCCATCACACTCATTCATGATCATTTTACATGAATTAAAAACCTAGAAATTCCCATTCCCTCACAAAACCATAACTTGATCATTTTTGATCCAAATTGGGTCTAGTCTTTTGCATTGGACTCCCCTACACTAGAAGATACTAGTTAGGACTTGCTAGCAAGGATTTATGAGCTTTGGGCATCACCAAGTTGAATGACACACACCCCCTCTTTATTGATTTTTCCTTGGAATTGCACAAATAGGTAAATGCCCTAAAACCTAGTTAATATTCTATTTTTTCATCATAAATGCATGCATATAGGACTACCATAACTGTGGGTCAAGTTTGGTGAAAATTAGAGTTGGTTTGGTGTCCGTATCGGACACGTATCCTAGGCTATAAACCCTTGTTTGATGAAATGCCACAAAGGATTGGTTTTTGTGTTTTTCCAAAACAAATTACATTTTTGTATAGCCCTAGACTTGTAGGTTACAACCCAAGTGGACTGAGCACGTTTTCGTGCTGTGTTCGTGTCCAAAATGGACACGAACCCACTGCACGAGCACACACGTGCATGCCCTGCTACCACACCCTTCGTGCTCACTGCACAGAGCACGTAGACACGCCAAAATTGGTGGACACGAGGGGGCAATGTCTGCGAACATGCCCCCAAAATCTCACAACTTCTCGTGTCGTGTCGAGTGAGAAATCTCACTCGCACTGGACACGCACTGCTGTGCACGCGCACGTTTCAGTCGAAAATTCGACTTAGACACGGCCTTCGTGTCGCGTGGACACGAGTCGAGGACACCTCGTGGTGACACGAGCGTCTAGCCCTTCAAGTGGCGAACAGGAGGACACGACCACGAGATATGTCGTGTCCTGTGTCACGAGCACGAGACGTGCAACCGCGTGCACGACGCGGTCTGAACGTGTGTATCAGTCGTGTTTTTCACGACTGATACAGGTTTCATATCGTGTCCAGGAGTGTCGTGGACGCGTGGCAGTGTGTGGATCGTGTAGCCCTATGTGTGGGCTACACGTGTGCATGACCACGAGACATGTCGTGTCTCGTGGTGTGTCCACGAGCGTGAGGAACGCGTGCACGATGCTGTGTACGCGTGTGCGTATCAGGATTTACCCGATTGGGTTTTTGAGTGATTGGAGACATTATTTCGTGTCGTGGTGTCGTGTCAGGCCCCCTAGACACTAGAGGACACTTGGGGCATCACTTACCAACCTTTAGGTTCGAGCCTTAGCTCGGTTTTGTATGCATATTTGGGTTTACCTGTTTTCGAATACACAGTGCTATTATTTCCAGATTTTGGGATTTTTTCCAGTTTTTTCAAATGAATTTCAAATCGGTTTTTATTATGATTTATGCATGTATATGTGTATTTCAGTATATGTATAGATATTATATGTGTATGTGAGTGTGTAGGTAAGATTTTAGGATGTATACATGTATATACATGTGTATATACATGTATGTATATATGTAGGTTTGTGGGTGTTTTGTGTGTGTGTGTGGGGAGCCAATTTCCTGTTCCAGGAAAACTGGAACATCCCTTCCCCCTTTCCTGTGTCATCTAAGTCCCTCTCTCTCACTATTTTCTCCTTCACTCTCTCTCTAATTCTCTCTTTCACTCTCTCACATCTCTCTCTCTCTATTTCCCTCTATATATATATATATATATATATATATATATATATATATATATATGTTATATATATATATGTTATATTATATACAACTATATATATTGGTATATATATAGTTGAGGGTATACATTTATGGGCTTATATATATATATATATATATATATATATATATATATAAAAATATATATATATATATATATATATATATATATATATATATATATATATATATATATATATATATATATATATATATATGAAAATGTATATATATATAAATATATATATATTTTTTTTTTATATATATATATGAAAATGTATATATATATAAATATATATATATATATATATATATATATATATATATATATATATATATATATATATATGAAAATGTATATATATGTATATATGTTAGCTATTTATATATGTATATATATTATGTATATATGTGAGAATGATTGGTATTATATATATAGGGTATACATATATTGATATATATGTAGTAGATAGACTTTTGTATATCTATATATATAGATGTGTATATATATAAATGACCTTCTAGATATAGGTTTATATAGAAACCTATGATACATAGCCTATAGGCCTAAGTAGTATATTATATATATATGTATGTAAGTCATATATATATATTGTATAAGGTAGATACCTATATGGTATTAGCCTATGGAACCTAGTTACTAGCCTATGGCCTATGGCCAATGAGTTCGGATAGACCATTAGGCCTACTAGACCTAGGTTGACCAAAATGTTGACCATGGTTGACTAAAGTCAACTATTGGTCAAACCATGACCTAATTGACCTAAAAATGACTAGTTTAACTAGTCTGACCATGTTTGACCCAATTACCTTATTGACTAGTCTTTGTTTGACCTAATTACCTTACTGACTAGTCTTGTTTGACCAATACCTTAGTTGGTCTAAGTTTGACCTAGACTTGACCCAGATTGATCATGTTGACTAGTATTTGACTAGTTTGATTAGAATGTTGACCAAGAGTTGACTTTAACCTAGATTTGACTAACCTTGACTTGTTTGACCTTGTTTGATTCTAATTGACCTAGTATGACTTCCTGTGACCTAGTATGACTTCCTGTGACCTAGTATGACTTCCTGTGACCTAGTTTGACTGTTGAGTTGACCAAGAGTTGACTTTTGACCAGATTGACCTAGAATCATGTAGTATGCATTGTATACTTTATTTTTACCATTGTGGATACATTATGACTTGAATTGCTCTGATTAGGAGCCAGACACCTCTTCTCAGACAGTATATCCTCTTCAGACATTCAGTTATCAGGCGAGTACATTCTCTGACCGTTTCATACTTGTTTAGGCTTTACTTCTCGCTCTAGATTACTTTACTTGATGCTGTCACATTGGTAACACGGATTGGTACTATATGGATCTTTACATGAGATGTTATCCCCCTCGGGAGCATCGGGTACTTCATGTTACTTGTGTTTCACTTTCATCATGTACTCCTGTGCTTCCATCATGCATGTATACTCATGTGATCATGTACTCTCATGTTCACTGAGCCCTCATGTATAACTTTACGTATACTCATTTATGAGCCTCATGTGAAGTAATCATGTATAATAACGTAACTTGTCTAGATCCTTGTGTATTGATTGGGGAAACGGGGGAGTAGAAGTAGACATGTGAATAATTCCAAAGTAGTGTAATCATGTACAAACTCAGTAGTGTAATTATGTATAAATTCTAGCCATTCACATGCTTATCTTGTACTCTACATCACTAGCCACTTACAGTTCTCTATATACAGTAGATATTTCCTTTACAAGCTATCTCTTTTACAGCGTATATTTCCTTTCAGCATTTCCTGTATCTTACTCTATTGCCTGTATCGTATTTCCTAACCTGATATGAACTGCGTGAGATGTATTATGCTCGTTCCTGTCCTGACTGGACCTGTTGAAAATATTACAGAGGATGAGGATGAGGCCCTGGTGTCTACCTATTATGGAGCAGGACTAGATGATACTTATGTTGTGGACCCTCAGCAGGATCCACCTGCAGCCGAGGATATTGCCCCAGTAGTCTAGGCTAGCTTAGCTAGACAGTCTTTTTCATATTATCTTTTTGTCTCACATTCTGAGTTGTATTTTGAGATGTTGAGATATGTAGACTCTTAGACTTATTCTTTTATGAGTTGACATTCTGGATGTTATGTATCCTAGACACTTAGACTTATTTCATCTATTCTACTGTTCTCTTTGAGTTACTGTCTATCTATCTATCTTTCATTCTTCTACCTAGATGTGATTGAGATTGTATTCTGTTTGTCACCTCCATTCGGAGAGTATAAACTGTACAGGTACTTTTATATTGTTAGATGATTGACCTAGGACAGCGTTCTACCGCCGACACTGCGGCGTAGACTGGACGTACCCACTTCTCGTGTCCCTATACAGGGTGCGGATCGTGACACGTTTTTAGTGGTGGCCCATACAGGTCGTATTTATGTAGTAATATTCGAACTAGTGTATCACTACAGCCTGCGATAGGATTTGAGGAATAGGCTTAGTGAGAGAGGATACTCAATCATTGTTAGGATATCTTGAGAGATTCCTGGGATGACCCTTGAGAATCTCATTTGAATTACGATTTAAACTCCTTTTCTCTTGATTGAATTCGATTTTGGAGGATTCACTGTAGAACTTTGAATCCTGGTGTTAGTAGATGATTTTGAAATTTTTGTAGTTGTTGATTTTAATTTCTTTGTGTTAGATTAATATATTTTATTTTAAGGTACTCAATCACATTTATGAAAAAACTCTCATCTGTTTCTTGCCATCTAATTCTCTTGCTAATTGCTTTCCCTTGAAAAGAACTGTCCCCTCTATTTTCTGCATCTTGCTTAAACTCTTTCTACCAAACTATGTGACTGTATCCCAAACCTGACTTACTCGACATTTCCTTAAATCAAGACCTTATTGAGACCTTCTAACCTTGACCTTTGATTTATCGAACCCTAACTATATTCATCTAGTAGCCTATCTATCCCTAGGACTGTGTTCCTAAATTATTTACTAGATTCCTAATTAATTTTATTCCATGGGTTAATTTGATCTTCTTTAATTTTTGTATCAATTATCACGTCTTGAACTCCCACTTTCTATTCTAGATCATTGGACGTCCTTTACCGTGACTTAGATATTCAGAGTATAATACTAGCTGTTACCTCCCAACAAATTTCACATGTAAGACCAAGACTAGCCTACCTTCATCTAGGTATTCCATGTCCCACTAAAACCCGTCTCCTTGTACTCTATTTTCTTGATATGATTTTCTGGTCAAATGGCTAAACTATAACCTCTACCATGATACTAAATTAATTCTTATTTCAATTAGAGATCCACCTTGGCTCAATTCTTTCGACCTGGCATGTGATGGTGTTCTGCTTGAGTCCTTGAAAACTTAACCTTGTACCTTACCTTGAATGCTTGACCCGATTGGTTAAGGATCTTGGACTGTATCTTCTTTCATCATTTCCACCCTTACTTATATCTTATGCTATAAATTTATCCTTAGTTTTACAAGCTTATCCTTTTCGAGCTTGATCATGATATATTTTATTGGGTGTACACCCACTAACATATTATCTAATCAGAACCGGCGCATGATGGTCTGATCAACCTATTGCGTTTTGGTTCACTTTTTCATATATTAATCTACGTGGATGGAGACATAGTTAAACTTGTCCTAGAATCTTATCCGCAATAGCCTTGACAATTCTTCTTAGAATTATTTTATCGCCTATGAACCTCGTATTCGTATCCAGTTGAATTAAATTTAATCATGACCTGGATCTTCATCATTGGATGCTCGTGCTCATACTTGATTTCATTGATTTTTCACTTTGCCCAAATCTCGATTTATCCTGAAATTGATCAACTTAGATCGTGTCAAGACTAAAATCTATTTGTGATTGTTTGTGCCTAAATTTTCAATTTTCTTTTACCACTTTATGGAATAGTAACTTTTAATGATTTCTCACTTACTTGTTAATGACAAATTTTCATATAGGATGGTAGACGGCCCTATAGCCTTGATGATTGTTGTTCCCTAATTACCTTCCCAATTAGGACACCCTAGATTGCTTGTACGTTTTGATACCATAGGACAGTCTTGATCTAGAATGACTAGTACACCTAGATGAGACCACAGACTGTCCCATTTAACCTATCCCCTTGGTACCACTATTGTATCATAATTTCTGGTTCAATTTAGGTAATATAGACTTTTCCCACTCTAAATTATGATCATCGTAGGCACATTACCGTGACTTTTAAGTTAGGAGCACAAGACTAGTTGTTTTCTCAAAACTTACTTCGTATACATGACACTCTACACCCATGACCTTAGTGTCCCACTCAGGCATACCATCGTGTGCTTCATTTGCTTAGTACGATTTTCCTGACCCGAGACTCCACCCTGATTTACACCATAGAGTTACTTTTGATTTCGATTTGGATTAAGGGCACCTTATGACCTAAAACTGCCAGCCAATTTTTGGACATGACCCAGTATAGGTCTACTACCCATATTTTGCTTGTTGACCTTGTATGTTGCTAGGTAGTAGCTTCAACCCTGATTGTTGAAGGTTTGACCTAGAAGGAGTACGACCATCTAAATTTCGAGGACGAAATTATTTTAAGGAGGGTAGACTTGTAACACCCAGTTTTCTGAAATTAGGGTATTTTTGAAAATTTATTATTTATTATTATTTATTAATGGTATTTTAGACATGATATGATTTTTGGTAATTTTTAGTTATTTAAAACTATTTTCTAAGTCACGACTTATGACTTTGTGACTTTACTAGTATAACCCTAGTGTAAACCCTAGAGATTTCATAACCTAGAGACTAACCATGATCATGTGAGCCTAGCCATAGGTTTAGAACATCAAATTAGGGCTTTTTAGCCTAAAGGGTATTTTGGTAATTTTCTAGGATTTATTTGAAATTATTTGTATTTATGTGTTTTTATTATTGTCTAATTATTGATTAGTGTCATGTTAGTCCCTAACCTAGTTTAGCCTAATCTAGGGGTTAGCAACTAACCTAGAAGACTAATGTTAGATATTAGCTTTGTGTATAAATATCTAGTTAGATAAATATCTAGATATTTCACTTTTTAGATATTTTAGAACCTAAATATCTAACCCCTTAGTCAAAGACTTAGGGGCTAAGTTTGCAAGGTGGTAGGACACTCTCCCCTACTCCCATGGCAGCCAAAGACTACCCCCTTCCTATATAACCCCATCACACTCATTCATGATCATTTTACATGACTTAAAAACCTAGAAATTCCCATTCCCTCACAAAACCATAACTTGATCATTTTTGATCCAAATTGGGTCTAGTCTTTTGCATTGGACTCCCCTACACTAGAGGATACTAGTTAGGGCTTGCTAGCAAGGATTTATGAGCTTTGGGCATCACCAAGTTGAAGGACACACACCCCCTCTTTATTGATTTTTTCCTTAGAATTGCACAAATAGGTAAATGCTCTCAAACCTAGTTAATATTCTGTTTTTTCTTCATAAATGCATGCATATAGGACCACCATAACTGTGGGTCAAGTTTGGTGAAAATTAGAGTTGGTTTGGTGTCCGTATCGGACACGTATCCTAGGCTATAAACCCTTGTTTGATGAAATGCCACAAAGGATTGGTTTTTGTGTTTTTCCAAAACAAATTACATTTTTGTGTAGCCCTAGACTTGTAGGTTACAACCCAAGTGGACTGAGCACGTTTTCGTGCTGTGTCCGTATCCAAAATGGACACGAACCCACTACACGAGCACACGCGTGCATGCCCTGCTACCACACCCTTCGTGCTCACTGCACAGAGCACGTGGACACGCCAAAATTGGTGGACACGAGGGAGCAATGTCTGCGAACATGCCCCCAAAATCTCACAACTTCTCGTGTCGTGTCGAGTGAGAAATCTCACTCGCACTGGACACGCGCTGCTGTGCACGCGCGCATTTCAGTCGAAAATTCGACTTAGACACGGCCTTCGTGTCGCGTGGACACGAGTCGAGGACACCTCGTGGTGACACGAGCGTGTAGCCCTTCAAGTGGCAAACACGAGGACACGACCACGAGATGTGTCGTGTCCTGTGTCACGAGCACGAGACGTGCAACCGCGTGCACGTCGCGGTCTGAACGTGTGTATCAGTCGTGTTTTTCACGACTGATACGGGTTTCGTATCGTGTCCAGGAGTGTCGTGGACGCGTGTCACTGTGTGGATCGTGTAGCCCTATGTGTGGGCTACACGTGTGCATGACCACGAGACATGTCGTGTCTCGTGGTGTGTCCACGAGCGTGAGGAACGCGTGCACGATGCTGTGTACGCGTGTGCGTATCTGGATTTACCCGATTGGGTTTTTGAGTGATTGGACACATTATTTCGTGTCGTGGTGTCGTGTCAGGCCCCCTAGACACTAGAGGACACTTGGGGCATCACTTACCAACCTTTAGGTTCGAGCCTTAGCTCGGTTTTGTGTGCGTATTTGGGTTTACCTGTTTTCGAATACACAGTGCTATTATTTCCAAATTTTACGATTTTTCCCAGTTTTTTCAAATGAATTTCAAATCGATTTTTATTATGATTTGTGCATGTATATGTGTATTTCAGTATATATATAGATAGTATATGTGTATGTGAGTGTGTAGGTGAGATTTTAGGATGTATACATGTATATACATGTGTATATACATGTATGTATATATGTAGGTTTGTGGGTGTTTTGTGTGTGTGTGGGGAGCCAATTTCCTGTTCCAGGAAAACTGGAACACCCCTCCCCCCTTTCCTGTGTCATCTAAGTCCCTCTCTCTCACTGTATTCTCCTTCACTCTCTCTCTAATTCTCTCTTTCACTCTCTCACATCTCTCTCTCTATTTCCCTCTATATATATATGTTATATATATATATATATGTTATATTATATACAACTATATATATTGGTATATATATAGTTGAGGGTATACATTTATGGGCTTATATATATATATATATATATATATATATATATATATATATATATATATATATATATATATATGAAAATGTATATATATGTATATATGTTAGCTATTTATATATGTATATATATTATGTATATATGTGAGAATGATTGGTATTATATATATAGGGTATACATATATTGATATATATATGTAGTAGATAGACTTTTGTATATATATATATATATATATATATATATATATATATATATATATATATATATATATATATATATATATAGATGTGTATATATATAAATGAACTTCTAGATATAGGTTTATATAGAAACCTATGACACATAGCCTATAGGCCTAAGTAGTATATTATATATATATGTATGTAAGTCATATATATATATATTGTATAAGGTAGATACCTATATGGTATTAGCCTATGGAACCTAGTTACTAGCCTATGGCCTATGGCCAATGAGTTAGGATAGACCATTAGGCCTACTAGACCTAGGTTGACCAAAATGTTGACCATGGTTGACTAAAGTCAACTATTGGTCAAACCATGACCTAATTGACCTAAAAATGACTAGTTTAACTAGTCTGACAATGTTTAACCCAATTACCTTATTGACTAGTCTTTGTTTGACCTAATTACCTTACTGACTAGTCTTGTTTGACCAATACCTTAGTTGGTCTAAGTTTGACCTAGACTTGACCCAGATTGATCATGTTGACTAGTATTTGACTAGTTTGATTAGAATGTTGACCAAGAGTTGACTTTAACCTAGATTGACTAACCTTGACTTTTTTGACCTTGTTTGACTCTAATTGACCTAGTATGACTTCCTGTGACCTAGTATGACTTCCTGTGACCTAGTTTGACTGTTGAGTTGACCAAGAGTTGACTTTTGACCAGATTGACCTATAATCATGTAGTATGCATTTTATACTTTATTTTTACCATTGTGGATACATTATGACTTGAATTGCTCTGATTAGGAGCCAGAAACCTCTTCTCAGGCAGTATATCCTCTTCAGACATTCAGTTATCAGGCGAGTACATTCTCTGACCGTTTTATACTTGTTCAGGCTTTACTTCTCGCTCTAGATTACTTTACTTGATGCTGTCACGTTGGTAACATGGATTGGTACTATATGGATCTTTACATGAGATGTTATCCCCCTCGGGAGCATCGGGTACTTCATGTTACGTGTGTTTCACTTTCATCATGTACTCCTGTGCTTCCATCATGCATGTTTACTCATGTGATCATGTACTCTCATGTTCACTGAGCCCTCATGTATAACTTCACGTATACTCATTTATGAGCCTCATGTGAAGTAATCATGTATAATAACGTAACTTGTCTAGATCCTTATGTATTGATTGGGGAAACGGAGGAGTAGAAGCAGACATGTGAATAATTCCAAAGTAGTGTAATCATGTACAAACTCAGTAGTGTAATCATGTATAAATTCTAGCCATTCACAAGCTTATCTTGTACTCTACATCACTAGCCACTTACGGTTCTCTATATATAGTAGATATTTCCTTTATAAGCTATCTCTTTTACAGCGTATATTTCCTTTCAGCATTTCCTGTATCTTACTCTATTGCCTGTATCGTATTTCCTAACCTGATATGAACTGCGTGAGATGTATTGTGCTCGTTCCTGTCCTGACTGGACTTGTTGAAAATATTACAGAGGATGAGGATGAGGCCCTGGTGTCTACCTATTATGGAGCAGGACTAGATGATACTTATGTTGTGGACCCTCAGCAGGATCTACCTGTAGCCGAGGATGTTGCCCCAGTAGTCTAGGCTAGCTTAGCTAGACAATCTTTTTCATATTATCTTTTTGTCTCACATTCTGAGTTGTATTTTGAGATGTTGAGATATGTAGACTCTTAGACTTATTGTTTTATGAGTTGACATTCTGGATGTTATGTATCCTAGACACTTAGACTTATTTCATCTATTCTACTGTTCTCTTTGAGTTACTGTCTATCTATCTATCTTTCATTCTTCTACCTAGATGTGATTGAGATTGTATTCTGTTTGTCACCTCCATTCGGAGAGTATAAACTGTACAGGTACTTTTATATTGTTAGATGATTGACCTAGGACAGCGTTCTACCGCCGACACTGCGGCGTAGGCTGGACGTACCCACTTCTCGTGCCCCTATACAGGGTGCGGGTCGTGACAGTTATGCATAACTGGAAATAAGGCATAGTAGTGTAGTCATATACCATGACTAGCCTATTAGACATGGTAGGGATGACATAGCCATATCAATGTCCTATATATGAAAAACAGTTAAAATTGTGACATCCTTTTTAATATATATGAATTATTTTATTATAGGGCTTTATCGATTTACACTATACATGTATATGGGTAGATTTCTATGTATATATTGAATATATATTTATTACAGTATTTTTAGAATTTTATTTTATTTCAAATTATAGAGTTTATTTTAAAAATATAAAATAGGATAAAAGAGGGATATATATATATATATATATATATATATATATATATATATATATATATATTGTGTACAAAAAATATTTTCTATGGAAATATAAATTCTGAAATTCTTTCGAAAATAATTTTCTGGATTTTATGATATATATAAAGAATTTTTTATAAAAGAAAAAGAAAAGAAAAAAGTAAAAAAAATAGAGAGAGAAATCATCACAGTTCCTCGGAACATTGTTGTTAACCCGCGCGACCCCCCTCCCCATTCCCTTTGCATATATATATATATATATATATATATATATATATATATATATATATATACATGAAATAAGATAAAATAACATAAAAACCCTAACCTTAAATCCTCTCAACCAAGTGCCGACCTTGGGTCGCCGCCGGCCGTCGGCAGACGCGCAGCTGGGCACGTACAACACAACGAAAACCGCGCAACAGCATCATCAATCATAGCATCAATGACGCTACGTCGTGTTATGATTTCTCCCTCCACGAAAGTTCGTTTCACGAATGGATTGCGTAGGTACGAAGATAACCTAACCACCTTTGAAAACTGTCCCAAAATACTGTTTTGGAAGTCAATTTCTGGACTGGATATCGAGAATTTGAAAATTATAAAATAATAGAGTTGTAGCCAACATGAACAGATTCACAACAATTATTTATTCGTAATTTTCTCTTCAATAGTTTGTAAATAAAATCAAATTCCAAATCCGTAAAAAACATGTTTTCAAAACATCAAAATTCTCTGATACAGAGTCTGTCCTGACAAACCAGATGACTTGGTCACAAACTGAATGCATCGAAAGGTGCATACGAAATTTATGCACATGTGGTCTTTGGCGGAATGTTAATTGGTTGTGTGTGGACGATCAATTCGATCCATATTTGTCGAAAAACACCATATCGACATGTTTTGAAAATGTCCAATTACTTTGTGTACGCTCATCACTGTACGCTTATCACATCACGACTAAAGTTACACCATTGGACTCTTAGTACTTTTCTAGTCCTGTGACCATGTTTGTCCCGATTCTGAGACAGTTGACCGGATTGCTGTTTCGCGAGCCCCACGATCTGATTCAACGATCATTTTTGTGATAGGCACATCGAAATCCAAATATGGACATACCGTTAGTTCATATCGTCAAATCGGACTTAGAGACATATAGTTTGATGACTTTAGAGACCATAAGTTTTGGCACATTTTTTAGTACAAAGTTGTTCATACGGCGGACACCATTTTGATCCAAAATTACTTTTTTACCTTTGTATCCAAAATTGAACTTATGGGTAGACTATCCTAGCTAATTTGACTATTCTGGACACGTTGGCGATGTATGGTTCATCATCTAACGACGTCTGTTTGATTTCCCTTTTGGTGTCATCATAAATTGTAGTTAATTTATATTATGTTCGTATTTCAGAATCTGTGCGTCGAAATTGAGATCGGTCGATTCTAGTGATCTTATATCGCTAAAATTGGCAAAGTGACCTTAAGGATCATTAAGATAAGATTATTAACGTTGTGGATGATTATCTTGTCTCGATTGCGTGTCGTATGTTTCATTGTACGAATTACGAGATACAAACATGATATTTAAATCTAGAATTTATAATCCATATTATTAACAAATAAATAATAATTATAGAGACTAGTGTGATCTAGTTCTAGATAGTATGATTAATAAGTAGTATAGCTAACATAGGTAATACACAATTTAGAATGACCCAAGCTCTCTACGTAAGAGTTGTTAGTCATATTTGTATGTTAGTAAATAATACTTTTTGGTTTGTGATTTGGGTTGATAGATATTTGCATGGAGTTTGATTCATTGGTTCATGGATAGTTCGGTTAGACTTTGGTATTGTAGTCTCAGCACAGATTGGATAAACTCCAGGCAAGTATCCCTTGCCAATTTGATTTACAATATTTACATGATTTCTTTATTTCAGTCACTTACCTTTTATACTGTTGCATATTTTTCCTGTTCATTACTTTCTTATTGTCCTAGTTATGCATGTCCTATTTATCCTGATTATACTTGTTTCTGGTTAGTCATGTTGACACGTGAGATGAGATACACTGAGTGTTGCATTGCATGCTAGGTGACATTACATGATTTGTTAGACTTGTTCCTTGATTAGAATACTAATTGGACGTGTCGTGGATGCGAGATGGATAGTAACATTTGGGAGGAGAGGACGACTACTACTTGCACGGGACATGCACATACACTATATATATATATATATATATATATATATATATATATATATATATATATATATATATATATATAACATTTGGGAGGAGAGGACGATTACTACTTGCGCGAGACATGCACATGCACATGCACTATATATATATATATATATATATATATATATATATATATATATATATATATATATATATTTTATATATATATATATATATATATATATATATATATATATATATATATATATATATATATATATATATATATATATATTCCTATTCGAGATGTTATAACTTCGCTTAGTTATTGTTGAGACTCCAACACGGTGCCAATGATATATGTATACCAAATACGAATGCCTTTAATTTTGGAGATGCCTGCACTTGCTAACGTCATCCTTATCACGCTCCAATTCGGCAGAGTCTTTTCGTCCTCGCTTCGGACTCTGTGAGACCGTTCGTCCTCGCTTGTATGTGATGTCAGGCAAGCCTAACTTGTGCTTGCACAAGGCCAAGACCTGTATAATGACAAATTAAACAAGATAGACAATAGCGCACCGAAACAAAATACAAATATTTAAAGTTAGCAACTGATATATTACATAATATAATTGAACACAAGGTAGCAGAAAAAAAATTCTCTTTATTGATATTTTTGAACAGATTACAAAGCTCTCATTTCTCTCTGATACAATGCCGTACTTGGCTTATAATCTCTCAGAAACTTTACAGAAGTGCAATGATCATGTTCCATACATTACATCCTTTTATATACAAAAATCCAACTCTTTAAAACCGATGTCCATCTCTTGGCATCTCTTCTGATTTCTATCTCCTAAAGATGAGGCTCGGACTATTGCTTCGGACTATCCATCTCGATACATCTTGCACCTGTGTGCAGACTGATGGTGGATCAGTATATCAACATATTAGTGATTGTGAACAAAGGCTACATCGTCTGAAATGATTAATAATTTATTTAGTGAGAAAATATTTCTTGTGATATGATCTTGCTACTTTTACCTATGTTCATTTCATGCAGTACAGAGTCAGATTACATCTTTTGAAAACACTTTCGAAAAGCCAACATTTCATATCTATTCATTTCAAGCATTCAAGGGACTATTCATTTCATTGAAGTGTGTAGCGTGTTTCATGAACCATAATCATTCTTCTTGTTCAAGCAACTCTTAGGGTCAATTACATGCACAATATCATTTCATTTCCTTTAACGGGGCATAGCATTTCTAGGAATTAGATTATTCTCTAATACAATTCATGATAAAAAAAACTTAAGCAACACATATATCATTTTTTCAGGGATTCTTACCAGCCGACGGTTCATCCTTACACAAGACAAGGATTAGAATAGCATACTATACATAACCAATAATGTTCCATGTTCGTCTCTGCAGCGTTAGCTCAAATCCAAACTATCTATATGTATGCCACCGATTAGCAGCTGTGACTCAAGGCTCAGCTTTGCCACTAACACATGCGTAGACTAGCAGCTATGACCCAAGGTTCAGTTCTGCACTTGTAATACGTATTCTAGTAGCTGTGGCTCAGGGTTCATCTCTTCACTAATCGACACCTATCTATATGATGGTCTATAGGTCATTCCCCATATTAGCCGCTGTGACTCTTGGGTTCAGCTGGTCGCTAGTGGATACTCTATACACTCTCCTGATTGCGAGGTCCACTTTACCACAGGATATTTTTGGTGGCGCATGCAGGTCAGAGCATATCGTATCGGTTACGTACCTGTACTGATACGAGCCTGCGACTATGACTAAACCTTAGAAATCTCAATCCACACTGCCTTGAAAATTCTTCTAGAAAGTTCTCTACGTCCTTGAAATTTCATATTTGTTCTCGATTATTCTTCCTTGCCTTCCGAACCATTGATTTTCGTCTCTTCCTATTTCGGGATGACGAACGATCATGTTGTCTAGAATTTATCAGAAATTCTTAAGTTATGGTATAATATTGCTTAATTATTTAATTTTTGGTTGTTTGATAGATATGAAGGGAATATAGATGCCATATATCTTAGATATCTATGGGTAATGATTCTAGCAACTAGATGGAAGGTTATAAAGTTTTAGTGACATAGCTTTGAGGGAGTAGTATGACCAAAGGTGGGTAGAACTCCTCAAGGTTTTGTAGTTACAAAATGGCTAGGAGAAGGATATAAACTATTTTGAGGAATTAAAATTTAAGGAGATTAAGATAAAAGTAGACTTTCTTTTTTGAATTTTAAGGAATAGTTATGAATTAGAATTTCGAGGACGAAACTAACTTAAGGTGGGTAGATTTGTAACTCCTCTCCCCGAAACTTTGAATTTTTATTATTATTATTAGTTTATTTGTATTAGATGAGAATTTTTGGATTTTTTTTAATATTTTAGTTATAATAGCAACATACATAGAAAAATCTTTGTTTTCTAAAGGTCTACATTCATCTGGTCTTACCTGACTCACCACCCTCCTACTACACAATATGTCTTCAGTGGAATTATTTCACTATTGGACATGTGCCTCACCTCTCAGTCCCTATCCAACAGTACACATTTTTTCTAATGTAGCTTGCTTTCTATTTGTCCTCAGAGTCATCTTGTTTCACAGGAAAAAACATTATTCATGAAGGCTCAAATATCTCACCCCCTCAACTCATGACATCCATTGCCAATAAAATTGTTCTATGTGCTACAATCCTATAAATCCACCACGCCATTAAACAAAAAAAATCAAATAAAACAAAACAAAAGCCCAAGCCCAAGCTTCCTTTTTAAATAACTAATGCCCACATGGCTTTTTTGTAATAATATATAAATACTCTCCTAAGATGCACAAGCAGCACAGCAACCCTAGCCGCATAGTTCCATTCTTCTTCTTCTCCTTCATTATTATTTTTACCACCATACATAACTCCAAATAAAGCCACTTCCACATTTTTGTCGCCAATACGAAGTCGAGCCGACCATCACCCGCGAACCAGGCAACCGCCAAGATGAAGACATCTTCCATAACAAGGAGTTCCCCTTTGACATGTCATGATTGACCTCGGATCTCCAAAATCGAAACCATCGCCTTGCCAACTTTTCTCTGCCGCCTATGCATACCTGTGATAGCCCTCGTCGAGCCCATCGTCTGTCGACGTCGCACGGGTGCAGTCCCTCGACTGGACTCGAGAGCACCTCCTATGCTCGTAGTTTCTCACCATCATCAATCGTCAGACCACCCCGTGTATCAGTATCCATCCTCCGGCCTCTTCCATGGTGAGGAGTCCACGTGTGATCGGAGGCAGGCCTCGCCACAAGCCCACGTACACAGCCATCACCAGGAGCCACCAAGCTCGCCAACTCGCGTGCGAGTCTCCCATGGAAGCACCCTCTTTCGGTGACGTACTGCACGCTTGAGTAGTCATGACAACCGCAGTTTACTGCCTTCTTCTTCTTTGGGGTTCTTGTGTTCAACTCCGCGGCACTGACTCGGCTAGCTAACCATCACCACAGTCATCATCTCATTTACCACCATTTTGTCCCGTCTCCACGGACCTCTTGACCTCCGTCGTTCTGGAAGAAATTGCTCTCTTTCACTGCGAGGAAGAAGGACTAAGAAACAAATAATGGTTGCATGAATTAAGGTGGTGGGCCAAGTGGTGTCCCATGCACACGAAGAATAACATTTTGGTAATATTCAGTTAACCCCCACTCCTAAATTTTCATGACAATGAGTAATACATTTATATACATCTGTGATTACATATATGCTACAGGAACAAACTTAGTGAATATGGTATATGGATATAGGTGGTTCATGCTAGTATGGTTATATATATATATATATATATATATATATATATATATATATATATATATATATATATATATATATATATATAATCTATGGTGGGTTACTACTTTATACACAAGTTTATCTATATTTTGGTGCCAACAAGTTTATATATATTTTTACTAATGTAACTATATTGAGTTCTAACAATCACATATAAATATTTGATTAAAAGCAACCATATCTAGTTTTACAAAAATATTTAGGAGTCATAGAGAAGTAATTATTTTTCTCTAATAATAATTGAAAATAGGTCGCTAATAAAATCATAATTAATTTTTTAATTATTTTGTGTACATTCGTCAGATCGAGACAAAACGTACGCCAACAGGACCGTATCATTTTTCTGGTCCTATATGCCAAGTTTGGTCCGATTCCGAAACAGTTGATTGGATCGCCGTTTTGTAGGCCCAACGACCCGACTCAACGGACGATTTTGTGCACGGCCCATCGAAATCCAAAATTGGACATACTGTTGGATTCGTATCATCAAAAAGAATCCGTAGACATGTAGTTTGATGACCTTAGAGACCATTAACTCTAGCGCGCTTTTTGATGTAAAGCGGGTCCAACGGTGGACATTGTTTTGGCCTAAAATGGCCATTTTGCTCATGTATCCAGAATTGGACTTAAGAACAGGCAATCCTAGCTAATTTGACTATTCTGAGAATGTTGGCAATGTCTGTTTCAGCTTTCGGAGACAGTTGTAAGATTTGGACTTTATGGCTTACCAATTGACGGTATATTGTTGGTTCTTCGTGCTACCACCAGGCAAGATACCTTGCCTTCCTCTACAGTTTATTTACATGCTTATAGTCTTTTCTATATGTCATCATTTAGTTCTCTAGTTGATTTATGTCTATTTGTTTTCTCCATACCATGTTTATCAGCTTATTAGTCTTGTTTGTATAGCACCAACTTTTCGTGACTTGATAGTGTAGTTATACCGGGCTTGATCTCATTATAGTTCATACTAGGGTTGTCCTTACCTGTATATTGATTGAGTCGTATCTATAAGTATGTGTAATTGAACTACTATTCCTGTATCGTTTTCTCAACCTGCGAGTCCACAATCGGGATGAGGGTTGACCGTTTGCACCTGCGAGTCCACACTCGGGACGAAGGTGTTTGTCTTGATCTATTTTATCTACGAGTCCACACTCGGGGCGAGGGTTTTTGTCATGAACTAACCCGCGAGTCCATACTCGAGACGAGGGTTAATGATTAGTTCAAACCTGCGAGTCCACACTCGGGGCGAGGATTTGGTATTCCATTGATCTTTTGTTTACTTATTCTTCTTGTAGTTCATTTATGCGTAGTTATTTTTGTATCCGTGTTCATAGTCACCTATCAGTAGCCACCTGTTAGTTTCTGTCTCGTTTCTTGTTTATAGCCTGTTTATATTCTTATGCATGATAGAGCTGTTAGATAGACATGTTTTTATGTATCTTGCTATGCCTCCTGAGGACCAGATGATCTTTTCAGGTTTAGCAATTGCAACGGGTTAGTTAGCAGAGCAGGATGGTGGATGTTTGTGATACACTTGCAGGATCCAGGTATTGATATTATATTTAATATCCGTTCGTGCTTTCATTCCTTATCATGATATACTCTGCTTGTTAGCTTACTTTATTGACTCATGTTATTTTTTGGAGTCTAATCGGACATGTATGCTAGTGGACTGCAGACCATGAATCATACTTGTTCATTCTTGATTTATATACATCTCGTGGATTGAGATACAATTTAGATTACCATATTAGACATGATACCATGCTCTTGACAACTTATACGTATTCGAGTCGGGCTGAAGTCTGTGCGCTTGATACGTAGCTGGCTTGCTCGCGCACTTGCATCCCGAAAAGCGGGTGTGGGTCGTGACAGTGTTACTATATCCCTCATAGGACGAACGGTTCTAGTACCCCAGAGCCGGTCATAGGGATCTATACTTGTGCACAAGTTGTCCAGGACCAATGCATGTGTACAACTCTATCAGATAAAACTCTACGATGCACAGATCATCGGACAGTAATCATATTCCATCTTGTTCTTTTTTTTCATATAAACGAGGCAGTAGCTCTACTTTTTTTTTCTCTATATGGACAAGCCGTATCATCTCTTTTAATAGCATAATGTGCCTTCTATACATCTCTGTCTTTATAGCAAACAATCGAGGGACAATAAACAATCTTTATCTTAAGCAAGCATGATAATAGCTTTTAAACAACAAGCATGAAATCTACTCTTGATAGCTTACTATTTAGGGACATGTGAGTATTCTCTTTTCTCTTCTTATTAAGCATGCATGGCAACAGTTCATGGTTTTGAGGCAACATATCTAGCTTTAGAATGACATCATCTTATTTGATTTAACATAGCAACAATTTATTTCTTTTTATCATGCAACAATATTTTTCTTAGCATAACAACATATGAGTTCTCTTAAAAGCATACTGATTCGTTGTATTAGCATTCTCAATGGTTACCATCTTGTTATTAACAACAATAATCATTCAAAAACTCAGATCCTTATTAGGCGTGAAAGAATAAAAAAAATGAGTCTCTATATTCCACTCACCTAGATCAATCGTCTTCTGTTGCAGAGCCGGTAATTCGATTTCTCTGTTCATCTAGTACCTTTGCAGAGCAGGGCACTACAATCCTTAAATTATATTGCATATAGGTGGCTAGACATGATTAGCGTTAGTTGTCTCTGTATTCCCCTTGAGTTCATGTTATTTACTGTATTTCATATAGCAATATATTATGTATCTTGCTACGTCCCTCTGAGGACTTGGTGATTTCACCAGGTTACTGCTAGTTTTCTTCCAGGTATTTCTTAGATCTGACATAGGCATATCGGGGAGCTATATCTTTGGGATCTTCAGGTATTATTAGTGATGCCATCTTGTATGTTCTTCCTTAGTTATTTCTTTTCTTTGTTCATAGTATAGTTAGTGTTGTGGATGATATTATTATGATTACATGGACACTTATTCAATTACACAACTTATACGTATTTGATTCAGACTAGAGTATGGTTAAATACGTAGCTGATATGTTTGCATATCCTAGTCCTACGTATTTTGTGGACTGGGGCATGATAATGATGATCTTGGCACAATGGTGTTCTTGAAAGGGCACTACTTTGGTAGAAGAAATCTTATTGGATACGCTTGTAATGAAGTACATTATGTAAATAATTTGAAAGAAAATTAGCATCCATACCCATATTATGCGTATAGACAAAGTCTGCACATGGGTTTTTTGGCAATTGAACTCGTTGACCCATATTATGTACATGGTAACACCCAGTACTTAGGTCATGAGTAAGAGATTTTGTGCACACTGGGAAGCAATATGTAATGTCCATTACATGTGAAGAAGGGACGCATACAGGCTTCGAGCGGATAGCCTGCAGTCTGTATAACTTGTTGTCTGCAGCAAGCATGAGACGAAGAGGCTCATACTTCTGAGTTTGATTTATACACCTTGGTCTTCCTGGCTTTTGACGTATAATAATATGCATCCATAGCAGAACCTTGCTGACGCATAATTGCAATACGAACTGAGATTCTGTTAAAGACATAATTTGTTTTTTGTGCCATGCGCACAGAGTTCTTGTAAAGGGGAGTTGCACCCTTTTTCCAGACTTAGGATAAGAACTTCTATCTTATACTTTGACAGAATTGTCCTTGGCACATGAGTATTATTATGCGCCCTGCCAGTAGCCTTCTTCACGTGCAGAGCACAAAAATTCTTGATCTGTACGTTAGTGTGTCACGCCCCACTCCCGTAGGAGCGATCGTCCTCGCTAAGGCGTGATGCCGCACGAGCCTAGATTGCGCTCGTGCAAGGCGGGTTCCATAACGGCCGATTTCAGCGGCTGCGACGAGGTCGTCGCACAGAAGTCCTATGCAGAGACATTGAACATGCAACAAAAAATTAAAAAAAGTTATTCAACAGAAAGCTCTTTTTTGATATCAAAACAACGGTTACATTTGGGACGCAAGGCCGAAATTACAATCACTCAAATTCACTCGTCTCACATTACAAATCACTCTGCTCTCTCTCATCTCTCGATTACAATGCTTGAGCCAGCGGAAACTTCGGAAGGCGATGTCCATACATTATGTCCCGTATAAGTCTGGTCTTCACGCGGTCGCACGCTTCGAACCGCCAAGAAACTCCGTGCCTCGACGCATCCAAGCAAGCTCCGCGCCACGAGCTTCTACCTGCACCTGCACATGGAAACTGTGTGGGTATCAGTACTCAAATGTACTGGTGGAGTGAGCTCCTCGCCCACCCATACAAAACTGACACGTTTATTTTACTTTGTGCAATACAAGCCCCTTTACAATTGTCTTTCTAGTCTTGCCTTAGGATCGATTTTTAGGACATAGGCAATCGGCCTATTTAGTGTCTTTAGACCATCTCCGTGCCTTGCACTGATAACGTACTCATACTTTGCCTCTAGACCTTTCTCGTGCTTACATTGTCAACGTACCGACTCATAGTTGTCTTTCGTACCATACTCTTGGACGTAACGACTAGGTCGTGTCAAATACTTGCCCGTGCCTCAACATCGAGGCCGTGCCTAGCAACGTAACCTGACTTATCCAAACTCGCCTTACGGCCCTTCCAGACTTAACTCGAAACGTCTAACACAACTTGTGGAATCGGTGTTGAGAACTCAAGTACGACGCCATATCTCGTGGCGAAACACGTCTTTATGTATAGCCGAATCGTAGGCTTTATAATACTTTGGGTGCAACTGAGCACACATTTCACCATTCAACACATACCGTGCTTACACTTTCTTTGTTACGACCGACACCGTGCATGCGGATTCGCCGCTTAGCACGCCAATTATCTATATGAAAGGCCACTGGCATGACAAGCCATCGCGGACATAGCTCGGGTAGGCGGCGAGTCCTTCGATGCAAGGTAGCTAGCCCCATGGAAAGCCCCCGACTACCCACGCAATAAAAGCATGCGCTGCTATAACGTCTACATCCTAGGATGACTGGGCCCGGTGCCCCGGCGTATAACCAGTCTAGGCAGAAATCCTTGTCGACAAGGTGTCCAATGACCATGCACCTACGAGACATCTAGACTCACGTAAATGCATGGCATACTTGTTGGTACGACTGGAACTATACTTAGCAACTCGTGCTCTGAACCACCCTTTGCATTACGTGCATCGGGACCGCGAGACTCCCAACCAAGGGACCGCCTCGAATACTTAACGTGGATAGGACCGCGAGACTCCCAACCGAGGGACCGCCTCGAATACTCAACGCCTCGAATACTCAACGTGGATAGGAACGCGAGACTCCCAACCGAGGGACCGCCTCGAATACTCAACGTGGATAGGAACGCGAGACTCCCAACCGAGGGACCGCCTCGAAACACCTTAACGTGGATAGGACGCGAGACTCCCAACCGAGGGACCGCCTCGAAACACCTTAACGTGGATAGGACGCGAGGCTCCCAACCGAGGGACCGCCTCGAACTTCTTTGAACTCGAGGGAATGACTACTACGTAGTCTTCCAACTTAACTTGAACAAAAGTGTTCCCGAAGTGCCATAGTCCGTGGCTAAATTTATATCATGCCAACCGTGGCTCGTGCCTTTAACTGACTCACGTCCTACGCGACGCTATCACCCAAGTCATACGTTATACGATGGCCCTTGAGATCGTGGGACTATTTAACTTGACAACCGCAGAAAGAGCAGGACGGTACTTGGAATGACTTAGGTCGACCGGCATAACTTTGGCTAACTTACTCAAGCCTACAACTTAACCCGAGGGACGAGCCAAGGCTACGCCAAGCCTTGCGTAGTGGATACGTGCATGCTTTATCGAGCATTTACGCGGGCGACGCCTATGACTTAGGCTAACTCATCGTTTGTGTCGAATACCAACTTTTTCCTCTCCCAAGACGCGGGACGAAGGATCGAGTGTCTTTTTCAAAGCACGCTGAGCCGACTTCTATGAAGACCGTGGGACCATTTTCTATGTTCTAAGACATTCCGACGGGTCGGGATTATTCCCTTAGCTATGTGCGTTCGTATCTTTTATTATTAAGCCTATTTGTGCAAGTTGAAAACACACGAATTATTAAGTGAAGGCTGAGATGAGGCAAGTTCACCGAAACTACCCCACCTGAGCGATGTCTTCGAGTCGCCATTGTAAGGCCAAGTCCGAACGCTGTCGGCGATTCGATTCCTCCGATTGACTTTGCGGGACGGGGCACTACAACATACACCACTCAGAACAAGTCTCGTCCTCGAGACTTTCCTGAAGGCAAACCATCCTACCATTTCTATGGCCAAGACTTAATCCTACACACTCCGCCTACGCGTTTCTTCGATTCCGAGCCACGCTCGCACTTATCGCTAACTTAGTCGTAAGGCACATCAACCGATCAACCAACATTCGAACTCGTCTAAATTCAATGATCGCGTTACCGTCAACATTTCTTCGAAACTTACGATTTCAAAATCCTCGACACTTTTTCGTTCCTCAACTCTCACTTGATTCAACGTATCACTTAGTTGGATCGTGCACATATTCTAGGCGTCCCTAAAATACATGCATTTCAGCCAAGCCTCGTGATAGAGAATATGCCATCACCACTCGAGTCGGATCGTGCACATATTCGGGCGTCCCTGATATACGTACATGTCAGCCGAGACTCGCGAATGGTGCCTCCACAATTCCTATCGTTTCGTGCCGGAACGTTTGCCTAACCGCTAGGCTATGTCTTTCGTCAGTACTGGAATCATAGTTCCCAAACAACGATATCAACACTGACCCCTTCCTAAGGTCAAACCAAATCGATGGTATAGGATTTTCTACCCAAGCTCACATCACTCCGATTTCTAAACATCGAGCATCGATTTCCTACGCACATTCCGATATCCGTCGCACGGGGTACGAGTCGTTCGGTAAAGTCCTCCTACGATAACTCACGTTCTAACCAATTTCACGTCATATCAATATCATTCGTTCATCAAACCGTTTCGCATAGAGTCACACCCCAGAACCAGAATACTGGAGAGCGGAGGAATGACTCAGCCAGCTACGTATTACGGGTAGATGAATACCGTATAATACGATCAATGCTGTCTAAAAGACAAGGGGGTGCATACTACATGAAAGTCTCGATATGGTCACTTCACATCTATTGTCTCAATCATTCAAACAAGAAGCAATGACAGAGAACATTTAAGATAAAGCAATAAGACGTCCCAAACGCTCAGTCAAAATGTTCTTGATATCTGGCTTTACAAAATACAGCCAGATGATGTAGTAAGTATACACAATTGTTAGCAGCTGCATCCTGACTTAGTTACAATTATGCAAAAGTAAGTACAAGACAATCTGACTAACATGTCGGTGCCAAACGGCAAAGTATAAAGTAGATAACAAAACGGGCGGGGAGGTAAGAAACCCACTCGAGTCCTCCTGCGATCATCCCTCTAGTGTTGACCATCTTGGAGGTAGAAGTAAGCTGGATCCTCGGGGACTGGCTCTAAATCTGGCCATACAAAACCAGAGAGGTTAGACCTCTAATAGCAAGTACCGCAAGGGAGCACGATATAAGGAATGAAGCCAGTAATAAGAGAATATGATAATAGATCTCTGCTATCTACTAGGACTCACACAACATCACGACATTCGAACCAACCTCCCAACCAAACAAGGACAGAAGTTGGCCCGTCATGTCCTGACATTCTGATTATCTCAGTTTAGTAACAGAGTAGGTACAGTGCACAAACAAATCAATTTAAACGGCCAGGCAACTACTACGGCTTGCTATTGTGAGTCCCAAGTAATCTTGGTTTTATGCAATAAGGATTTCTCAGTTCTTACTATGCGCAAGCAAGGCTAGTTTACCCAGTCAATCAATTGCGCCAATCACGAATTAGACGAGTCCCAGCGGGACGCCCGTCATTAATATACAATATTCAATAGATAAAATAACCAGATACCGCTCCCTGCCCGTGTGGCAGATTTGCAGTATCTGTGGGGACCAACCGGCCTGTCGGACACTACTAGTCCCAAGAGGGCTACCATGTAAGAACCGGAGAATCCATTCTCTCCATGCAATTATTATTTTATTTAACTTAATAGCCTCTATGTTAAGTGAAATCCCATGCCGTGGGTCATGGTCATTCGGAATGAGTACCTTTGTACGGGGTACGATATGCACAACTCTACAATGATACCAGTGCGGTCAGGTTGTAGGTCTTACATAGTGTAATGCAACAATCAAAACTAACCACGGAGTAATCATGCCTTGACCATAAAGTACACATGCTTCTTTGGTAAGATAAATAAATAATAAATGAATTGAAGCCTGCATGTGCCTGTATGCCAATATTCGGGATTAGCCAGTCGATTTCAATAGTTCATAATTAATATGAATGTGTCTCATTTATTCAATACAAAAAGACGACTAGCCAGTCTCTTAGTTCCAACTAGGAACGCATGATCAATTATTAGTCAAGGTCACAATCATTATCAATGGTGACAAGGCATAAAAGTCAACTAATATTCAGTGGGGTCGAGTCTACAACTCTCAGGGTTTAATTCCAGTCAATCGGGGTATCTATAACTCAATTCACAACACATGGTACATCCCACGTAACAATCTATATTTAACAGAAATATTAGCATATCGTGATTATATCAAGTTTATGCAAAAAGGCGTAAGGATATAAAATGGACGTTAAATATTTAATAAGATATCAATATACAGGGCTATAGAAGATCCAGGGTAAGTAGGGTAAGTAGGGTCAGGATACGCTCATGTCAGGCTACGCTCAAGTCAGCCTACGTTCATGTCAGCCTACGCTCAAGTCAGGCTACGCTCATGTCAGGCTACGCTCATGTCAGGCCACGCTCAAGTCAGCCTACGCTCATGTCAGCCTACGCTCAAGTCAGGCTACGCTCATGTCAGCCTACGCTCATGTCAGCCTACGCTCAAGTCAGGCTACGCTCATGTCAGGCTACGCTCATGTCAGCCTACGCTCAAGTCAGCCTATGCTCATATCAGCCTACGCTCAAGTTAGGCTATGCTCAAGTCAGCCTACGCTCATGTCAGCCTACGCTCAAGTCAGGCTAGCGTATGGACTCCATACGACTCCTTTTCAAGGCAGCGTATGTAAGTCCGTACGACTCCTCTTCAAGGCAGCGTATGCAAGTCATACGCCTCCAAAAGGCAGCGTATGAGTCAGACTACGCTGCGCTAAAGAGCGCATACAGCTCAGTGGCGCAAGCTAAAAAGCTCGTGTACACTGCTCACTGTCTTCTCCAAATCAGCAAGAACTCCATAGTTTGAACCCAAAGCTTCAAAAGTCCATAACTTGGTCAAAATAAGTCCTAATCCAACTTTTCAAAGGTCAAAATTGGGTAGAATAAAATTTTTCTACAACATGGAACCATCAAAACTTGAAAATAAAGAAGTTTGATAGATCAAACCACCAAAATCCGAAAATAACCAATTTCTAGATCTACAAAAATTAAAGCCTCAAAATGGAAAATGACAAGTTCTAATGTGTCTTAGAATCACAAGGAAGAGAGAATGGAACCATAAAAATGGGTTTTCATGTGGAAGCAAGATGTACTTGCCTATGGGTTTGGTAGGTGGAGAGAGTTATGAGGAAGAAGAAGAAGAGTAATGGTGAAGGAGAGTAATGAAGAGAGAGAAAGAGTTGGGGGCTTTAAATGGAAGGGGTGGTGGTAGGTGGGGGTATTGGGTTCGGTTCATGATGAACCACCATAACCCGAAGATAAACCAACCTAGGCCAAACCTAAAGTAAGCTAAAGCAGAGAATAAAAGCAGAAAGTAAAATACAGAAAATTAATTGCAGGAAATTAATTAACATAAATTTAAAGAGATTTAAATACAAAATAATACATGATAAATATTTAAATAAATATACTAAAGCAGTACATGTATTAAAAATACGTATTCTGGGAACAGGGAGTGACATCTCTACCCTCCTTAGAAAAATTTTGCCCTCGAAATTTCAAATCCAAGCAGGATAGGAATATCAAGGCCAAACTAGTACAAGCAATTTAAGCAAGCAATCATTTTACAATGTCCATAGCAAGTAACATATCTATATTTAATAATCTACGATATCAAGTAATTTCTACTCATAGGGCGACCAGCATGCGGAGTTAAGACAATCAAGGTACACGGGAAGAAATATACCTTGTGAGTCAAACAGATGTGGATACCGTGATCGAATATCATCCTCACGTTCCCACGTTGACTCTCCTAAAGAGTGATGACCCCAAGCAACCCGGATAAGGTTAATTGTTCGGTTCTTGAGTATCTTCTCTCTTCGGTCCAAGATGGATACATGCTGCTCCTCGTAAGACAAGTTGGTACCAACAACCAATTCAGAATGATCGAGGATATGGCTTGGGTCCGATACATACCTTCGTAACTGAGATACATGAAACACGTCATGTACCTCTCGTAACGAAGGTGGAAGGGACAAACGATAAGCAACATCGCCTACCCTATCAAGGATAACGAATGGTCCTACGTATCGCGGACTCAACTTCCCACGAACGCCAAATCTAATGACCCCATGGGTAGGTGAGATCCGTAGGAACACGTGGTCCCCAACAAAAAACTCTAGCGGCTTACGATGCTGGTCCGCCCAAAGACGATGTCGATCATGCGCAACTCGAAGTCGCTCTCTAATTCCTTTAACCAATTCAACTGTCTGAACAATCATTTCCGGGCCTAACATCTTTCTGTCCCCGATATCATCCCATGCTAGTAGCGACCTACACTTCTTACCATATAGTGCCTCAAATGGCGCCATCTGGATACTGGCTTGATAAATGTTGTTATATGAAAACTCAACTAAGTGCAGGTGGCTTTCCCAAGATCCTCTAAAATCTAGGGTACAAGCTCGCAACATATCTTCCAAAGTCTGAATTGTCCTTTCCGATTGGCCGTCCGTCTGTGGATGATAAGCCATACTAAATTTTAACTTGGTGCCCAAACTACGATGTAAGCTCTTCCAGAAATGTGACGTGAAACGGGTATCTCTGTCTGACACAATACTGACAGGGACTCCATGCTGACTGACTATCTGCTGCATGTACAACTCCGCCAACTTTTCTGTAGATTGTCCTACTCTGAAAGGAAGAAAGTGTGCTACCTTTGTAAGCCGATCTACTATCACCCAAATAGCATCTTTACCACTTGGTGATCTCGGTAAACCGGTCACAAAGTCCATTGTGATGTGTTCCCACTTCCATTCCGGGATAGGAAGCGGTTGTAATAATCCAGCTGGCCTCTGCTGTTCTGCCTTTACTTGCTGACATATCAAGCAACGAGAAACAAACCTAGCTATCTCCCTCTTCATCCCATTCCACCAGAAGTGCTGCTTGATATCTTGGTACATCTTGGTCCCTCCTGGATGTATATAATACTGAGAACTGTGAGCTTCTGTCATAACTTCCTGTCTGATATCTCCACTAGGTACACATATAGACGTGATCCAAACCTAAGCGTACCATCTTCGTGGATTTGCATCTCTTTTTTGAGCCCTAACTCACATTCTGCCCTAAGATTCTGAATCCTTGGGTCCTGTGCCTGGGCTGCCTTGATCCTGCCTACCAAGTCGGATTGAACTTGTAGACTCGCCAGAATTCCTATATCATTAGGAAGTATAACTTCGATGCTTATCTCCTGAAGGTCTTCTAAGATGTGCTTCTACGTTGTCAACATAAATGTGCCGCCTCTTCTGCTGAGAGCGTCTGCTACCACATTAGCCTTGCCTGGATGATACTGAAGCTCCACGTCATAATCCTTGATCAGCTCTAACCATCTTCTCTGCCTCATGTTCAGCTCTTTCTGAGTAAAGATGTACTTCAGACTTTTGTGGTCTGTGTACACGTCCACTCGGTCACCATATAAGTAATGCCTCCATAACTTCAAAGCAAATACTACCGCCGCCAACTCCAAATCATGAGTTGGATAATTTTTCTCGTGGTCTCGAAGTTACCAAGATGCATACGCTATCACCTTCCCATGTTGCATAAGGACACATCCAAGTCCTTTACCTGACGCATCACAATATACAGTAAAACCTCCGGGCCCAACTGGCAATGTAAGGATAGGTGCTGATATCAACTTCTGCTTCAGATTCTCAAATGATACCTGGCATTCTGCCGACCAGACGAATGGTATATCCTTTCGTGTCAAGCGGGTCATGGGTGCTGAAAGTCTTACAAAACCTGATACAAACCTTCTGTAATATCCTGCCAATCCCAAGAAACTCCGTACATCAGCTACGGTCTTGGGTACTGGCCAACTCTCTACAGCTTCTACCTTCTTGGGATCCACTGCTACTCCAGCTCCTGATATGATGTGACCCAGAAATGAAATGTGGTCCATCCAGAACTCACACTTGATGAGCTTGGCATACAACTGGTTCTCTCTCAAAACCTGTAACACTTTCCTGAGGTGGTCTTCATGCTCCTCTTCACTAGCAGAATATACGAGAATGTCGTCGAGAAACACCATGACAAACTGATCTAAATATGGCATAAAGATGCGGTTCATCAAATCCATGAATATAGCTGGAGCATTGGTCAAACCAAACGGCATTACTAAGAATTCATAATGTCCATACTTCGACCTGAATGCTGTCTTGGGAATATCTTCCTTTCGAGCCCTCACTTGATGGTACCCTGAACGAAGATCTATCTTAGAGAAAACTCTAGCTGTACTCAACTGGTCAAACAAGTCGTCGATCCTGGGTAGTGGATACTTGTTCTTTACTGTCGCCGCGTTAAGCTTCCTGTAATCGATGCATAATCTGGATGATCCATCCTTATTCCCCACAAGTACCACTGGTGTTGCCCATGGTGACATGCTAGCTTGGATAAACTTCTTCTCCTTCAATTCCTCTATGTGCTGATACACCTTGGCCTGCTCCGAATCCGCCATTCTGTAAACCCGATCTGATATTGGTTTAGTTCCAGGTGCCAATTCTATGCTGAACTCAATATCTCTAACCGGTGGTAGACCTGGAAGTTCTTCGAGAAATACGTCTAGAAATTCTTCAACTACCTTCGGAACTTGAACTTCTTCCATTGCCGTTATTACTCCCTGCTCTTGCTGAGTTGCCTCTGATCTGACCAAGGTGAATTTCTTCATGCCTGGAATATCAAAAGATACACTCCCACTACGGCAATCTATTGTCGTATGACTGTCTTTCAGCCAGTCCATGCCTAAGATAACGTCGAAATTTCCAACAGGAAATTCTATCAACTGGGCGGGTAAGGAATGCCCGTAAACTACAACACTACACGCTAGAATAACTCTACTAACTCCTACGAGCCCATTGCCAGTGAGTATATTCAATCTTCCTGGCAATGCCTCGAACTCCATCCCTAGCCGTGTCGTAAATTGTGCAGATATAAATGAGTATGATGCTCCTGAATCAAACAATGCTACTGCGGGATATGAGCCGACGAGAATGTTACCTGCCACAATATCTTCCGATGTTAATGCCTCCTCCAAGGACAGTGTGAATGCCTGCCCTCGACCTCCTTGCTGGTTTCCATGCGGTGGCCTAGTCTGGTGTTGCTGCTGGCCCCTGTCTTGATGATGCTGGGGTGGTCTATGCTGGTGTTGCTGTATCGACGGTCCCTGCTGTCGGAACATCTGAGCCTGTGGCATTAACGGACGCTGGGCCAATGGTCTCACTGCTACCGCTGGTCCTCGATACTACCCTGTCCCTGGTGCTGGCAGAGCAGAAAACTGTTACCCTGGTCCTCCTGACCTCGAATTCATGGGACATGTGGTAATCCGATGATCTGGATTTCCACATATCAAACACAGTCCGTTTAATGCCCGATACACATCTCTAGTGTGTCCCATCTTCCTACAATAAGTACAGCCCGCTGGGGGTTGCTGGTTCTTCTTCTGTTGCTGCTGCTACCTGGGTGGTGGTGCTGGCCCTCGTATTGCCACATCGTGAATGCGAATGCCAAGGGATGGTGCTGTTGTTCGGGGCGCTGCTCCCCCTCCTCCTTCAATCTGACTGTGAGATCTCTTCTGATCTCCAATCCAAACTGTGATCCTCTGAATGGTGATCTCATGCCTTCGGGTTGCCGTCAATATCTCATCAAAAGTCTGGTAATTGTGCTCCTCTATCAATTGCAAGAGCTCAAAATGAAACCCTTGCTGAAACCTCATAGCCCTCTGGCGCTCCGTCGCTACCATCTCTGGGGCAAACCTACTCAATCTGCAGAACTCCGCTGCATAAGCATCTACCGTCTTGCCGGCCTGCTTGAGGTTGATAAACTTCTGTTGTAGCTCAAACTGCGCCACAACTCCATAGTACTTTGTCTTGAATCTTGCTGTAAAATCATTCCAAGCCACAGGACGTCTGATGCCTATCTCCTCTGATTCCCACCAATCACGTGCGAGATCCTGAAGTAACAACTTCACCTGATCCACACGTTCTTCTGCCGGTACCTTAGCCGCCGTCAAAATAGCCTCAATATCCTTAAGCCATGCATCTGCTGAGATGGCATCCTCCGTTCCTTCAAAACGGCGGGAGTTGAACTTACAAAATTTGGTTGATGCTCCAGAATCCGGCCTTGCCCCTCTTTCCAAAGCTGTCTGCAACCCTTGGTTGAGTAGTACGTTCTGCTCTTGCAACTGAGCGTGCATGCACTGTTGGGCTAACATCTGATGTTGTTGAGTAGCTATCATCCCTCTCATGATTTCCAGAAGAGCCGGTGTGTCCATTTCCGCAGGGGTAGGTGGAACTGTTGGTGGTGGTGGAACATTCGGATACTGCGATCCAGTTGCTGCTTCCACTATTACTTCTTCCTGGGTAGTCTCTTGAGTTAGTACCGTCCCTTGTTGCTGACCAATATGATCTGGTTGTCCATGTTGCTGTCCATGTTGTTGCTGTCCAGTCCTGACAGATGCGGACGAGGTGCCCCTAAAAAAATGGACAAGAGAACAATCAAACGATCGGACATGAAGGATCAATGAAGTCAAAGGATACTGGAATGTCAAGCTAGAGTTGAGAGTAACGAATCATGAGATCAAGGAGAAACATGTGTGATTGAGACATCCTATTAAACACCCCACAAGTCTGAAATCAGACCTGCATGGGCCACCACTAAAACCTTGTCACACCCCAGAACCAGAATACTGGAGAGCGGGGGAATGACTCAGCCAGCTACGTATTACGGGTAGATGAATACCGTATAATACGATCAATGCTGTCTAAAAGACAAGGGGGTGCATACTACATGAAAGTCTCGCTATGGTCACTTCACATCTATTGTCTCAATCATTCAAACAAGAAGCAATAACAGAGAACATTTAAGATAAAGCAATAAGGCGTCCCAAACGCTCAGTCAAAATTTTCTTAATATCTGGCTTTACAAAATAAAGCCAGATGATTTAGTAAGTATACATAATTGTTAGCAGCTGCAGCCTGACTTAGTTATAATTATGCAAAAGTTGGTACAAGACAATCCGACTAACATGTCGGTGCCAAACGGCAAAGTATAAAGTAGATAACAAAACGGGCGGGGAGGTAAGAAACCCACTCGAGTTCTCCTGCGATCATCCCTCTAGTGTTGACCATCTTGGAGGTAGAAGTAAGCTGGATCCTCGGGGACTGGCTCTAAATCTGGCCATGCAAAACCAGAGAGGTTAGACCTCTAATAGCAAGTACCGCAAGGGAGCACGATATGAGGAATGAAGCCAGTAATAAGAGAATATGATAATAGATCTCTGCTATCTACTAGGACTCACACAACATCACGACACTTCGAACCAACCTCCCAACCAAACAAGGACAGAAGTTGTCCCGTCATGTCCTGACATTTTGATCATCTCAGTTAAGTAACAGAGTAGGTACAGTGCAAAAACAAATTAATTTAAACGGTCAGGCAACTACTACGGCTTGCTATTGTGAGTCCCAAGTTATCTTGGTTTTATGCAATAAGGATTTCTCAGTTCTTACTATGCACAAGCAAGGCTAGTTTACCCAGTCAATCAATTGCGCCAATCATGAATTAGATGAGTCCCAGCGGGACGCCCATCATTAATATACAATATTCAATAGATAAAATAACCAGATACCGCTCCCTGCCTGTGTGGCAGATTTGCAGTATCTGTGGGGACCAACCGGCCTGTCGGGCACTACTAGTCCCAAGAGGGCTGCCATGTAAGAACCCGGGAATCCATTCTCTCCATGCAATCATTATTTTATTTAACTTAATAGCCTCTATGTTAAGTGAAATCCCATGCCGTGGGTCATGGTCATTCGGAATGAGTACCTTTGTACGGGGTACGATATGCACAACTCTACAATGATACCAGTACGGCCAGGTTGTAGGTCTTACATAGCGTAATGCAACAATCAAAACTAACCACGGAGTAATCATGCCTTGACCATAAAGTACACATGCTTTTTTGGTAAGATAAATAAATAATAAATGAATTGAAGCCTGCATGTGCCTGTATACCAATATTCGGGATTAGCCAGTCAATTTCAATAGTTCATAATTAATATGAATGTATCTCATTTATTCAATTCAAAAAGACGACTAGCCAGTCTCTTAGTTCCAACTAGGAACGCATGATCAATTATTAGTCAAGGTCACAAGCATTATCAATGGTGACAAGGCATGAAAGTCAACTAATATTCAATGGGGTCGAGTCTACAACTCCCAGGATTTAATTCCAGTCAATCGGGGTATCTATAACTTAATTCACGACATATGGTACATCCCACGTAACAATCTATATTTAACAGAAATATTAGCATATCATGATTATATCAAGTTTATGCAAAAAGGCGTAAGGATATAAAATGGACGTTAAATATTCAATAAGATATCAATATACAGGGCTATAGAAGATCCAGGGTAAGTAGGGTCAGGCTACGCTCATGTCAGGCTACGCTCATGTCAGCCTACGCTCAAGTCAGGCTACGCTCATGTCAGGCTACGCTCATGTCAGGCTACGCTCAAGTCAGCCTACGCTTATGTCAGCCTACGCTCAAGTCAGGCTACGCTCAAGTCAGCCTACGCTCATGTCAGGCTACGCTCATGTCAGCCTACGCTCATGTCAGCCTACGCTCAAGTCAGGCTACGCTCATGTCAGGCTACGCTCATGTCAGGCTACGCTCAAGTCAGCCTACGCTCATGTCAGCCTATGCTCAAGTCAGCCTACGCTCAAGTCAGCCTACACTCATGTCAGCCTACGCTCAAGTCAGGCTAGCGTATGGACTCCATACGACTCCTTTTCAAGGCAGCGTATATAAGTCCGTACGACTCCTATTCAAGACAGCGTATGCAAGTCATACGCCTCCAAAAGGCAGCGTATGAGTCAGACTGCACTGCGCTAAAGAGCGCATGCAGCTCAGTGGCATAAGCTAAAAAGCTCGCGTACACTGCTCTTTATCTTCTCCAAATCAGCAAGAACTCCATAGTTTGAACCCAAAGCTTCAAAAGTCCATAACTTGGTCAAAATAAGTCTAAATCTAACTTTTCAAAGGTTAAAATTGGGTAGAATAAAAATTCTCTACAACATGGAACCATCAAAACTTGAAAATAAAGAAGTTTGATAGATCAAACCACCAAAATCCGGAAATAACCAATTTTTAGATCTACAAAAATTAAAGCCTCAAAATAGAAAATGACAAGTTCTAATGTGTCTTAGAATCACAAAGGAAAGAGAATGAAACCATAAAAATGGGTTTTCATGTGGAAGCAAGATGTACTTGCCTATGGGTTTGGTAGGTGGAGAGAGTTATGAGGAAGAAGAAGAAGAGTAATGGTGAAGGAGAGTAATGAAAAGAGAGAAAGAGTTGGGAGCTTTAAATGGAAGGGGTGGTGGTAGGTGGGGGTATTGGGTTCGGTTCATGATGAACCACCATAACCCGAAGATAAACCAACCTAGGCCAAACCTAAAGTAAGCTAAAGCAGAGAATAAAAGCAGAAAGTAAAATACAGAAAATTAATTGCAGGAAATTAATTAACATAAATTTAAAGAGATTTAAATACAAAATAATACATGATAAATATTTAAATAAATATACTAAAGCAGTACATGTATTAAAAATACGTATTCTGGGAACAGGGAGTGACAGTTATCTCTTCGAACACGTTCAACATTAGTTCGCCTATCATTCATTCTCAACTCAAGCACGCTACGGCACAATTCATCTCTAAACCGTAATTCACATTTTACGTTTTTCAAAATCATCTATTCCAATTCATGTAATCGATCACAAGGTCGTCCGACTTAACAATATGCCACGCTCCGATCTCACGCGAGACAGATTATCTACGGTGGGCACGAATCACCATACACGCTCCCGCGAGATAATTATTCTCATCGGGACGTAGCTCTTGTTTGTGTCTAGACTAGTTCATTCTCGATGTCCGGATTGGACCTACTCAATCCTCAAGTCTTATTCAGTCATCGATCACAAGTCCTAACATTCTCGAGTTCTGCTTCGCATCAAGCCAACAGGTCGAGACAATCAAAGTTGCCGCATCCTGATTTTCCAAGTTCGATCATTCCCGCGATATGAATCACCATGTCAGCGCTCACGCGGAACGATCGTCCCAAATCCGACGCAACGTATGTGCGAGGCTGGAGTCGTGCTCGCACAAGACAAGAATGTCGACGCTGTGGTTATCCGCATAATTATCAAGATATGATCACTTTCATCCAACATTTGTCTCAACCAAAGTCCTAAGTATTACATCCAACCGAATAATAGCACTTGCACGATCGTCATTCACCGAGTCCGAGTACCTCCGAGTTATTGCATATCATCTTTGATACGCCTCAATACCATCGACGATATACGTAACCTGACGATCTTCGTTTGTAATGAATTTCGAGTCGTACGAATGATGCTATCGTCCGACTGGATAATCTCCTCGAACCGTTCAATTTTAATTCGGTCATTTCTCCTCGAATCGTTCACAACATCGTTTCAACAAACCCAAATTCACGTATCGTTCATCCGTCTATCATAAGTCATCGACCAACGTATTTCTTCAATTCGAAATAGTCCTTGCTAACTCAATCATCGAACGATATCCATTCCAATCCTCAGAGTCATTCGCGTAACTTTAAAATCGAACATTTCATGCATGCTACCTACCCGTCGTGTTAACTTTTCGTATACGATTCCGTATCAATTTTCTCGATTCGATTTCACCAACTTAATTATTTTCGCGTTTCATACTCGTGCAATCCTTAATCTTTCGCTCGAATGATTTCCAAGAAGGACCATACACCACTCGGGATTCGAGTCATCCAATCTAGTCCAAATCACGTTCACGTTATTCGCTAAGACATATTTCGGATTCGTTCGACGAATCCCTAGTGTAATCGTTCACGTCGCATCGACGCACTAAGTCGTTCGTACCATTCCTCAAAATCCAAAACAATCTTCCGTGTACGCCTAAGCGTTAGTCCAATAGCGCTTCTATCGATATACACTCTAAGTGTATCCCCAGTCTCGACCGATCGATACTTAATATTGCTCGCGACTCGTTTGTACCAGAAGGTTGAGGTGCGCGATAATCGGTACAACTTAGCCAAAGGCTGTGTGCAAAACTATCCCGTTCGAACTATACTTCGGTCTCGTGTGCTCGTTCGCTATTGTTAGCATAAGGTCGTTCAAGCACGCAATGCGTTTGCTAACTTTTAGCACGTGTCTTCTATCAACTCAAGGTCGGCACCGTTCGGCCCAAAGGCCTACCAACTATCCGGCGATAGCCTACCGATGCGTTCGATGGAACGCTTGTACGAGCTTTCGAAAATATTAGACTTATTGTATGGACATCCCGTTGGACAATCAAGAGAGAGAGCGTAGGAGCGATCGTCCTCGCTAAGGAGTGATGCCGTATGATCCTAGATTGTGCTCGTGCAAGGCGGGTTCCATAACGACCGATTTCAACGGCTGCGACGAGGTCGTCGCACAGAAGTCCCATACAGAGACATTGAACGTGCAGCGAAAAATTAAAACAAACACAAGTTATTTAACAAAAAGCTATTTATTGATATCGAAACAACGATTATATTGGGGGCGTAAGGCCGAGATTACAATTACTCAAATTCACTCGTCTCATATTACAAATCACTCTGCTCTCTCTCATCTCTCGATTACAATGCTTGAGCCAGCAGAAACTTCGGAAGGCGATGTCCATACATTATGTCCCGTATAAGTCTGGTCTTCACGCGGTCGCACACTTCGAATCGCCAAGGAACTCCATACCTCGACGCATCCAAGCAAGCTCCGCGCCACGAGCTTCTACCTGTACCTGCACATGGAAACTATGTGGGTGTCAGTACTCAACTGTACTGGTGGAGTGAGCTCCTCGCACACCCATACAAAAATGATACATTTATTTTACTTTGTGCAATACAAGCCCCTTTACGATTGTCTTTCTAGTCTTGCCTTAGGATCGATTTTTAGGACATAGGCAATCGACCTATTTAGTGTCTTTAGACCATCTCCATGCCTTGTACTGATAACGTACTCATAATTTGCCTCTAGACCTTTCTCGTGCTTACATTGTCAACGTACCGACTCATAGTTGTCTTTCGTACCATACTCTTGGACGTAACGACTAGTTCGTGTCAAATACTTGCCCGTGCCTCAACATCGAGGCCGTGCCTCGCAGCGTAACCTGACTTATTCAAACTCGCCTTAAGGCCCTTCCTGACTTAAATTTTTGGAGATGGGTCCCGCATATTGCAAGGGGGGAAGCGAAGCGAATAATGGGGGGGGGGGGGCGCACATTGGCTGTGGGTACAACAATGTTCAACCCCTTGCGGCCAAAAAGTGTTTTCGTTATTTATGATAGAGATCCAAACTATGAGAACAATGAGCTATAGTGTCAGAGTATCAATGTGAAGGTTTCTTATGCAGAATTGTGGACAGTAGTGAAAGGCTAGGCAATGCAATGAAGCTACAGTAAAACATGGGTGCCAGAGTATCAATATCATGCCAGAATATCAGCTTGATACAAAGCTCCTTGATGCAGTGCAGTCATCACATGGACACTTGGGATTCGACGATAATGACACAACATTCATTTTGTAAAAAAAAATCATGATATTTTAAGTTCAGTCCGGGATAAACTAAAATTCTGGCTTCGCCCTTGCTTGGGAAGCTAGGAAGACAGACATGAATTAGTTAGAAATTGATCAGTGAGTCGGCCAGTTAGCAAGAATTTCCTACAAATAGAGAATACCACTATGAGAGAGAGAGTTCATGTGATGAATGAATGTTTATATTTACATTTTCTCTTTCAATTATCCTTGTACAATGTTACTTTACATTTTCCAGAATTATTACAAAACCCTAGTGTACATCTTCTTCCCCAAATTCTAGTTCCATCTTTGATTCTTGCATCAAGCTCTGGTTGCATCAAGCTCTGGTTATTGGTTCGAAATGCTTCAGTTCCTAACCAGGTGGAGAGAGGCTCCATCAATTAAGTTTTAGGGTAATATTAAAATTTTGCGTTTAGATCTTCATATCGTCCAGAAATGATTTGGATCTCTTATAAGTGGCTGACTTGGGCTAACCGTCCAAAATAGAGACCTAAATATAAAATTTGAATATTATACGAAACTCTAAAACTAAATGAATTAAATTATGTTTGGGTTGTTGTGTGACTTGGATTATTTAGAATGGTGAAGACTATGTGACTTTGTTATTTAGTTTTCATGACCAATCAAGTACGAGACATGTGACATTTTTGTTTGCTTCTATCATGATCTCAGCAGCCAAACAACCAATAATATAAAACTAAATAATCTAAATTATACAACCTTCACATATTTCTGTTTAGTTTTAAGGCTTCACCAAGGAGGAGAGGCAAGTACACCTTGCCGAACCTTAAACAAATTTACTTTTGATTGTTCCATCTTCTTCCTTGCATGATTCTAAGCATGTTTAGAACTTAGAGTTTTTGATTTTACCGGGTGGATTCTTGTAGATCTAAGTTTATATTATTTTCAGTTTTTTTGGGTTTTGATCTACCAAACTTACTTGTTAACAAAAACTAATTGTTCCATGTTGTAGAGAATTTAATTTCATACAGTTTTGGCTTTTGTTTTGCTTGATTTCGACTTCGGATGAGGAAGTTATGGCCAAAACAATTTTGGTCAAACTTCTATGTTCATCTGCAGCATGAGGAACATATCGCAGTTGGCCGCATATAATGTCGCTATTGAGCCGCATGAGGCACATGTCGCAGTTGACCGCATATGATGTCACTGTTGAACCGCATTAGCTGCATGTCGCAGTTGGCCGTATATGATGTCGCTGTTGAGCCGCATGAGCCGCATGTCGCAGTTGGCCGCATATGATGTCGCTGTTGAACCGCATGAGCCGCATGTCGCAGTTGAACGCATATGATGTCGCTGTTGAACCGCATGAGCCGCATGTCGCAGTTGGCCGCATATGATGTCGTTGTTGAGCCGCATGAGCCGCATGTCACAGTTGGCCGCATATGATGTCGCTGTTGAGCCGCATGTCGCTGTTGGCCGCATATGATGTTGCTGTTGAGCCGCATGTCGCAGTTGGCCGCATATGATGTCGCTGTTGAACCGCATGAGCTGCATGTCGCAGTTGGCCACATATGACGTCACAGTTGAGCCGCATAAGCTGCATGTCGTAGTTGGCCGCATATGGTGTCGCAGAATAGGCCGCATAATACATATTTTGACTATTTCTAACTGTTATATGTCCTAAATGACTGAATCGTGGCTCGAATTTCTTCCGACTCCCAACGTAAAAGTTGTAGATCTTTTCCTTAGCATCAAGAATATGTCACTAGTTATTTTATGCAAGTTCTCTCATTCATAATATTGTAAGAATAGAACACGATAGTGGCCCACTGTGGCGCACTCTTGACAAGTATACTGACATGATATATCTCGAATGCTGTTGCGACGGCTAACACGACTTGACAAGATTGAATAACTTGGACACCGTGGACGATTATGCTTGTACAAATGAACCCGTCTTGTCTTGCATCATGTCTAGGACGGGGACCTCTGAGTACCACGGTTAGGGGTACCCACTGAAATCGACTAAGGTTAATAACTAGAATAATCCAGTAGTCATGAAGAGATTTTCCAGCTACAGGCAATCCTGTTACCTGGACGCGCTTATGGATTTGTAGCCTGCCGACGAGTAGGGCACACTTCCAGCACACGGTTATGTGTTGCACCCTTATTGTACTAATATTCGCCTGGATAACCTGGATGGTCTGCAGGGCTTGTGGCTGTGGAATAATCTCACTGAATCTTGCTAGTAATTAGGCCTGTGATAACCCTAGTTAGTTAAAATATCAAGCCGTACTTATTGTTTGGCCGTGAATGTTAGATGGAGTTCGATCAGTCTAGTCTTGTCTTGATCTTGTACTTGATTGTTACATGTCCTGATTTCTTACTTTATCTTGCCGATAAATGGTGGAAGAAACCAAGTTCTGTTCAGACGAAGGGTTACAACCCCGGTCCTTGTTTGATTTACGGGTTGTAACCTGGTTATCTGAATAGTCCCATGGTTATCTCATCGTATATCATCTTCCCAGTCTAAGTCTAGTTTAGATCCAGTTCCTAATTGTTTTTACGATAATGATTGCAATGATTGTCACTCTAATGTATTGTACTCTGTATTGTCACTCCCTGTTTGTCACTCTCTGAGTGTCACTTAATGATTGTCACCTTTAACAATAAATAATCAGAGACCAAGTTCTGTTCAGGCGAAGGATTACAACCTCGGTCCTTGTTTGGTTTAAGGGTTGTAACCTGGCTTCCGGAATAGTACTTTCGTCCTCTCTTCGTATATTGCCTAGTCTAGTTATTTAATATGTTCTCTAGTTACTTTATCTCACCTGTTCATATGACTACTTGCTTTGCATAACTCTTAAAAGATCGTTTGCTTAACAAGTCTACTTTTATTTGTGTTTACTAAATGCTTTACTTACTGCCTTCTTATGTTCGGGTTAAGTGCATTGGTACTGCACGAATCTTGATCCTCCTTTACTTATTGCTTTCTCTCCCCGTTGATTGCCTATGATTGCTGGTTTTAAGTACATTGTTCGATCTCCTTTATGGTACTTGCTATTTGGGGTCTGACCCCACTGGTTTTGTATGGCCAGGTTATGATAGAAGAGCCCGAAGGATCTACCGTACCATCTACTCGACGGTGACCAGCTGGAGCACCTGAGTGCCTCAGTAGGTTTCTTCTTCATCCTCCCACTGATATGTAAATTTTTCTCTTGTAACGTTTAGCCCCGAGCACGTGTTTAGCTCGTGTTTTGGTATTTTCCTTGATATTGTAGCCTACGGGCATAAACATGATATGTGTATTCTAGACTATAGCTAGTCCTTATCATGTACGACTAATATTCTAGCTAGACATCAGTTCTGTGGTACTGGCTTCATGATCAGTCATGTATATATGGTTCGAGACGCCTTACTATTGTATGTATGATGATCGTACTCTTGCTCTTGTATAATTGCCTGTGATTGAGATACCTAGGATTGTTAAACCATAGGATTGACTGATGGCATATAGAGTAACCCCCATATCTTGACAGCTTATACGTTATTTCAGAGTATTAACGTACTTTAGGATTGCGTAGCTGGCTATGTCTGCCCCCGCTTTCCGGTATTCTGGTTCTGAGGCGTGACATGGTTTTAGTGGTGGCCCGTGCAGGTCTCGATTTTCAGATTTGTGGGGGTTACCATGTTTAGATATCTCAATCACGATTATCTTTATTGATCTCCTTCGGATTATTCTCTATCTCTGATACTTGACTTGATATCTGTTTTGATCGTTGGACATTCCTGTTCCCATGATTTGATCTTGTGTCCTTCAACTTTCAAGGGCACTGTTCTTGATCCCTCTGATTATCTTGTTCGTGTTTTGCCGAGGGCAGCTCAGCATTCGTTAGCCAGGCCAGTTATGGAGGATCAGTCTCAGCATGCAGGCAGAGATATCAGTCCATCTTGATCAGCCAGTCTCTTCTATCTTCGTATCTTGAGACAGGTGATAAGTTCATGCATCTGTTTCAACTACGATGATATGTCCTGGGTAGAGTCATGTCTTGAACTAAGTCATTGGTACCGACTTACCTTGAGGCTTGACTTTTATCCATTTTTGGGAGTCAGCTTGGGCCAGCGAGGACGTTGGTTTTTACACAACTGTCTCAGGAGACATATTGATCCATATGCCTCCAGCCCTTCTTGATCATGATTGTATTTGTTCTTGTGCATTTATTTACCGCTTATGCATTTAATTACATTACTGATTGTTTTACTTTACTTATATGCCGTGCTTGATTTATTGAGATTGTTGAGTTCCTGGAGCTTTTGTTTTGTTATCTTGCTCGACTAGCCTCAGGAAATTTCGAGGACGAAATTTTTCTAAGGGGTGAAGAGTTGTGAGGCCCGCCTCACTGTATCAGTATTTTATACGGATACATATTTATTTGAGCTGTATTTCGTATTTTCTGAATTTTGAGAATATTTAAAGTTGCTGAATTGTCATTGTACGGATTTTTGACAATTGTCGGATGACCCGTATTCTGGCTTGTTTCATTTATTTTGGTATGAATTATGACTTGGTTTTAATTTGATTTGACTTGGTTTTATTGGTTTGGTTTAACATGGTTTGGTTTGGCTTGGACTTGGTTTGGTTTAGTTGGTTCCTTATGAGAGAGGTGTATGGTTTAGATTGAGTGAAGAGGAATGAATGGTGGAGATTGCTTGGGCTTGTTATATAAGCCACCTACCACTCTCTCTCCTCCATTATTCATTTTTATTTTCCATCTTCATTTTCTTCTTCTTTCCTTCTTCACCAAGGAGGAGAGGCAAGTACACCTTGCCGAACCTTGAACAAATTTACTTTTGATTGTTCCATCTTCTTCCTTGCATGATTCTAAGCATGTTTAGAACTTAAAGTTTTTTATTTTACCGGATGGATTCTTGTAGATCTAAGTTTATATTATTTTCGGTTTTCTTGGGTTTTGATCTACCAAACTTACTTGTTAACAAAAACTAATTGTTCTATGTTGTAGAAAATTTAATTTCATGCAGTTTTGGCGTTTGTTTCGCTAGATTTCGACTTCGGATGAGGAAGTTATGGCCAAAACAATTTTGGTCAAACTTCTATGTTCATCTGCAGCATGAGGAACATGTCGCAGTTGGCCGCATATGATGTCGCTGTTGAGCCGCATGAGGCACATGTCGCAGTTGACCGCATATGATGTCACTGTTGAACCGCATTAGCCGCATGTCGCAGTTGACCGCATATGATGTCGCTGTTGAGCCGCATGAGCCGCATGTTACAGTTGGCCGTATATGATGTCGCTGTTGAACCGTATGAGCCGCATGTCGCAGTTGACCGCATATGATGTCGCTGTTGAACCGCATGAGCCGTATGTCGCAGTTGGCCGCATATGATGTCGTTGTTGAGCCGCATGAGTCGCATGTCGCAGTTGGCCGCATATGATGTCGCTGTTGAGCCGCATGTCGCTGTTGGCCGCATATGATATCGCTGTTGAGCCGCATGTCGCAGTTGGCCGCATATGATGTCGCTGTTGAACCGCATGAGCCGCATGTCGCAGTTGGCCGCATATGACATCGCTGTTGAGCCGCATAAGCCGTATGTCGCAGTTGGCCGCATATGGTGTCGCAGAATAGGCCGCATAATGCATATTTTGACTATTTCTAACTGTTATATGTCCTAAATGACTGAATCGTGGCTCGAATTTCTCCCGACTCCCAACGTAAAAGTTGTAGATCTTTTCCTTAGCATCAAGAATATGTTACTAGTTATTTTATGCAAGTTCTCTCATTCATAATATTGTAAGAATAGAACACGATAGTGGCCCGCTGTGGCGCACTCTTGACAAGTATACTGACATGATATATCTCGAATGCTGTTGCGACGGCTAACACGACTTGACAAGATTGAATAACTTGGACACCGTGGACGATTGTGCTTGTACAAATGAACCCGTCTTGTCTTGCATCATGTCTAGGACGGGGACCTCTGAGTACCACTGTTAAGGGTACCCACTGAAATCGACTAAGGTTAACAACTAGAATAATCCAGTAGTCATGAAGAGATTTCCCAGCTACAGGCAATCCCGTTACCTGGACGCGCTTGTGGATTTGTAGCCTGCCGACGAGTAGGGCACACTTCCAGCACACGGTTATGTGTTGCACCCTTATTGTACTAATATTCGCCTGGATAACCTGGATGGTCTGCAGGGCTTGTGGCTGTGGAATAATCTCACTGCATCTTGCTAGTAATTAGGCCTGTGATAACCCTAGTTAGTTAAAGTATCAAGCCGTACTTATTGCTTGGCCGTAAATGTTGGATGGAGTTCGATCAGTCTAGTCTTGTCTTGATCTTGTACTTGATTGTTACATGTCCTGATTTCTTACTTTATCTTGCCGATAAATGGTGGAAGAAACCAAGTTATGTTCAGACGAAGGGTTACAACCCCGGTCCTTGTTTGGTTTACGGGTTGTAACCTGGTTATCTGAATAGTCCCATGGTTATCTCATCGTATATCACCTTCCCAGTCTAAGTCTTGTTTAGATCCAGTTTCTAATTGTTTCCAGGATAATGATTGCAATGATTGTCACTCTAATGTATTATACTCTGTATTGTCACTCCCTGTTTGTCACTCTCTGAGTGTCACTTAATGATTGTCACCTTTAGCAATAAATAATCAGAGACCAAGTTCTGTTCAGGCGAAGGGTTACAACCTCGGTCCTTGTTTGGTTTAAGGGTTGTAACCTGGCTTCCGGAATAGTACTTTCGTCCTCTCTTCGTATATTGTCTAGTCTAGTTATTTAATATGTTCTCTAGTTACTTTATCTCACCTGTTCATATGACTACTTGCTTTGCATAACTCTTAAAAGATCGTTTGCTTAACAAGTCTACTTTTACTTGTGTTTACTAAATGCTTTACTTACTTCCTTCTTATGTTCGGGTTAAGTGCATTGGTACTGCACGAATCTCGATCCTCCTTTATTTATTGCTTTCTCTCACCGTTGATTGCCTATGATTGCTGGTTTTGAGTACATTGTTCGGCCTCCTTTGTGGTACTTGCTATTTGGGGTCTGACCCCACTGGTTTTGCATGGCCAGGTTATGATAGAAGAGCCCGAAGGATCTACCGTACCATCTACTCGATGGTGACCAGCTGGAGCACCTGAGTGCCTCAGTGGGTTTCTTCTTCATCCTCCCACTGATATGTAAATTTTTCTCTTGTAACGTTTAGCCCCGAGCACGTGTTTAGCTCGTGTTTTGGTATTTTCCTTGATATTGTAGCCTACGGGCATAAACATGATATGTGTATTCTAGACTATAGCTAGTCCTTATCATGTACGACTAATATTCTAGCTAGACATCAGTTCTGTGGTACTGGCTTCATGATCAGTCATGTATATATGGTTCGGGACGCCTTACTATTGTATGTATGATGATCGTACTCTTGCTCTTGTATAATTGCCTGTGATTGAGATACCTAGGATTGTTAAACCATAGGATTGACTGATGGCATATAGAGTAACCCCTATATCTTGACAGCTTATACGTGATTTCAGAGTATTAACGTACATTAGGATTGCGTAGCTGGCTATGTCTGCCCCCGCTCTCCAGTATTCTGGTTCTGGGGCGTGACATGGTTTTAGTGGTGGCCCGTGCAGGTCTCGATTTTCAGATTTGTGGGGGTTACCCTGTTTAGATATCTCAATCACGATTATCTTTATTGATCTCCTTCGGATTATTCTCTATCTCTGATACTTGACTTGATATCTGTTTTGATCGTTGGACATTCCTGTTCCCATGATTTGATCTTATGTCCTTCAACTTTCAAGGGCACTGTTCTTGATCCCTCTGATTATCTTGTTCGTGTTTTGCCGAGGGCAGCTCAGCATTCTTTAGCCAGACCAGTTATGGAGGATCAGTCTCAGCATACAGGCAGAGATATCAGTCCATCTCGATCAGCCAGTCTCTTCTGTCTTCGTATCTTGAGACAGGTGATAAGTTCATGCATCTGTTTCAACTACAATGATATGTCCTGGATAGAGTCATGTCTTGAACTAAGTTATTGGTACCGACTTACCTTGAGGCTTGACTTTTATCCATTTTTGGGAGTCAGCTTAGGCCAGCGAGGACATTGGTTTCTACACAACTGTCTCAGGAGACATATTGATCCATATGCCTCCAGCCCTTCTTGATCATGATTGTATTTGTTCTTGTGCATTTATTTACCGCTTACGTATTTAATTACATTACTGATTGTTTTACTTTAGTTATATGCCGTGCTTGATTTATTGAGATTGTTGAGTTCCTGGAGCTTTTGTTTTGTTATCTTGCTCGACTAGCCTCAGGAAATTCCGAGGACGGAATTTTTCTAAGGGGTGGAGAGTTGTGAGGCCCGCCTCACTGTATCAATATTTTATACGGATACATATTTATTTGAGCTGTATTTCGTATTTCCTGAATTTTGAGAATATTTAAAGTTGCTGAATTGTCATTGTACGGATTTCTGACAATTGTCGGGTGACCCGTATACTGGCTTGTTTCATTTATTTTGGTATGAATCATTACTTGGTTTTAGTTTGATTTGACTTGGTTTTATTGGTTTGGTTTAACATGGTTTGGTTTGGCTTGGACTTGGTTTGGTTTAGTTGGTTCCTTATGAGAGAGGTGTATGGTTTAGATTGAGTGGAGAGGAATGAATGGTGGAGATTGCTTGGGCTTGTTATATAAGCCACCTACCACTCTCTCTCCTCCATTGTTCATTTTTATTTTCCATCTTCATCTTCTTCTTTCCTTCTTCACCAAGGAGGAGAGGCAAGTACACCCTGCCGAACCTTGAACAAATTTACTTTTGATTGTTCCATCTTCTTCCTTGCATGATTCTAAGCATGTTTAGAACTTGAAGTTTTTGATTTTACCGGGTAGATTCTTGTAGATCTAAGTTTATATTATTTTCGGTTTTCTTGGGTTTTGATCTACCAAACTTACTTGTTTACGAAAACTAATTGTTCCATGTTGTAGAGAATTTAATTTCATGCAGTTTTGGCTTTTGTTTCGCTTGATTTCGACTTCGGATGAGGAAGTTATGGCCAAAACAATTTTGGTCAAACTTCTATGTTCATCTGCAGCATGAGGAACATGTCGCAGTTGGCTGCAAAAGATGTCGCTGTTGAGCCGCATGAGGCACATGTCGCAGTTGACCGCATATGATGTCGTTGTTGAACCGCATGAGCCGCATGTCGCAGTTGACCGCATATGATGTCGCTGTTGAGCCGCATGAGCCGCATGTCGCAGTTGGCCGCATATGATGTCGATGTTGAACCGCATGAGCCACATGTCGCAGTTGACCGCATATGATGTCGCTGTTGAAACGCATGAGCCGCATGTCGCAGTTGGCCGCATATGATGTCGCTGTTGAGCCGCATGTCGCAGTTGGTCGCATATGATGTCGCTGTTGAACCGCATGAGCCACATGTCGCAGTTGGCCGCATATGACGTCGCAGTTGAGCCGCATAAGTCGCATGTCGCAGTTGGCCGCATATGGTGTCGCAGAATAGGCCGCATAATGCATATTTTGACTATTTCTAACTGTTATATGTCCTAAATGACTGAATCGTGGCTCGAATTTCTCCCGACTCCCAACGTAAAAGTTGTAGATCTTTTCCTTAGCATCAAGAATATGTCACTAGTTATTTTATGCAAGTTCTCTCATTCATAATATTGTAAGAATAGAACACGATAGTGGCCTGCTGTGGCACACTCTTGACAAGTAAACTGACATGATATATCTCGAATGCTGTTGCGACGGCTAACACGACTTGACAGGATTGAATAACTTGGACACCGTGGACGATTGTGCTTGTACAAATGAACCCGTCTTGTCGTGCATCATGTCTAGGATGGGGACCTCTGAGTACCACGGTTAGGGGTATCTACTGAAATCGACTAAGGTTAACAACTAGAATAATCCAGTAGTCATGAAGAGATTTTCTAGCTACAAGCAATCCCGTTACCTGGGCACGCTTGTGGATTTGTAGCCTGCCGACGAGTAGGGCACATTCCAGCACACGGTTATGTGTTGCACCCTTATTGTACTAATATTCGCCTGGATAACCTGGATGGTCTGCAGGGCTTGTGGCTGTGGAATAATCTCACTGCATCTTGCTAGTAATTAGGCCTGTGATAACCCTAGTTAGTTAAAGTATCAAGCCGTACTTATTGCTTGGCCGTGAATGTTGGATGGAGTTCGATCAGTCTAGTCTTGTCTTGATCTTGTACTTGATTGTTACATGTCCTGATTTCTTACTTTATCTTGCCGATGAATGGTGGGAGAAACCAAGTTCTGTTCAGACGAAGGGTTACAACCCCGATCCTTGTTTGGTTTACGGGTTGTAACCTGGTTATCTGAATAGTCCCATGGTTATCTCATCGTATATCACCTTCCCAGTCTAAGTCTTGTTTAGATCCAGTTCCTAATTATTTCCAGGATAATGATTGCAATGATTGTCACTCTAATATATTGTACTCTGTATTGTCACTCCCTGTTTGTCACTCTCTGTGTGTCATATAATGATTGTCACCTTTATCAATAAATGATCAGAGACCAAGTTCTGTTCAGGCGAAGGGTTACAACCTCGGTCCTTGTTTGGTTTAAGGGTTGTAACCTGGCTTCCGAAATAGTACTTTCATCCTCTCTTCGTATATTGCCTAGCTCTAGTTATTTAATATGTTCTCTAGTTACTTTATCTCACCTGTTCATATGACTACTTGCTTTGCATAACTCTTAAAAGATCGTTTGCTTAACAAGTCTACTTTTACTTGTGTTTACTAAATTCTTTACTTACTGCCTTCTTATGTTCGGGTTAAGTGCATTGGTACTGCACGAATCTCGATCCTCCTTTACTTATTGCTTTCTTTTCCCGTTGATTGCCTATGATTGCTGGTTTTAAGTATATTGTTCGGCCTCCTTTGTGGTACTTGCTATTTGGGGTCTGACCCCACTGGTTTTGCATGGCCAGGTTCTGATAGAAGAGCCCGAAGGATCTACCGTACCACCTACTCGACGGTGACCAGCTGGAGCACCTGAGTGCCTCAGTGGGTTTCTTCTTCATCCTTCCACTGATATGTAAATTTTTCTCTTGTAACGTTTAGCCCCGAGCACGTGTTTAGCTCGTATTTTGGTATTTTCCTTGATATTGTAGCCTACGGGCATAAACATGATATGTGTATTCTAGACTATAGCTAGTCCTTATCATGTACGACTAATATTCTAGCTAGACATCAGTTCTGTGGTACTGGCTTCATGATCAGTCATGTATATATGGTTCGGGACGCCTTACTATTGTATGTATGATGATCGTACTTTTGCTCTTGTATAATTGTCTGTGATTGAGATACCTAGGATTGTTAAACCATAGGATTGACTGATGGCATGTAGAGTAACCCCCATGTCTTGACAGCTTATACGTGATTTCAGAGTATTAACGTACTTTGGGATTGCGTAGCTGGCTATGTCTGCCCCCGCTCTCCGGTATTCTGGTTCTGGGGCGTGACATTGACGGTTTTAGATGATCCGTCAAGAAATTCAATTTATTTATTGACGGTTTGGTTATAAACGTCAATGAATGTTTGTGCGAAAGACATGGCGTGATTTTTTCAGCTGCCATTTTAGTAATTTTTTCAAAAATTTTATATTTGTTGACGTATTGTGGTTCTTTTTAATAAATAAATCTAGCAAATTTTTTTCGATCGTCCCCTTCCTTTTCTCCTCTCTCCCTGACCTTCTCCTTCCTAGCAAAGAAAGCCCCCTCTCATCTCCTTTAATGAATCTCCCACACCTCCTCTTTCTCCTCCTTAGGAGAGAAAGCCCCTCTCCTCTCCTCTCCTTTCCTATTAAGAGTCTCCCACGAAACCCTAAACCTAGTTTCCCTAATGGCTCCTACGACCTCGCAATGATGGAGGTCGACATCGCGGCTGCGGAGAAGTTGAAGTTGGTTCTCCTGTGGAAGCCCATCTCCTCCCCTACGGCTGTGGAGAAATCCGTTCCTGACGACTTCGTCTCCGACTACGGCCACACCTTTGTCTCCATGATGAAGGTGAACGGAAAGGAGGCTTCGGAGGTCATCGACGGTTCGGTGGCCGAGGAGGCTACCAGAAGGAGATGATGGAGGCTCAGGTGAAGGGCATCCTCAACACCGTCTTAGCCATCAGTTAGATCTTCTTCTCTTTGAAACTTTGTTTCCTGTTATCATCGTAGAGATTAAATTTGTTCTAAAATCCTTTGCCTGCCCTGAGCCCATAAAGTACCATATTATACCAATTAGTACCTTAATTATAATTAAGCAACTTGATACCTAACGGAGTGTCAGAAAATATGAAAAATCGAAGATAACTCTGGCCCCTCTGATCTGGTTGCCCCATTCCTATTTAGAAAAAAAAGAAAATCGAAAGAAAATCCTAAATCCTAAATCCAGATAAAGGAAATATATTAGAAATAATCGAAAGAAAATCCTAAATCCCAAATCAAAAGAAAATCTGGACCGGAAGGAGGCAGGGTCTACTCTGGCTGGATCATGAATTGGAGGAGAATCAAGTTTAGGGCCTGGTTAGGGGATAGAGCTTTGCTGGATTTGGTTGGAAGAGAGGAAGAAGATAGTGGTAATGGGACCTAAACATTACCAGGGATAATTTGGTCTTAAAAAATACTTCTCCTTAACCCACATTATTATATGCTTTCTTTGTGCGATTAAGTGTATGTGTGTTCTATTATTATATGCATCAATAATAAACATCACAAAATTTATCTACATGCACTGGTGTTATGTTTTTATTGTTTCAGTGATATGTACAAGGAAATTAGAGGCCCCAAGGAAATTAGAGACCTCAATTTTGAAGTTGTTGTTCAGGTTTCTCCTGCCCGATATTTATTATATTTTTTATTGTGTTGTACGTTTGCCGTTCTCAGCTGCATGAGTTTTTACATAATTTTTCATTTCTTCCTATTAAAATAGTAATATGTTAAAACTTATCTTCTACTTCATCCTATATGGATTTTTCTGTTTCTTGGTTATCCTACCTACTATGACCATGACCACTGAGATTTTTCATGTCACTTTTCCAAAATTTTAGAAATTTGGTTGGTATTTTCCAATTGATGACAAGATAAGAAAAAATCGAGTTAGGTGGTTTGTACATTTGCAACATAGACCAATGATGCTCCCGTAAGGAAGAGCGATAGTATAGTAGTTAATGGAGCCGTTAGGAGTGGAGGTAGACCTCGACGAACATTTTTTGAAGTGTTAAAGAAGGATGTGGATTTTGTTATCATTACAGAGGACAAAATCCGTAAGAAAACCAAATGGAAGAAGAGGATTCAAACAAATAACTGCAAAAAAAATGGGATAAAGGGTAGGGTTTGTTGTTGTTATTGTTGAAATTATGTCATGTTGAGAGTTCTTTGGGGTTAGTTTTCATTTTCCATGATTATTCCTTTCACTTACATGTGTCATAAAATAACCTTCTGAACTGCAAACATAACGGTAAATGATAACTTCAAATTTCAACAACTAGGATATTTTCTTTTTAAACATATACTATAAAGTTACTTCAACATTTCAGATAGCCTGGATTTTTACAATGTATCAAGTTAAATGCATCTGGAGTTGTGAAAGCCTTCCTTAGTGCTGTGATATCTTTTGTGTTTCACATTGTCCTTTTTCTCCTTTTCGTATGTGAAGGGAGTTCTAGGTTTGTTAAGTATTCCTTCTGTCCTGGTGTTTACAGTTGGAATACTGATGAAAAAAATGCATGCACCAAACTTCGTTTACAAAGAGGTGACTCTATCAGTTAACTTGCGAACTCCTTTCATTATTTTTATGTTATGACCACTAAGGCTCCTTGAACTCCCTTTTCAGGTTTGCCAAAAATTTCTTCTAGCCAACCGCACTATGTGGACAACTTTAAAATGTCCTGATGTCTGGAGGCCATGTGTATATATGTACACTTCACTTGCATTGAGCTTGAACATTCAAGAGGGAATGTTTTATTGGTACACTGATCCAAAAGCAGGCCCATCGTTCTCTCAGGTACTTCAATGGCATTACATTCTTAGCAAACCCTCTACCTGGAACCTAATTGCTTGGTCTTCAAGTGTAAAGAGGACAGTTCAATTGTATTCATGCTTTAATTGGATGAAGGATCCAAAGATCAATATTTCTTAAAAATCTGCAGATGGAGTTGGATTTGTTCTTATATTTCTTTATACCCCTGTTTTCATATTTGATCAAAGGGTTTTTGTTTTAAAAAAGTGTGAGCATTTGTTCTACTAAGAAATAGACAAGCATTTTTTTAACTTGATCTGCAGGCAGGGAAATTGTCCGAGTTCTATGAAGTATGCAAATCAGTTGATATATTGAATCCATATCCATATACTTTGCTTATGGGCAGGTCATGTGGGTCATTTTTGGTATTGTACAGGGATTAGCAAGTGTGGTGTTGGTTTGACTGCATAAGTAAGGCTTGAAATCATTGATGGAAGTGGGTGATTGTCCCTAGAGGAAGTCAGAGAGCTCCCAGGATTGTTGCAGCCATGGGGTTGTCCTGTGCAAGGAGTTTTCTATTTGGGTCGGGTAGGTTTGTGACGATACGTCAAGCATCAATGGTAAGGGCAGGAGGATATTACCAATGCGGATGGTTTGATCTGTCAGCAACTGACTTGGTACCAATTATACCAACTGATATGGGGTTTTAATAAAGTATCAGAGTTTAGGAAAAGTATCAGTTAAGTGCATCATATAGTGTTTTAGTGTATCTCAGTTTAGGAGAGTATCCTATTTTGGTATTGCGGTTCAGAAATTTAGGATTGTGATAGTATCCAATTATACCAACTGACTTGGCTTACAGTGTTTGGCGTGCCTTGCTTGCATTAGCAGTAGCAAATCCAAGCTACAGGATTTGGATATGTTGGTAATGGCTACTTTGCTAGTGATAGCTGCAACTTTCACCCCTACAGAGAGGTAAGATGGAATCAAATATGGCAATTATGGCAGAAATTTTTCTGAGATTGATAGGTAGATGCCAACAATTCGGAGGTTGGCTCGACTTGTACTTCGATTTGTACTTCGATTTTAGGTATGAATCTGATCCTCCTCTTTCTTCTTCGGTCCGAATGAATGGAGCAGATGTCAATTGTAACAAATTCTTAATGAATCCTAATAGAGTTTCGACTCTCTGACTCAAGGTTATACTCACCTGAAGGTTCACTTGCACAGGTTTCTTTTTATGAGTAATGACATTGTACATGCTTTTATCATATAAAAAAAGCAACCAATAAACCATTTTTGCATTCATTGAAATTATATGGCCCTATTTAGCTCAAAGCAGGAACATCAGCCAATAAACCATTTTTCTTTTTCGTTCTGAATGACACTATTGGAGCCACACCATAGAGTGATTAATTTTTCATGGAAAACAAAGTATCTTCTTTGTTCATTAGTTAAATGAAATAAACTATGTCTGCTCATTAGTTAACTACAAAATCATCCTTTACACTACTAAAATACAACGATTTAGCGACGACCCTATCCGTCGAAAATCTATCGATCATTCACATTACCGATGGATACGAGTTGAAAAAATCTGTCGGGAATAACCTCGTCGCTAAAACTAGTTCGTCGCTAGTCCGCCGCTCTGCGACTACTTAGCGACGAATATCGTTGGCAAAATAAAAACTTTTAGCGACGGCTTCCCGTCAACTTCGACAGTTTAAATTTTTAATATAGCAAATATTAGCGGCGGACAATACGTCGCTAAATCGTCGCTAACCGCGTATAAGAGGGTTTCTGATACGCAATATCCGTCGCTAACTCGTCGCTAAAGCGTCTCTAACCTCGACGGATTAGCGGCAGAGAAGCGACGGATAATCTGTCGCCACGCTTCTGGATATCTTTCATATTTCCAGAACATGAGCGACGGGAAATCCGTCGCCATTTCGTCGCTTAGTGTTCTTCCAGAAACAGGCCGACGGATAATCCGTTGGCTATCCGTCGCTATCTGATATTCATACAGTTAGCGACAAATAGTTCGTCGCTAAGCTGTCGCGAGTCCGTCGCTAAATATAGTACCTCGTCGGATTAGCGGCGATTTGGCGACAGATAATTTGTCGTCGTGCTTCTGGATATCTTCTATATTTCCAGAAACTCAGCGACGGGAAATCCATCGCCATTCTGTCGCTTAGTGTTTTTCCAGAAACAGTCCGACGGATAATCTGTCTGGAAGCCGTCGCTACCTGCAAAAGTTCGTCGGCAACCCGTCGGTAATCCGTCGCTAACTGCAATATTTTTGAAAAACATTGCAGGAAAGAGACTATTCCCTATAATATAACTTATCCAGCATCCACCATACACAAATATAACATATCCGATATCCAATATATACAACAAATATCCATATTGCCAACACAATATCTCCAAACATCCAATATATCCCAACATACACAAAAAATATCCAACACAATGACCAACAAATATCCAACACAATATCCAACACACTATCCCAACATACATAGCAAAATATCCAAACATAAACAAAATATCCAAAATATACACATATCCAAATGTCTAAATGTCCAAAAACATAAACAAAATCACTGAGAAGGAGGAGGTGGATCGTCTCGTGCTCTCTCCGTCGCATCCGCTCTGCGTATATAATGCTCCACCATGTGTGGCGGCACTTGGGATAAGACATGGTCTGGAAGCGAGCGTAGCTGCTCTGACGATATCATGTCAAAGAGCGCCACGATAGTAGCATCCGGTACCAGGCGGGCCTCGGAAGAGCGGTCAAAACAAAGCCATCCGGAAGAAGAAAGACCAGGTCGATTCGAAGCACCGGTAGCAGCAGTAGACGGAGCGGCAGCAGACGGACTAGGAGCAGACGGATCGGGAACAGAAGAAGGATGCGGATAGTGCCCCAGCACTAACGACCGTAAATCCGACACCGCCGTGGCGAGAGTCGCAACCTGCATCCTCACATCTTCTGGAGGGGGCACGGGAGGAGGCGGAGGTGGTGGATATCTCAGAGTCGACGTATGCAAAAAATCCACCATAGAACCTAAGCCGTACAGGCGCCCTTTCCTAAAGCCGCCGGCGGATTCTATGAACACGTCGTCGTAGCGAGCGGCCATAGAAGAGGGCGTCTGGGTGGGCGTCGTTGCGTCGACATCCTCGGTAGGGGGCTCAATCCGACGGAGTGCCTCACGATACGCAGCCTATCCAATGAATGTGTTTATACTATAAGTTTTCCTAAGTTATAATATAAATCCTACGTTCTCCTAAGTTATAGTTTTAATCCTAAGTTTACCTAATTAATTTATAGTTATAATCCTATGTTTTCCTAAGTTATAGTTATAATCATGAACGTAAGTACTTACATCAGTCTCTTAGGCCCTCGCGTCGACGAAGCTCCCGTCCTTCCGCCTCTTGTCCGTATACACGAATACGTCGTGAGCGGTGAGCGCCTCCGCCTCTCTCCCCTCCTTCACTGTATGTTGGGCCTGCACATGTAAAATTTAATTAACTTCGTATATTAATAGTACCGAATTAAATAGTGGAATGAATTTGCGGTATCTCACCAATTCTGCACGCGTCCATGCGTGGGGCCTTGATCCCCCGTAGGCAGACCCGCGGCCTGTCTATTCGCCTTGGCTTTCTCTGATTTTTCCTTGTATTAAGGAGTATCCATCTTCTCCAAAATCTCCTCATAGTACTCCGCCCGGATCCAGTCCTTCTTCGTATGCGTCGTACGAAGGTCGTACACCGCATCCCGTATCTTCTTCCCGACGGCGGCTCTGTAGGTCCTGCGGATCGCCTCATCGCGATGGGGGGGCCACCAGAACTTCCTTTGACATAGAAATTCAAATATCATATAATTAAAATTAATAAATTAAAGAATAATTAATAATTAACCAAAAGATATATATCCTCATCTCGTCGAGCCAGACATACTGTCTGTCCTGAGGTACCTCAGAAAAATTGAGGTAGGGGCCATGGTAGTTTTTTCGGATAATGCACCCTAGAATTCGGGAAACATCCCACGGGAAAAATCTATAAAGAAGAAACGACTGGATTATTGACTTGAATAAATGAAACAAATTTAATAAGTTTACTTACGATTCACCCGCGGGCCATATCTCTCGTCGGAACTCGCCCGTCGGCCTCTCTGGTGGCATCGAAGGATCAGAGGGTCCGTGCATGTACTCCCCGGTAACAGGATGAAACTGAATCCGGGGTACTCCAGGGCCCACCGTGCAGTAACTGCTGGGTCCGCTACTGCATCTGCTGATGCATCGGCTGGTGCATCCGGTGGCGGAACGGATCCGCTTCCGGATGGAGGAACGGATCCGCTAGTAGATGGAGTCGCAGGCCTCGACAAAGATGATGATGGCACCGAGATAGATTGACGGCGGGAAGAGTTTGTGCCTGGGCTCTCCAGGTCGAAATTAGAGGTCACATCCGGGGAAGACGTATGGCGACCACGACCGCTACCACCACGCCCACGCCCACGACCACCACCATCACCACCACGGCCAGCACCACCAGCACAAGTGCTCGCAACCATGCCCTGTAAATAGAACACATAAACATAATTAATAATATAGAAGTATAAATGAATATAAAACTAAACTAAAATATATATACCAGCAGCAGGACGACGAGTGCCGGCCAGAGGAGTAGGACTAGGAGTGCCATCTGTAAAAAGAAAATCATACAATAAGTAGATAATCGAACGAAAAAAACATGAACTGAAAGAAGAATACAGAAGTTTAATTTAAACTAAATCGTCCTCATCCTCGGCCTCGACAAAAACATGAACTAAAATATACCGATATTTAATTATCGTCATCGTCCTCATCCTCGGTCTCGTCTTCATTCTCATCATCATCCTCATCCTCATCCTCATCGTCGACTTCATCTGTATCCTCATCCTCATCCTCATCAAGTTCTTCTTCTTCTTCAGTCTCAATACTTAGGACAAGATGCCTCTTTCTTCCCTGGTTGACATCTAAGCCTTGTATATCAACCTCTTTCCCCCTCTATTTTCTTCAGCAGGAGGTATATCAACCTCTAATTCAACATCATACACCATATCTCGTGCAAGGTTCTGTACGTCTCTAAAATCAACAGAGCATCGGTCGTCTTCGAGGACATCCATTGCAGCATTATCATCAAAAACATAAGTATCAGCTTCTGTAGCCTGTCTTTCCGAATATAATTCACCTTGCGTTGACCACAAGCCTTAATCACGTACGAAACCCTTACGGGTCAAATGATCTCTCACAGTCACCACTTCTTCGTAACGTCTATTGTGACAATTAACACATGGACACTTGATTTTGCTACCGTCCATGTACTGAGCTTTGCTCATGGCATACTTAAGAAATACTTCCACGCCTGCCTGAAAATCGTCACTCACACCAATTCTGCTCTCGTGTTGCCATTTTTACATCCATGTACAATCAACAAAGTAACGATTCATCCTCGATTTGAATGTGAAAATCTGTTTCGTAAGACAAACTAAACATAAGAATAGCCCGATACTTTAAACCATCCTCATAAGAATAGTCCGATACTCCGATCGGTATCGGTATCGGTATCGGCCGATACTTTAATAAATTATTAATATTAATAATTTATTAATAGCTATTCGTTTTTCGATACCAAAAAATTCGATACTTCGATCCGAAACTACCGATATTACCGGTACCCCCGATGCCGATAATCATAGGGATAGTCCGATATCGATACCGGGACATGCCAAACTGTATCGGTATCGGACAGTATCGGATCGGTATCGGTCAGTATCGGGTATCGGTCAGTATCGGAGCGGGACATGCCAAACTGTACCGATATCGGCAGTATCAGATCGGTATCGGTCGATACTTTAAACCATCCTCATAAGAATAGTCCGATACTCCGATCGGTATCAGTATCAGCCGATACTTTAATAAATTATTAATATTAATAATTTAATAATAGCTATTTGTTTTTCGATACCGAAAAATTCGATACTCCGATCCGAAACCACCGATATTACCGATACCCCCGATGCCGATACTCATAGGGATAGTCCGATACCGATACCGAGACATGCCAAACTGTATCAGTATCGGATCGGTATCGGTCAGTATCGGTCAGTATCGGAGCGGGACATGCCAAACTGTACCGGTATCGGTCAGTATCGGTCCGATACCGATTACGATTCTGATACCGATTTTGATACCCCCTCCCCCGATCCGATACTCATAGGATTGGTCCGATCCGAAACCACCTATACCCCCTCCCCCGATCCGATACTCCGATTCGAAACCACCGATACTCATAGGAATGGTCCGATCCGAAACTACCGATACCCGCCACCCCCTTCCCTACCCCGCCGGACAGCAAACACCCCTTCCCCTCTCCCACCCCCACCCGAAAGCAAACCCCCACCCCACCCCCTCCCTCCCGACAGCAAACACGCACCCCCCTCCCCCTCACCCCTCCGACAGCAAACCCTAAACCCTACCCCTGCCCCCCGTCCCATACCCTACACCATCCACCCCCTGTCCCTCCCTCCCCGCCGGCCCTCGCGACAGCTGACTCCCTACCAGAAACCCTACCCCTACCCCGAAACCCAAAACCCTACCCTGTCCCCACCCCCCCCCTCCGCCCGCCCCCACTCCCTCCTCCCACCCGTCGGCCCCAAAGACAGCCGACCCCCTACCAACCTGAAACCCTATATGTTATGCTAAACATAGAGAGAGAGAGGAAGAGAGAGGAAGAGAGAGAGAGAGCATACTTGAGAGAGAGAGAGAGAGACCCGTCGGAGAGAGCTTCGTCGGAGAATGTGACCCGTCGGAGAGAGCTCGCCGGAGAGAGAGGGGGGAAGAGAGAGAGTCTTTTTGGGGGGAATAAAAAATTTCCTCCCATCGGTTCAATTTAAGTTAGGTTACAATATTTAGCGACAGATTATCGACGGATATCCGTCGGTAGGTAGTCGCTAAATACCTACTAGATTACCGACGGAACGTCCGTCGCTAGATAGACGCTAATTTAGCGCGCCATTTTTTCAGATTTTTTCGCCACAATGTGCGACATATTAGTGACGGACATCAATCCGTCGCTAAATTTTCGTCTAATGAGCGACGGATGTGCGACTGATTTTGACGCAAAAAACTAAAAAAATTATCCATTGCTTTCTGACGGTAGTCCGTCACAAGGTAGTCGCTAGTCCGTCGATATGGCCGACGGATAAGATCCGTCGCTAATCTGCCATCGCTAAATTGCTGTATTTTAGTAGTGTTTAGCTACTATTTAATTGAATCAAATTCTCGCTTGCCAATTATATATTTTCTAAATGCTTAGATGTAACCATGTAACATGTATGATGTTTTCCTATGTTGCACTGACATTGTTATATGACACAACATGATATGAATACAATGACATGAACATGATACTTATTTTAGCTGAATTTTATTTCCTATAGAAAAATGACTCAAGTAGAACCCGAAGCTACAAAGAGGAATGAATATTTAAAAAGATTAATGGAACATCCAAATCAGGTAATAGATTTTGCTTGGTTTGCACATTAAGCCTTCAGCCAATAACAATCTCTGCTTGAAAACTTCGAGGTTTTGATCTTGTCAAGGACAGGAAACTGGTAATTCTAAAGGTTATGCATTCTGTGTCTACCAAGACCTCTCTGTCACGGACGTAGCATGTGCAGCTCTTAATGGTATCAAGATGGGAGATAAAACTCTGACTGTCAGGAGTGCAAATTAGGGGCGGCCGGCCTAGACCAGAGCAAGAAAGCATGTTGTTGCAGGCACAACAACAAGTGGCATTGCAGATAATACAAAATAAAAATATGAAATTATTTTATGGCTAGTTTGCACCTAACTCTATTAGACCATAATCCTCAAGTGTAATGTCAACTAAATGTTTATGAAGACTTTGAAACTTTTTAGCGGACAATGATTGTTTTAAAAATTCGTAAAACCATTAATAGGAAAAAGGTCATTAGATCAACATTACATCAATATCTGCTTGTGAGATGGTCATGTTCAGGTTAATTCGTTGTTTTGAAAATTCGTGAAACCATTAATGGGAAAATTCATGAAACCATTAGTTTTATCAAAGTTAATTGTGAGATGGTCATGCTCAGGTTTCCTTGTTATATAATTATATTCCATTTGCTTCCCTGTTATATACTTAGTATCCATTCTCTCGCTTGATTATATAACTATCATTTGATTTTTTTTCCCAAAATTAGTAACGAGGAAGTCATATGTCATATGTGAGGGATGTCTGTTTTCTCTTTAGTTAATAGGATAGTTTCCAACTTGGTCTTTTTATGTAGGTTGAGACAGTTGTTATGAACTTATTGTTCTCCATCATATGTCATGTTGACGTCTAATCTGTATCTTGTGTATGCAATAATAGAATCAATCTGTATTGATAATTCTGTAATAGTGAGTTGAATATCTATATAAGAACTGTATATTGATAATTTGTGTTCTTGTTCTTTCAGAAACTTACTGAAAAATGAAGGTGCATGCATGCTGCGATTAGGGGAATGCTGTGGATGTAGGAGGGAAGTGCTCCGATCTGGTTTGCTATTTTTTTGTTTTATTTGTAGTGTTGGTGGATTAGTTTTATGGTGACAAGTGATGGTTTTGTGGTTTGGATGAAGTGCTATAGAAATAACATATGTAGGATGTGTACTTTATGGTTGGATTATGTTGTGGTTGGATAAGTGAAGAATACATGTGGTTAGATGTGTATTGGAAGTTTTTGTTGTATGTACCATACAGTTTGTTAATATAAAATTTAGGTTTTATAGTAATTTGATGTGTATAGCTTCTGGATTGATATAATGTGGGTGATTAATATAATATAATTCTTGATAGAATTTTGGCATGCTTCTCTTGACGGTACTTGGATAGCTTTCTTGACAGTTGTCAAACGTTAACTCTAATTCATATCACGCTGCACAATATAGTCGTGAATTAGTGCTTTTTATGACGGATTTTGTCCGTCAAAATAATGCTTTTATTGACGGCTAAAAGCCGTCATCTAGGCCGGAGTCAAAAAAAAGTTTTTGTCTATGTTGACGGTTCCTAAAAAGAGCTATCTTAACGGCTAAAAACAGTCAAGAAAACTACTTAAAATGACGAAAAAAATTGTCAAAAAAGCCATGTCAGGGACCGTCAAGAAAAGGGGGGACTTTTCTTGACTCCGGCCTAGTTGACGGATCTGCAACCGTCAAGATACCCATTTCTTGATGGAGAATCACCGTCAAGAAAAGCCCTTATTCTTGTAGTGGATACTCTCAAATATCTCTGATACTCTACATCCAAACACTCAACACAAACTCTAACACCCAAAGTCACCATTTGCCAAGGCAAATAAGCAAGTGTACCCTTGCTGCCATGCCTGAGGCCTACAATAGTACCCAAACGGCCTGTAACCTGCATACTACAGGTCATTTCGGCACTTGCATGAGCAAGCAGGGGCTGCCCCTAACCATCTGGCCTAGGCAGAGTCATACCCTGTTGCCTGGGCTCAACAGGACATTCTAACACTCCCAAGCTCCCTGTCTAGCCCAATCCTCACTTTCTAATACATAGGCCACCCGCTGATCTCATCCCAAAACTGAAACTTAGTTCCTTCTTATCCTTGCCCATAAGACTCTACACCAACATTGATACCTAATTAACTGGTACTCTCATCCTCATACTCTTTGAATGTTACTCTAGTTTAGGACACTAATTAGTCTAGCTATCACCAAGGCATCCTCTACCAAGTCATACACATACAAGGGTAAAACCAAGGCAAAGCTGATACTCACAATACAACCCAAAATGCTAACTAAGTCTCTAACACTCTCACAAAAAATAATAATGATACACTCTGATACAGTGAGTATCTGACCTCACAGTGTAACCCCTCTTCCCAAACATTTTGATAAAATATTATTTATTTGAATTTAAATGATGATTTTTAGAATTTTATAATTACTTGGTTAATTATCACAAATGATGACTTTAGCCATGCTGGAGTTTTGGAGTACAAGGTAACTAAAAATTATGGCACGGATAGTACAATGGCGGTTTTGACTAGTGTATTAGTCCTGATAGGGAAGGCGATCCATAGTGATGTCCTAAGTAGGAAACAGGCCAAGTTACGACTTAACCCTTACTGAAGATTAATTTATTTATTATTTATATTATTGAGCTTTAGGGAACCCGGTTGTACCGAATTAGTCCAGATTGGACCCAAAACAAGCCCAAGCCCATGTAGTCATGCGGTGCATCCAATGACATTCGTGTTGATAGAATTTGGTATGAGGGTGTCGTATTTCGTTTTAATGATTTAACGAATTTCTAAATATTGTGTAATTAAATATTATAATTATTATTACTTATATAAAAAGGTCCTCGTACAATTTGGGATTATTAGACTGTGCATAGTGGTGTATACATCATTGTTGGATTATTGAATTCTGTTATTATTATTATTATTATTTTATTATCAATATTACTGAGGTCATATTATATAATATCATTTTATTGTTGTTGGTTATATTATTTTTGTAAATTAAATATTATTATATATGTCATGTATATATATACAGATAGGGTCTACCCTAGGAATAGATAGCATTGAGGTTATTTTAGATTTTGGAGAATTTTGTATAAGGTATATCTATATATATAATATATATATATATAATAATATATATATATATATATATATATAAATATATATATATATAAAAGGTGTATAGATATAGATATTATATAATATATATATATATATCTATATATATATTATATATATATATATCTATATATATATCACCTTTTATATATATATATATATATATATATATATATATATATATATATATAAAGGTGTATATATATATATATATATATATATATATATATATGTATAGTAGTATAATATATACTATATATATATGTATAGTATATATATATATACTAATATAATATATATATATATATATATAATAATTTATATATATATATAATATATATATATATATATATATATATATATAGTAAAAGGAAAAAAGAAAGCAAAAAAAACACAATAATAGCAGTACCCACGAGATATTGGATAGGGGTCCAATATCTCGTAAGTGATCCAGCAGGACAAACCCGCGTGTTTTCCAGAACCCAAACGAAAATTTCAATCCGTATATATGTATACACATAGATCGGATAGGGAGATCAAGGAAATTATAAACCCTAACCTTTGCCCCGCCGACCCCTACACATGGGCCGACTTCGCAACGAATTTCTACTGGATCGCTCGATCATTTGACGAACCGCTTTCTCTGGTATGAACACAACATATACAGCTTTAATTTTCTTCAGTTATTTTTAATTCCTACGGACTAGATAGTCCGTTAACTCGACACAAAGTCGAGAAAAAACCTGTTTTTAGAACATCAAACAGGACAGCCCTGACCCCGTATTGGGAGACCAAAACTGGTCGAACCATTGAGCAATCAAGGAAATTAATTAAAGGAAGTCCTAGACAACCTATAGGGCTTCGAATCTCTTCTTGTAGAATCGGATTTCGTCGACTATGCGTCGAAATCGGACGTACAAAACGGATAAAAACCTTTTAAAATATTAAAAATTAGGAAAAAAAATCTTCGATACGACGTGCCTCCCGCCAATCCGGGCGACGTGGTCGCGAACCAAAAGCATCGAAAGGTGTGTAACGGCTTTGTGGACATGTGGGCTTTGACGAAATTCAAATTGGTCCCGTGTGCACGACGAATTTGATGTGTATCCGTCGAAATTCACCGTATCGGCCTCTGTGCAAATTTCTCAATTACTTTGTGCACGTTCGCCAGATCGAGACGAAACTTGCACCAACAGGACCGTATCATTTTTGGTCATGAATGCCATATTTTTTCCAATTCTAAACAGTTGATCGGATCGCCGTTTCGTGGGCCCCACTATCCGACTCAACGGGCAATTTTGTGCACAGCCTGCCGGAATCCAACTTTGGACATACGATTGGGTTCGTATCATCAAAACGAATCCGTAGACATAATTTGATGACTTTAGAGACCACTAATTTTGGCACGCTTTCAGTACAAAGGATCCAACGGCGGATACCGTTTTGGCCCAAAATTATCGTTTTGCCCCTATGTCCAGAATTGGACTTAAGGACAGGTAATTCTAGCTATTTTGACTAATCTGAGAACAATAGTAATATTTTCAGTATCTGGAGATCGTTGTATGAGTTTTGACTATTGTGGTACATCAAGCAGTTTGGATTAACGGTTTCACCAGCAAAGGACCACAGGCGAGTACAGTTTGTTGTTGTTTTCGATATTAATTATTACTATATCTCGTTTTTAGAAATTGGATATGTGGTTCTCGTTTATGTTTTTGTCATATTTTATTGAGTCGGTAAGGAGAAGTACCGAGGATGTGTGATATGACCTATACAGTGTAGACAGTGATTTATTATTGCAAAGTAGACAGTGTAAACAGTGATTTATTATTACAAAGTCGATATAGACAGTAATTTATTATTGTAAAGTAGACAGTGTAAACAGTTATTTATTATTGTAAAGTAGACAGTATAGACAGTGTTTAGACATCGTAGACAGTGTCGTGTAATTGTCCCGAGACCGATCACATATCCAAGGTACTTCAGTCAGTCGGTGAGCATTGTCTTTATTTACTATTTTTTTGTTTAGTTTTATTTTGTCTTTCTTTATTTTTAAATCTATGTCTAAAAGCTAACCTCTGTCGTGTAGTCATTTTTATATATTGAAACTACATTCAGTAGATTGTACTCGTTCCATTCCTGACTGGAAACCAATATTTTTCAGGTTAGCCATGGATTCACTTAGCATAAGGAGTTATGGGGTGTACTTGCAGACAAAAGCCTAGAGACTAGCTAGATAGCTGAGTTGTAGTCATTCCAATATTTGTACAAGTTTATATTTTCTGTAAATGTAAAACTTGGGAATATTGTAAGTTTAAATTAATTTTGTGAATGAGCATTATTTGTGATTTTTGAGCATTATGGCTATACAGCGTTTACTGCCGACTCTGCAACGTAGGCTGGCTTGGACACGTCTCGTATCCGAAAAAAACGAGTACGAGTTGTAACAAGTTTTTGTGGTGGCCCATGCAGGTCTGTCTTCGCAAATCATGCGAACTCGTGATAGTACTTAATTTAGTCGTACTATTACGAGCCTGCGACTAGGAAATGCTCATTCACGAATTAGGGTTAATATGTTTAAGAGAATGACTAGGACTAGGAGTCCCTTATACAAATTTACCGATGGGTAGTCTAGGTCATGCAATTCAGATGAGGAGTTATTAATTTTGATAGTTTGTCAGATCCCCATAGGTACACTATTCCCTTTTGATATGACGATATGATCCAATGTGGATAGCTTATTCACTTAGTGAGACAGGACTTGCTAGAATTAATGATCTAACCTTGATAAATTGTGAAATTCTTTCTCTTGCCTTTAGATATCATCCTCATATCTTAGTCCAATTGCCTATTTAGTTCCTATTTTTCCCAAAAAAATTTATTATTTTTATAATTTCTGATTATATTATCCATATACGGACCTCGAGTTAGTTTCGATTCAAAGTTTTTCCCCCATGGTTTGAATACACATAAAAAAATACTAGAATGTTTGTATTCCTTTTGTCTTCAGTTATTTCCTCCATGTTTGCTTTTATTTGAAGGGTGATGACTGATAGGACAAATACTTACGCTTTAATTCATAGTCAACTTGTTTGGATCTCTAGAAGCTCATGAATTTTTACAAATATAGTTAAAGGAATGTTAGCTAACTCAAAATGGCAGGATAGCAGCGCAATGTCGCCATATTTTAAATTATGGAGACTATGGATTCACTGTAGCCAGCAGCGCACTGGCGAGGCACGACCCCTAGAGTTGAAATTAGTTTAAGAAAATATAGGTTATAGAATATTGAAAACTATGGCTAGTGGTCCTCTTTTGATCGTAGTTTCCCTTGAGTCAATATCGGATAAGAGTTAAGAAGTGGCCGATGTTGTATCATATTTGAGTTACGAAACCAAGGGTTTACCACGGCCAGAATACGGACAAGGCATAATTCTTGGTAAAATGACTTCAGATGTGATTACCAGATAGAAAAATGCCCTGTATGTTCACTATGATCCAAAGCCAATACTAGTGGAAGTTTTGTAAGTTGGATAGCATGTCTTCCAATCTAGCATTCCGAGGTCCTTGTGATCTATTGACGAGGTAATCGACTGACACTAATAGGTTTATCTAGAATATAGGATTTAGAGGTCCATAACCCATTAGCCGACCAAGGCCTTATGGATAAAGATAGTAGGATGACTGTATAAGCAAGAACAGGATAATGTTTGATTCTCACAAAACTCGAACTACTTGTGCCTCCTTTCAAAAATCTGGTATAATTGTATTTTGACTATTTTAACCAACGCTACTATTACAGCCTAGTTTTGCAAGCTTACTCTTTTATCGAGCTTGATTCAAGACATATGTTTATTGGGGACGTCCACTACATATTGTCTAATCAGAATCGATATATTACGGTCTGATCAACCGTAGTACACCCGGTTCGCTCTCTCTTTGATTTACCTACGTGGATTGAGATGTAGATATATCTAGGATCTCATCCGCGACTGTATTGACAATTCTCCTTGAATTATACATTCGCCTTTGAATTACGTAAAGGTATTCAGTGACATCCATCTTGAACTCTTTATTGTTTTTGTCTTCCACTGATTTGGAAAGGTGAAAGCTCGTGATTGGTAAATAGAATACAGAGTATCCCCGTGGCTATAATAGTTGTATACACAAGTGTATCTACCATCGGCCAGCCAGGAGATTGAGTTACTCGTCCTCCTCTCGACCCTCAAACTACTATTTGGACCTTTTAGCCATCTAAATTTGAGAATGATTAGGGTTTTACCCTTAGTCAAAATGCCAACCTAGGAGACTATCTATTCTCAAGAAACCAATTGTTGTGAGTCTCAAATTATTTGCTTGAAGCTTGCCTTAACTAGCAACCCTTAAGCCTTAACCCAACATTTTTCCTCGACCAAAACCCACAGTTTAGACATAAGATGAATAGAAATTCACGATTCAGTTGTAGAAATCTTTTCGTAAGATGAGCCTTAGAGTTGGTTATCCCGTCAATAACTCTTGTATACTAGGGACGAGTATGTCATTCTATTTTATCGACCATGTGTCATGGTGCACACTCGTTTTCTATTTATTGAAGAACGATCCTTGACTTGACTTATATCTACCGTATTCCGTTACGCCGTGCCTTATTCTTTATTAACATGAGTCGAGGTACGATAACCGGACTTTAAAATTCTTCTAACCCTAATATTCCTAAAACCTTGTCCTACCTTCTAAGGTGAGTAGATTGTAAGCCTCCTAAAATTTTGGGATATACGAGGATTATCGATTGATTAGAATAAATTCCATTAGGACAACAATTAGTGCCTCATGGACTCCCACCTTCCGTCTAGATCATTTTGTGTCCCCGGCCGTGTCATTAATATTCGGAGCACGAGACCAGCTGTTGCCTTCCAAAAAATTTCATAGTAAGATTTAGACGAGTCCACCTTCATCTAGGTATATCATGTCCCACTCAAATACATCTCCTTGTACTCTATTTTTATGGTACGACTTTCAGGTCAAAAGGACTAGCTATAACCCTTACCATAATACACGTAAACTTTCCGACCACTATTAGAGACTCAACCTCGACTCAAAACTTTTGACGCAATATATGGTTGTGATCTACTCGAAGCCCACTACACACATGTCACTAGTGTGCCACTCAATTGTCTTTTCTCGTGCTACTTAAATACAAAAGTCACGGAAGGCACATTTTGGGGCTTTAAAGACTTAGCTAACCAATCTGACTGGCAACTAGCTCAACCACTTGGGTGGAAACCTATTCTAGGTTACCCTAACCAAGTAGAAATAGTTTTAACATAGAAATCTTGTCCAATCAATATAGATTGAAATCCAGGGTTCACCCAACAAACGATTGATGTCCAATTAGGGAACCCATTAGGATCCAGTAAGACCCATCCATGCATACCACCCTATTTGGACTATAAAAACCGAACTATTTGAAATAGGTCCCTATACCGATTATGTAGCCTCCATCTCTTAAAATGTGATGTCATTTGTAACCCTTATTTCATCTACCTAGAAGTCGCAATACGATTTTGTATTGCATTTATATCCCTTGCTCGTGTGTTTAAATAACCACGAGATATATCACAATCTTGATTTCTCAAATTCCATTCTATTATGGAATCTTGTTTAGACTAAACTTTGAGAACGAAACTTCTGTAATATACGGATTGCAAGCTCCTATAAGAAATGAAGGGTTCTTCGATTTAGCAAGTGACTGGACTAGAGTAGCCCAATCTAGCAAATAAGACAATGGTTCATAAACTTACCTTCTATCTGCATCATTGGGTACTCTCTACCGCTCTTGAAACTTTATTTTTACTCTCGGTTGTTCTTCCTTATCTTCCTGTCCTTCCTATTTCGGAGTGACGAAGGTCATGCTTATTAGAATTTACCAATATTTCTCAGCTACTTGTGTAAGTTTTTTCTTATTAAATTTTGGGTTGTTTGATAGATAGGAGCGGATTATAGATACCATAAGCAGTAGATATCTATTGGTAGAATATTAGCAAGTAGTTGGATGATTATAAAGTTTTAGTGACATAAATTTGAGGGAGTACTGTGACCAAAGGTGGGTAGAAACTCTCTAGGATTCGTAGTACGAAATGACCATGAGAATAGAAGATAGCTAATGAAAACTGTCTTCTATCATAGCGGATGGACTCTTTCCTTAAATTTCGAGGACGAAATTATTTTTAAGGTGGGTAGATTTGTAACCCCTCTTCTCAGAATTTTGATAAAATATTATTTATTTATTTATTTGAATTTAATGGTGATTTTTAGAATTTTTATAATTACTTGGTTAATTATCACAATAGATGACTTTAGGCATGGTGGAGTTTTGGAGTACAAAGTGACTAGAAATCGTGGCACGGATAGTGCAATGGCGTGCTTTGACTAGTGTATTAGCCTTGGTAGGGAAGGCCGACCCATAGTGATGTCCTAGCTAGAAAAACCAGATCAAGTTACGACTTAACCCTTATCGAAGATTTATTTATTTATTATTTATATTATTGAGTTTTAGGGAACCCGGTTGTACCGAATTAGTCCAGATTGGACCCAAAATAAGCCCAAGTCCATGTAGTTATACGGTACGTCCAATAACATTCGTGTTGATAGAATTTGGTATGAGGGTGTCGTATTTCATTTTAATGATTTAATGAATATTTCTAAATATTCATTAATTAAATATTATAATTATAATTATTTGTATAAAAAGGTCCTTGTACAATTTTGGGATTATTAGACTGTGCAGAGTGGTGTATACATCATTGTTGGGTTATTGAATTTCGTTATTATTATTATTATTTTATTATCAATATTACTGAGATCATTATTATATAATATTATTTATTGTTATTGGTTATATTATTTTTGTAAATTAAATATTATTATATATAGTTATGTATATATATATACAGATAGGGTCTACCCTAGGAATAGATAGCATTGAGGTTTATTTTAGATTTTTTTGGAGAATAATGTATATATATATATATATATATATATATAATATATATATATATATATATATATATAAGGGAGGTAGGGTGCCACCTCACGGAGGGTGTCTACTTGTCACCCCCCCATGCTATCATCATGCACATGGGTGCATGATGATAACATGTGGGAGGTGACAAGTAGACACCCTCCATAGGGTGGCACCTCACCTCCCTCATCCTCTATATATATATATATATATATATATATATATATATATATATATATATATATATATATATATATATATATATATATATATATATATATAGTAAAATATATATATATATATATATATATATATATATATATATATATATATATATATATAGTAAAAAAAAGCGAAAGCAAAGACAACAATAATAGCAGTAACCCACGAGATATTGGATGGGGGTCCAATATCTCGTGAGTGATCCAGCAGGCCAAACTCCGCATGTTTCCCAGCAACCCAAACTGAAAATTTCAATCCGTATATATGTATACACATGGATCAGATAGGGAGATCGAGGGAAATTCTAAACCCAAACCTACGCCCCGTCGACCCCTACACCCGGGTGCACCCCCACGCGCAGTGCGCGCCGCCGAGGGCCACCGTCGGCCGGCCGGAGCCACCACGACAGCAACAAACAGAACCGACCACTACAACAGGAGTTGCTATGCATGGGCTGACTTCGTAACGTATTTTCCGCTGGATCGTTCGATCATTTGACGAACCGCTTTCTCTGGTATGAACACAACATATACAGCTTTGATTGTCTTCAGTTATTTTAATTCCTACGGACTAGATAGTCCGTTAACTCGACACAAAGTCGAGCAAAAACCTGTTTCCCCGAACATCAAACAGGGCTGCCCTGACCCCGTATTAGAGACCAAAACTGGTCGAACCATTGAGCAATCAAGAAAATTAATTAAAGGAAGTCCTAGACAACCTATAGGGCTTCAAATCCCTTCTTGTAGAATCGAATTTCGTCGAATGTGCGTCAAGAAATCGGACGTCCAAAACGGATAAAAACCTATTTTAAAATATTAAAAATTAGGAAAAAATCTTCGATACGACGTGCGTCCCACCAATTCGGGCTATGTGGTCGCGAACCGAAAGCATCGAAAGGTGTGTAACGGCTTCATGGACGTGTAGACTTTGACGAAATTCAAATTGGTCGCGTGTGCGCGACGAATTTGATACGTATCCGTCAAAATTTACCGTATCGGTCTCTGTGCAAATTTTCCAATTACTTTATCCACGTTCGCCAGATCAAGACGAAACTTACGCCAATAGGACCGTATCATTTTTTTGGTCCTGTATGCCAAGTTTGGTCCAATTCTGGAACAATTGATCGGATCACCGTTTCGCGGGCCCCACGATCCGACTCAACGGGCGATTTTGTGCACAGGCTGTCAGAATCCAACTTTGAACATACGGTTGGGTTCGTATCATTAAAACAAATCCGTAGACATATAGTTTGACGACTTTAGAGACTATTGCCTCTTGTACGCTTTTCGGTGCAAAGCGGGTCCAACGGTGGACACCGTTTTGGCCTAAATTTATTGTTTTGCCCCTGTGTCTAGAATTGGACTTAAGGACAGGCAATTCTATCTATTTTAACTATTCTTAGAACAATGGTAAGGTTTATTTCATCATCCGGAGATCGTTGTACGAGTTTTGACTATTGTGGCACATCAAGTAGTTTGGATTAACGGTTTCACCAGCAAAGGACCACAGGCGAGTACAGTTTATTATTTATTTTCGATATTAATTATACTATATCTCGTTTTAGAAATTGGATATGTGGTTCTCGTCTTTTATGTTTTTGTCATATTTTATTGAGTCGGGAAAGAAAAGTACCAAGGATGTGTGATCTGACCTTATACAGTGTAGACAGTATAGAAAATAATTTATTATTGCAAAGTAGATAGTGTAAACATTGACTTATGATTGCAAAGTAGACAGTGTAGACAGTAATTTATTGTTGCAAAGTAGATAGTGTAAACAGTGATTTATTATTGCAAAGTAGACAGTGTAGATAGTGTTTAGACATCATAGACAGTGTCGTGTAATTGTTCCGAGATCGATCACATATCAAAGGTACTTCAGTCAGTCGGTGAGTATTGTCTTTATTTACTATTTTTCTTTGTTTAGTTTTATTTTCTCTTTCTTATTTTTTAAATCATATGTCCAAAATCTAACCTCTGTCGTATAGTCATTTTTATATATTGAAACTGCATTCAGTGAATTGTACTCGTTCCATCCTGACTGAAAACCAATATTTTTTTAGGTTAGCCGTAGATTCACATAGCATGGGGAGTTACGGGTGTACATGCAGACAAAATCCTAGAGACTAGCTAGATAGCTGAGTTGTAGTCATTCCTATATTTGTACAAGTTTAAATTTTTCTGCAAATATAAAACTTGAGAATATTGTAAGTTTAAATTAATTTTATGAATGAGCATTATTTGTGATTTTTGAGCATTGTGGCTATACAGCATTCTACCGTCGACTCTACGGCGTAGGCTGGCTTGGACACGTCACGTATCCGAAAAAAACGGGTGTAGGTCGTAACACACAGCACTTGTCATATATCTTATTCTGGGTTGAAATATGCTTATTTTTTTAGAGTTTTTGTTCTTAGTTGATATCAGTTTATACAAACATGTACATATAATGATTAAGTATATTTTTCTTCTTCTCTCAGAAACTACATGGAAAATGAAGGTGCTGTGAATATGGAAGGGATGTGCTCCGACCGGGTTTGCTACATATCTTCTTTCTAGTTATATAAATATCAGTTTTAGATTCTTAAGATGTACAAAGACTACATACTTTGGTTGGATATGTTGTGGTTGGATGTGTGTTGGATGTTTGTGGTTGAAAAGGATGTTGGATATGTTGGAAGTTTGTGGTATATGAACAATACAATTTGTTAATATAAAAATTGAAATTACAGTTATTTGATGTGTGTATATCTTATGGATGACTGATATTATGTGTGTTCGATTCATTATACATAATTATAAACAAAATTTTGGCTATATAAAATTTAGCTTCTCTTGACGGTTATAAAATGTCACAATTAACTCAATCTTGTTGCAATTGCTCTTTGTATTGAAGATTTTCTTGACGGCTAAAGGCCGAGAAAAGTGTTTGTCTACGTTGATGGTTTCTAAAAACTGCTATCTTGACGGCTAAAAATAGACAAGAAAATTACTTCATATGACGGCAAAAAACCGTCAAGAAAAGCCATGCCTGCGACCGTCAAGAAAGAGGGGGTCTTTTCTTGACTCCGGCCTACTTAACGGATATGCAACTGTCAAGATACCGATTTCTTGACGGAGAATCCCCGTCAAGAAAATCCTTTATTCTTGTAGTGTATGTTGTGGTTGGACGTATGTTGGATGTTTGTGGTTGAACGTATGTTGGATGTGTGGGACGTTTGTGGTGTATGAACAATACAGTTTGTTAATATAAAAAGTGGATATTACAGTTATTTGATGTATATATATCTTCGATTGGATTATTGATGTTATATGTGTTGTTCGATTAATTATATATAATTATAAATAAAATTTTGGCTACACAAAATTTAGCTTCTCTTGACGATTATAAAACGTCAACAATTAACTCAATTCTGCTGCAACTGCTCTTTTTATTAAAGATTTTCTTGACGGCTAATAACCGTCATCTAGGCCGTAGTCAAGAAAAGTTTTCATCTACATTGACGATTTCTAAAAACTGCTATCTTGACGGCTAAAAACAGTCAAAAAAATACTTCATATGACGGCCAAAAACCGTCAAGAAAAGCCCTTCCAGCAACCGTCAAGAAAGGGGGCCCCCTTTTCTTGACTCCGGCCTACTTGACGGATCCGCAACAGTCAAGATACCCATTTCTTGACGGAGAATTACCGTCAAGAAAAGCCTTTATCCTTGTAGTGATTATTATTTTGGCTTTCCTTATTGAGATTTTATCCAAAGGTCATGATTATCAATTTTTAGATTACTAATACTTTCATTCAAGTTGACTGAATTTCTTCTTCTCAAGTATTCTTCCCCTTTACCTTCATGATTATCTAATGGATATTCACATATCATGCTAAGGTAATTGAGTTCAAATGCATGAACTTGGATCAATTTTGCATATATAAAGATTCTTGTATATCTAGTTGATTTCTTTTAAATGAATATACTCTTTATGGAATTGATTCACTAATTTGTATGGACAAATTGTAAATCATATCTATTTTGATTATTATTAAAAGTCTTATTCTATCTTCTAAAAAAAAATCTAATATTGGTATCTACTTTTTATTAAAATCCTTATTATTCTTTTTCTTTGGTGTCCTACTTGACTCCCTCAGGCTGGTCGCACAGCCACCCATCCAACCCGAGTGGAGAGGGCCTACAACCCAGAGTGCTCAACAGGGAGCCCTCCCCTGCGAGGGAGGTCTATAACGCAAAGTGCTCGACAGGGAGCCCTCCTCCATCCAAGTAGGCTTGGTAGGCCTGTGGCATATAGCTACCCAGCCGGCGTCGAAGAAGGCACTCGAACCTGGGACCTCCCACGGGTGAGCCCCCCTCTATAGCCACTTGAGCTAGAGCCCTCGGACAAAACTACAGTTATATTTTTTTTTTCAAAACTATACTTATATTTTTTTCCATCAGATTGTGTTTTGAATGTCATATTGGATTTATAAATATACTATATATATTTTTCAAATCTTACCCTAATCATTGATCATGATTTACTTATGCATTCCTCTTACTCTAATTACTTAAGGTTGAATTCATTTTATATCTTATTAACGGGGAGCTTATTTTTTATCATATCAAATAGGAAGAAGTAAGTTTAAAGTTAGCATTATATGATTATTTTTTATATGTTGCTTCACTCCTTTATTTTTCTATTTGTTTCCTGCTTTATCACTTACAGAAAAGCTATCCATTTCGATGAAGTGACAAAGAGGGAGAAACTGATACAGCTACCACAAGACAAGCCACAGCTACTAAACCATACACCGTAGGGGAGCATTGTACCAGCATGGTATAGGCGTATCATATCGCGTATCGATCATGGTTTGTTAATTATCAAAATGGGAAAGTTTGTCGGTCCAAACGGTCATTGTTCAACTTGATTTGATATTGGTCGAACCATGACTTGATATGACTTAGTCAGAACATCGGCACAAAGTCAACACTGCATACCGCAACTATTCTCATTTAACAAGGACGTCTGAATTTTATTATTTGTTATATTTTTTGTTTCTTTTATAGGACAAGATGTGCATTAGGTCGTGTTGGCACTAGGAAGCTCAAACCCAAGCCTGAACAATTATCTTAGTCTACCAAACCAAACTAACAAAACCCAAAAGTTTATACAGACCGAACTCAGACCGAGTTATACCCGAACTCGATCCCTTGGACCCAATTTACTATTTGACCGTTCCTCCTGAAGATCGGGCTCTAACATTTGAATTTATGAAAGTTAGGGGGACCGAACTCTGCCTGAACTCAGTCCCCCTTAACCCTATAAATAGAGATTAATTTTTTCCATTGTAATTCACTCAATCAACATTCATTCTTCTTATTTATTCCTGAGCTATAAACCTTCTACACTCCCAAGATTAACTTCCAGCCATCTAGTGCCAATATGGTTCCAATTTTAGAAATCTGATCGAGTTGTAAAGCTTGGATTTCCAAGTATTGTCTCTACACTTGTTATTGTGAAGTCGCGAGTCCTTCGCATTAAAGTTCATGGTTGAAGTCGTCGTGTCCTTCGTAGAAAAACACAATGTTTAAGAAGTCGACGTGCCTTTTAGATCAAACCACATGATGTAACTGCTATTTCAATAGTGGATTAATATCGAGAAAGAGTTCTCGAAACTGAACTAGTCCTCTCAGAGAAAAACTAGTATAAACCTCGATGTTTGAGTTTTCTCTTTCTGACCTCCTTACTTTATGCATTTACTTATATAATTTTTGGTTCATATTAGCTTGTTTACTGACACATATTTTTTAAGGGGTAATTTTTATTCTGCTGTACATATGCACTCTATCCACCCTCCCTCCAGAGGTGCTCAACGGTCCTACACTTTACATCAATCATCTTTTCTTCTTAGAGCTGGTGGGTGAAAAAAATCTTTGGTGAGATGTGCTTCATTATGTCTCCTTGATGAAGTCTTCCTCAATTTGCTTTATATAGACTTTATTATCCTCATGAAATATTGTATGCTTATTTCTAATTTTTGAAAGCTTGCAACTCCCTTCTGATATACTAAACTAGTGACCTTAGCCAATATACATTCTCCATATGCTTCATGGAGTGGCAGGATTTCGGAATCATTGGGATCGATGTTGCTGCAATAGTTTATTTGACTAATCTTCATAAAATATGTGCACCACTGCTAAGAAAAATATATCATGTTTGTGATCTACCCTTATGAGAATCAGATAAATAACTTGATCTATATATCCAACAAGGTCAACACATTCATATGAATAATATAAACTAAGATCAATGGTTCCTTTGGTGTATCTAAGAATGTGCTTTATGTTACTCTAATGCCTAGGAGTTGGTGCAGAGCTATATTTAGTGAGCATGTTCACAGAAAAAGATATTTCGGGTCTAGTAGATTGTGCTAAATAAAAAAAGTGACATATTGCACTTAAATAGGGTATTTTATGACCCAAAACACCTTTATTTTCTTTCAACCAAAAAGGATCTTGGTTATTTTTCAATGAACTGACCACTATAGGTGTACTAAATAGATGACAAGTAATCGTATTAAATCTTTTCAGGAGGTTTTCATTATATTTGGCTTGAAGGAGCAAAATTTTATTTTTATTATGCTTGGTCCGCAGCCCGATAAACATTTTTATTTCACCGAAGTCTTCCATTTCAATTTTTTTCTTATGATTGGTAGTGGTATTTTCACTCTCTTTAGGATACCTGTCAAATTTATATCATCTACATAGGCAACTGCGCTATAACAAATCCATTTAGGAATCTCTTAATGAATACTCAGGGACATATATGATCATTATTATATCCTTTCATAGACAGATACTCATGAGCCTATTGTCCCACGTTCTTCTGGAATATTTTAGTCCATATAGGGCTCTTTAAATATAGTGCGTACTTCTAGACTTGGGTAAATTTAATTTAAATCCTCTAGAATTTTTATGTATATCTCACTATCTAAGTTACTATACAAATATGTGGTCATCACATTCATGAGTCACACACCTTGTTTTTCAGAAACAACAAGATTTTATGATCAGATATATAATACGATGATATCCATGGACGGGGTATATATTTCTTCATAATCGGTTCATGATCTTTGTGAGAATCCTTAAGCGACTATTCATGTTCAATACCGTTGGATCTTATTTTTTTTATATTTTTTCTTACAATTACCTATTTAAAACGTAGAGGGTTTATTCCGTTCGGGCTTTGTACTATAGGACTAATCACTTCAGGTTTTATGAGAGAATTTAGTTTTGTTTTAGTCACATCTTTCTATTTTGGCCAATCTTGTCTTTTTAATAGTTTAGGATTATTTGTGGTTTAGTGTTATCCTCATTTTCATCAGCCTTTTTAATTGTCTATAATATTGAATATAAAAAAAATCATTATTGACAAATTCTTGACATATAATAGTTTTGACCTATAATTATAGGATTTTGACATCATGCATAGAAATATTTTGAAAGGTGACATGTCCCTTATTTATGTTTAACAACGATGAAAGTAAGGTCCAAGTGACAATAATGCACTCAAGAATGAAAATATCTGATCTTTAAAAGGGCTATATATCGAATTGAGACGGTATCCTTATAGTTGATTGTGCCCCCACTATGGACTACTAGGCTACGTACACGGTAGAAGAGGATCTACTATCTCTTGAGGCATCTAAAGTGTTCCAATGATCTAAAGATACAGTTAAGAAAGTTTCAAAATTCTATTATGCAATATGATGGGGCAAAGAGTCCCGAAATTTTTTAACAAATAGGAACTCAAAAAGAATCAGAGTAGCTAAATTTTCACAAACCAAGATAGTAACTTTCACAACTAATATTTAAAAAAGTTGGCCGATTCTTTTATCCAATATTTCCCTGTCTTATGAATAAAATTGATCTCATTTTAACATTACTACGAGTTGGAACCAGGTTTTATACACACTCACCCAAAAGATAGTAGCATCAAAGCTGCAGAATTCAGGCTGGGAAACATTTTAACAATGTTATTAGAAATATTTCTTTATGTGCACTTAGTTCTTTTAACCAAGTTTTACTTGGGTACAGATCTTTTGAAATTAAAGCTAAAACCAACTCGAGTATAAATTTTATCCAATTTTGTCAAGGTTAAAGAAAGTTCTAGACAATTTTGGCCTTGCTTCGATCATTTCAATAGTTTCGGCCAATCTCTTAGTGATTTGGCGAAATTTGAAACGGTTCAAGCAATTTTGAAGAACTTCGAAAACCTTGCAGTATAAGCATATTTTCAAGCTTAGTTTACTCACAAGACTAATTCAACCCTAGGATATTTGTATCGCAGTAAAACTTTATTATTTATGATTTTATTTTCCATAATGGTAAATACTAGATGGCATAGTTCTTAATTTCTTCATGGTCCATTCTGAATAGTTATAACTTGCATCAAACTACTAGAACTAACCCTATACGAGGGCGGGCTTACCCGTGGACAAGATGTAATATCATCTGGAAGTGAATGGTTAACATTACGAAATTCTAAGGAACAAGATTTTGTAAAGTATAAACTTTCGATTATAACATATTCATCATCGCCTTAGAGTTTGTCTTATGATAATACTACGTAGATGACATTAATTACAGAGTAGATATTGTCATGATCAGCACCCAGATGTTCATGAACAAGTGCGTGGGTACGTCCAACCTACGTCGCAGTATCGACGGTAGAACACTCTCTAAACCTCCAACGTATATCATTCAAGTCCACACTAATCTCATATCCATACATCATCATCAATAGATCATTTATGTAGTGTCGATCATTTGAGGCATGGCAGAGAGTATTCTTCTTGCAAGAATTCTGTCACCATTCATGTCCCTCATCGTTGATTGTTCCCTCACCGTGGACTACTAGGCTGCGTACATGGAGAAGAGGATCAACTGCCTCTTGTTCAAGTTGTTCTAATAAGAAAGTTATGAGGAAGCTTCAAGTGTTCCCTTCATCTGATGATATAATGTATTTTTTAAATTCTATTACACAATATGATGGGGCAAAGAGGCCCGACAAGATTCTAACAAAAAGGAACTCAAAAGAATCAAACTAGCTAAATTTTCACAAATCAAAAAAGTATCTTTACAACTAATATTTGAAAATTTTGGTCGATTCAAATACAACTTATACAATATGTTCTCGTCTCATGAATAAAATTGATGTCATTTTAACATTACTACGAGCTGACACCTGGTTTTATACACAGTTATCCTGTTGGGGCACAATAAAAATAAACCAAAGAAATCAGAGACCACCCCAAAGAAAATTCAACACCGCAAAGACAAGAATTTACGTGGTTCGGCCAAGATGCTTACTTCGATGGACGAGGGTGAATCAGTTTCATTATGAAGAAAAAAAGGAATTACAATGACTCTCTCAATACTTCTTTCCTTGCTCTCAAGAACTCTCTACCACAAAGATAAAAAAAATCTCTCGAACTTTTGTGTTGAACTTATTCAACAACTTTTATTGAGCACAATAAGATATCTCAAGGAGAACCTTTATACCCCTTATATAGTATGTCATGTGTTCAAATGTGGAAATCCAATCTTATGTAGGCAGAAAATCTAATCTTATGTAGACTTACCATGTATGGAAATCCATATATAGAAATCCATCTTATGTAGGCTTACCATATATGCAATCAATCAAATATAAGGTCAAAGTTAAAATAGGTCATAGGCCTATTTTTAGACATTTTTTTTCATATCTCCACCTCGGCTCGGTTTTGCCACAAAACCGAGCCGAAACTTCTCTACTATACAGCTTCACCAAATCAACTCGTCAATCTCGCCCCTAAGGGCTCTCAAGCAACACTTCTCCACTTGACTCTGGAGAAGCTTTTTTTAATTGTACACTGTAGAAGCATGGAAAAATCTTACTCCTTCGTGCGTCCAGGTCCTATATGTCCACAAAGTAGCACTCCCTGAAGATTATGCTGTAACACTTCAAAGCAGTCGAGTTTGAGGTGACATGCGCATAGCAACAAAGGTACATAGTTATTCTGATAGCTCATTCTGACAGTTGGATCATCTTGTAAAGTGTGCAATCGACGGTTACATAAAGAGAAGTTAGTACAATCTCTACTATACTTTATAATTATAAATTAACATCCCTATGTGGCATCCAGACTATAGTATACAATAAAAGACTTTATGTGTCACTTGATGAGGCACATCTCTGACTCCCACATAGAGATCGTGTGCTATAGGACAACACCTTCCATGGTACGTCTAAAAAAATTGAAGCCACATAGTGTCTCATACGGGATTCATGAACACGTTCGTTCCCCACAAACTGCAGGAGCCTATGTGCTTGCCTCAACTTATGCACCTCTGAGTCAGAAAATAGTATATTTTCTGTCGATGCATGCAAAACCGTTTCTAGTATTAAAAAGCTATAAATAGAGGGACAATGACTTCCTCACAGGCACACATATATGCAAAGGAAGAGACAAGTACAAATATATGTTTAGTCTACTTGTTGTCAAAATTCTGCCAGTGTAGCCAGAGTTTGTAATCTTCATCTCGAAATGTCAATGGAGTAAAGAAGTCGACTGCACTTAACTTCCATCGCCCTGATCCCCAGAATCATTTTGTACTTAGAATTATTGTATAAGGATTTATTTTGTACCCCTTCTTTCTGTAATAAGTTTTAATACATATGACACTTTTTGTTTCGGAACAAAAAATGGTAACTCTGTTGGGGACTACTTTCTCCACCAAAAAAGTGGTAGTGCAATCCAATATCACGAGGATTGGCTCTGTTAAGAAGATATTGTTTGTACAATTTGGCCAACAAACTTATGAGGAGATGCTTTCGGAGGACAATTATGCCTTTGTTGTCAAGGTTCAGAAGTCCAAGTGTGTTCACAAGGCACGGCTCCCGAAAAATTGTGCTACTCTTCCCAACATCGCTGATGACAAGAAGAAGGCTCTGGCAATTTCTGGCCCAAAGAAGATGATTAAGGCGCATCATCCAGTGCAGACTGTGACCCTCACCGACCAAGAAATGACTGTTGGAGTGCATGGCACTCTGTTGCCTCTAAGGGCGTCTCCGCTATGTAGTGTCCCGTCCCGCAAAGTCAATCAGAGGAATCGAAATGCCGACGGCATTCGGACTTGGCCTTACAACGACGACTCGAAGACATCGCTCAGGTGGGGTAATTTCGGTGAAGTTGCCTCATCTCAGCCTTCACTTAATAATTCGTGTGTTTTCAACTTGCACAAGTAGGCTTAATAATAAAAGCTACGAATGCACATAGCTAAGAGAATAATCCCGACCCGTCGGAATGTCTTAGAACATAGAAAATGGTCCCACGGTCTTCATAGAAGTCAGCTCAGCGTGCTTTGAAAACGACACTCGATCCTTCATCCCGCGGCTTGGGAGAGGGAAAAGTTGGTATTCGACACAAACGATGAGTTAGCCTAAGTCATAGGCGTCACTCGCGTAAATGCTCGATAAAGCATGCACGTATCCACTGCGCAAGGCTTGGCATAGCCTTGGCTCGTCCCTCGGGTTAAGTTGTAGGCTTGAGTAAGTTAGGCAAAGTTATGCCGGTCGACCTAAGTCATTCCAAGTGCCGTCCCGCTCTTTCTGCGGTTGTCAAGTTAAATAGTCCTACGATCTCAAGGGCCATCGTATAACGTATAACTTGGGTGATAACGTCGCGTAGGACGTGAGTCAGTTAAAGGCACGAGCCACGGTTGGCACGATATAAAGTTAGCCACGGACTATGGCACTTCGGGAACACTTTTGTTCAAGTTAAGTTGGAAGACTATGTAGTAGTCGTTCCATCGAGTTCAAAGAAGTTCGAGACGGTCCCTCGGTTGGGAGCCTCGCGTCCTATCCACGTTAAGGTGTTTCGAGGCGGTCCCTCGGTTGGGAGTCTCACGTCCTATCCACGTTAAGGTGTTTCAAGGCGGTCCCTCGGTTGGGAGTCTCGTGTTCCTATCCACGTTGAGTATTCGAGACGGTCCCTCGGTTGGGAGTCTCGCATTCCTATCCACGTTGAGTATTCGAGGCGGTCCCTCGGTTGGGAGTCTCGCGTTCCTATCCACGTTAAGTATTCGAGGCGGTCCCTCGGTTGGGAGTCTCGCGGTCCCGATGCACGTAATGCAAAGGGTGGTTCAGAGTACGAGTTGCTAAGTATAGTTCCAGTCGTACCAACAAGTAGGCCATGCATTTACGTGAGTCTAGATGTCTCGTAGGTGCGTGGTCATTGGAAACCTTGTCGACAAGGATTTCTGCCTAGGCTGGTTATACGCCGGGGCACCGGGCCCAGTCATCCTAGGAGGTAGACGTTATAGCAGTGCATGCTTTTATTGCGTGGGTAGTCATGCCAGTGGCCTTTCATATAGAAATTGGCGTGCTAAGCGGTGAATCCGCATGTACGGTGTCGGTCGTAACAAAGGAAGTGTAAGCACGGTATGCGTTGAATGGTGAAATGTGTGCTCGGTTGCACCCAAAGTATTATAAAGCCTACGATTCGGCTATACGTAAAGACGTGTTTTGCCACGAGATATGGCGTCGTACTTGAGTTCTTAATACCGGTTCCACAAGTTGTGTTAGACGTTTCACAGGCAATTATACAAGAGCAAGAGTACGATCATCATACATACAATAGTAAGGCGTCCCGAACCATATATACATGACTGATCATGAAGCCAGTACCACAGAACTGATGTCTAGCTAGAATATTTGTCGTACATGATAAGGACTAGCTATAGTCTAGAATACACATATCATGTTTATGCCCGTAGGCTACAATATCAAGGAAAATACTAAAATACGAGCTAAACACGTGCTCAGGGCTAAACGTTACAAGAGAAAAATTTACATATCAGTGGGAGGATGAAGAAGAAACCTACTGAGGCACTCAGGTGCTCCAGCTGGTCACCGTCGAGTAGATGGTACGGTAGATCCTTCGGGCTCTTCTATCAGAACTTGGCCATGCAAAACCAGTGGGGTCAGACCCCAAATAGCAAGTACCACAAAGGAGGCCGAACAATATACTTAAAACCAGCAATCATAGGCAATCAACGGGGAGAGAAAGCAATAAGTAAAGGAGGATCGAGATTCGTGCAGTATCAATGCACTTAACCCGAACATAAGAAGGCAGTAAGTAAAGCATTTAGTAAACACAAGTAAAAGTAGACTTGTTAAGCAAACGATCTTTTAAGAGTTATGCAAAGCAAGTAGTCATATGAACAGGTGAGATAAAGTAACTAGAGAACATATTAAATAACTAGACTAGGCAATATACGAAGAGAGGACGAAAGTACTATTCCGGAAGCCAGGTTACAATCCTTAAACCAAACAAGGACCGAGGTTGTAACCCTTTGCCTGAACAGAACTTGGTCTCTGATTATTTATTGTTAAAGGTGACAATCATTAAGTGACACTCAGAGAGTGACAAACAGGGAGTGACAATACAGAGTACAATACATTAGAGTGACAATCATTGCAATTATTATCCTGGAAATAATTAGAAACTGGATCTAAACAAGACTTAGACTGGAAAGGTGATATACGATGAGATAACCATGGGACTATTCAGATAACCAGGTTACAATCCGTAAACCAAATAAGGACCGGGGTTGTAACCCTTCGTCTGAACAGAACTTGGTTTCTTCCACCATTTATCGGCAAGATAAAGTAAGAAATCAGGACATGTAACAATCAAGTACAAGATCAAGACAAGACTAGACTGATCGAACTCCATCCAATATTCATGGCCAAGCAATAAGTACGGCTTGATACTTTAACTAACTAGGGTTATCACAGGCCTAATTACTAGCAAGATGCAGTGAGATTATTCTACAGCCACAAGCCCTGCAGACCATCCAGGTTATCCAGGCGAATATTAGTACAATAAGGGTGCAACACATAACCGTGTGCTGGAAGTGTGCCCTACTCGTCGGTAGGCTACAAATCCACAAGCGCGCCCAGATAACGGGATGACTACTGGATTATTCTAGTTGTTAACCTTATTCAATTTCAGTGGGTACCCCTAACCGTGGTACTCAGAGGTCCCCGTCCTAGACATGATGCAAGACAAGGCGGGTTCATTTGTACAAGCACAATCGTCCACGGTGTCCAAGTTATTCAATCTTGTCAAATCGTGTTAGCCATCGCAACAGCATTCGAGATATATCATGTCAGTTTACTTGTCAAGAGTGTGCCACAGCGGGCCACTATCGTGTTCTATTCTTACAATATTATGAATGAGAGAACTTGCATAAAATAACTAGTGACATATTCTTGATGCTAAGGAAAAGATCTACAACTTTTACATTAGGAGTCGGAAGAAATTCGAGCCACGATTCAGTCATTTAGGACATATAACAGTTAGAAATAGTCAAAATATGTATTATGCGGCCTATTCTGCGACACCATATGCAGCCAACTGCGACATGCGGCTTATGCGGCTCAACTGCGACGTCATATGCGGCCAATTGCGACATACGGCTCATGCGGTTCAACAGTGACATCATATGCGGCCAACTGCGACATGCGGCTCAACAGCGACATCATATGCGACCAACTGCGACATGCTGCTCAACAGCGATATCATATGCGGCCAACTGCGACATGCGGCTCATGCGGTTCAACAGCGACATCATATGCGGTCAACTGCGACATGTGGCTCATGCGGTTCAACAGCGACATCATATGCGGCCAACTACGACATGCGGCTCATGCGGCTCAACAGCGACATCATATGCGGCCAACTACGACATACGGCTCATGCGGTTCAACAGCGACAACATATGCGGTCAACTGCGACATGTGCCTCATGTGGCTCATCAGCGACATCATATGCGGCCAACTGCGACATGTTCCTCATGCTGCAGATGAACATAGAAGTTTGACCAAAATTATTTTGGCCATAACTTCCTCATTCGAAGTCAAAATCAAGCGAAACAAAAGCCAAAACTGCATGAAATTAAATTCTCTACAACATGGAATAATTAGTTTTCGTAAACAAGTAAGTTTGATAGATCAAAACCCAAGAAAACTAAAAATAATATAAACTTAGATCTACAAGAATCTACCCGGTAAAATAAAAAACTCCAAGTTCTAAACATGCTTAGAATCATGCAAGGAAGAAGATGGAACAATCAAAAGTAAATTTGTTCAAGGTTCGGCAAGGTGTACTTGCCTCTCCTCCTTGGTGAAGAAGGAAAGAAGAAGAAGATGAAGATGGAAAATAAAAATAAATAATGTAGGAGAGAGATAGTGGTAGGTAGCTTATATAACAAGCCCAAGCAATCTCCACCATTCATTCCTCTCCACTCAATCTAAACCATACACCTCTCTCATAAGGAACCAACTAAACCAAACCAAGTCCAATCCAAACCAAACCATGTTAAACCAAACCAATAAAACCAAGTCAAATCAAATTAAAACCAAGTCATGATTCATACCAAAATAAATGAAACAAGCCAGTATACGGGTCACCCGACAATTGTCAGAAATCCGTACAATGACAATTCAGCAACTTTAAATATTCTCAAAATTCAGGAAATACGAAATACAGCTCAAATAAATATGTATCCGTATAAAATACTGATACAGTGAAACGGGCCTCACAGTCAACATGCGTGCTATAAAATTGCTAAATTAAAAAAAAAGGTCATCTCTTGATGTAAGCCTAAAAACATCAAGAAAACCCTATTGTTGACGGCTTTTGACGACCGTCAACTTATAAACCGTCAAGAATGGTCATTTTTCTTGTAGTAATCATATTTTGGTAATGTGGTTCAGATTTGAGTGTGTGTATGTGTTATGTGAAGGTGTACCAATGTCTGTTATTAGAGAGTATCATATATTAGTATCTGAAGTGTGGATAGTGTATTAGTGTTTAGGGATTAAGTAAATTTTGTGTGAGAGTGTGTTAGTATGCGTCAGTTGGCTTTGGGTTTAAGACAGAGGAATGTGGGGTTTAGTATCAGTTAGAGACTAGGGTTACATACAAGTTTAGGGGACTTTGGCCTTTAGGCCACTGTTCCATGGCAGAAAGGGGAAGGAAAATCATTTCCTGTTGTTATACAGGCTAAATATGGCCACTGCTTGGCAACTAGAACACTACTCGAGCGCTAATATAGCAGGACCAATTTGTTCAGGCCTTGGGCCATATTGGTTAGGCTAGTATCTTGAGTGTTTCAGTGGCTTAGCCATCTCAGATGGAGAGATCGTGTGAGTTAGTGTTAGTTAGGAGGTTGGCTTAGAGGTTGGCTTCATGATGTGGTGGCTATTAATTATTAGATATAGGACATCCATGTATATGCTAGCGAGTTAGATGTTAGCTTCAAGAAATTTCAGAGGTTAGAAGGTTGTATATTTGTTTTGTTAGTATGTTAGTATCAGAACATGAGTGTATCAGTGAGTTCAATTGTTGGGGATTTGAGTCTTGAGTTAATAGTGTGGTTAGATTGGGTACAAATTAGTGTAGCTTGATTAGGAGTTAAGTTAGAGTATCTTGGTTGGTGGTCTCAGTACATGGAGATTAAGGGGCTCGAGCTTGCTATAGCAGCTATAGCAACAAATGGCAATGCAGCAGCAGGAAGTGGTAGTAGCTGCAGCATTATTGTTGTAGTACTAGCAACATGTCACTACCACATTTCTAGTTGAGGATATTTTTGTCATTTTGAAAATTTTGAAAATTGATATATTTATTGGAATGGTGTGGTTTAATAATTATTTAATTAGTTGCCATGTGTTGTGATTAGCCCTAACCTAGATTGGACCTAGCCTAGATTAGTCTTGGTTAGTCATGATTAGTCTTAGTTAGTCATGGTTAGTATTAGTTAGTCATGGTTAGTTAGAGCTAACTAGGATGCATGATTTAGACTAGTGTGTAACCTAGAATTTATGGACCCTTGATTTGACTAGATGATAGGAGAGCCATTGATTGATCCCCCAAAACCCTAACCCTAGAAAATTGGGCCGGCCACCTAGGGATCCACCCCCTATTTAATGCATCTCAAAATTTCTTGCCTCTTTTGCACATTCTTCCATTTTCAAGAGCAAATGTTTGTTTCTTCCCTCAACCCTTCCTATTTTGATCATTCCTCATCCATTTTCATTTAAATCTTTTGCATTACGACCTAATTATTGTTCTCCTACTGTTGGTGGAGGTGAATCTCAGTTTTGGATTCTATTGGAGCTTTGAGCTAGCTAGGAAGGATCTTCATTTTTGGGTTTTCTTGAGAAGGAACAACACATAGGTAACATTCCTTTAAACCATTAGTTTCCTGATTTCCTTGTATATTTGCATAGCCCTAGGTGTCCTCTAGCTGTAGGTATAGATTTCGTGTGGAGTTGTGTCCCTTACGTGTCCGTATCGAACACGTATCATCCTACGTGTAGCTGTGTACGATGAAATGCCACAGTGGGTTTTTTGTCTCTGTTTTCAAATTTTTTTTGAATAGGAAATTTCATTTTTGTGTAGCTTAACACTTTCTTTGTGACTGAGCACGGATCGAGTCCTATTCATGTCGCCTTGGGGTCGTGGACACGCCCCGCACGCATGCAGCCGGGCTGTCCTGCTACTTGCATGTTCGTGTGTAATATTTAGGGCACGTGGACACGTGAAGTTGGACACAGAGGTAGGGGAAATGTATGACATGACACCCCCAAGGCCTCGTGTCCAATATATTTGTATCGAGTGAGCTAGGACTCGTGTACGCGTTGCACTGTTTGTGTCCAGTTGTGTTGTGATTGGTTCGTGTGGGTTCTGGACACTTGCGTCCTATTTTTGGACACGTGAAGGATTCGTAAGACACGTGCACATATGCATGGATGATTACCAACCATTATTTTAAATTATCAAGTTGTTATTTGATTCGTATTTGGGGAATCCTCCTAATTTTCCTGATAATGAAATCTGTCAGTGTGGGTTCCTGAAATTCGAAAGGGTTTAGCTTATGTTTATGATTTAATTGTGCTGTAATAACCTGGGAAGTTAACTTATGTGTAGGGTTCTTGATGAGGAGTTTCAATTTGGTTTGTTTCGAATCCATTTTTCAGTAACTGCAATGTATTGAGCAGTACATGTATGCCCTGCTATTATTCCTGCCACTTCGAATCCTGAGAACCACATTGAATGGTTCATGACACACACAATGAATACATTGCTAACCTATTACACAAATGTGCACACTGTTTTCACTCACTGGAAACCTGAAATTCTGAGACACACTGACTGAAACCTGGGCTTAGTCTACTCTCACTGTTATACATAAAACCTGGGACTTGTTTCAGTTTCTGACACTCATCCACTTATCTAATTTGCTGTCACTAATACACTCACTGCCTAACTAATCTCACATTGACACTGATTACACATTACTCACCTAACACACAAGACATGGGGACCATATATACACAAGACACACTATTGACACTGTTTTGTAAACCTGAAAATTATATGCACATGTATGCACACATAGGAAGACTGAATTGTGGTTTACATTCTTATATCGAAACTGAATGCTTATTGAACTGTCCTTGAAATGAATCTGGGATGGGAATATCCACATGCCTGTACTCTATTGACCTACACACACATTTCTACACACAAATGCACATTGCATGTTACACCCAATCTAAATTCCTGAGAACATGGGACTATCACACATGAGAATACATATATGCTATTATTTTTCCTTTCATTGATTACTGGGGAATTAGATATCACGTTAGAGCTGTTCATGGCATGAGAATTTAGGTTTCATATTTGTATTTTGGGTTGGGATTCCATCTAACTGATAGCCTAGGATATTACACACTGTTGTGTTTAAACTCTGAATTGCAATGGGGATTGGTATTCCCATATTCCTGTCATTTTGATTTAGTTTAGGCCTTGGATTCAATTGCTACTGTCACACTCTATAATGAGATTATACATGTTTACACACACAAAACCTGGGACTTATTTCAGTTTACAGAACACTCACACACACATGAGTATATCCTTGACACTGAACACTATCTACACTCACTCACCCATGCACTGCACTGTCAAATCTGAGAATAATATACTATGTTTGCACACTGATTTCAGTCCTCATTCACACCACAATTTTTGAATTGAAGGACACCATGTGAACGCCTATATGCCTATGTTTAGACACATATTGGTATGTACATAGCCTATGGCATTGTCACATACATACTTTCCCTCTATCCTTCTCTCTATGTATATATATATAATATATAGCTAAATGTGTTAATGTGATAAAATAGAGATTTTCTATTGATATATATGTATATATAGATATATGTGGATTGTATGTGTATTTTCTATAAGGGTATATGGCATATAGTCTGGGTAGCCTAGTCTATGGTATCCTTGAGTGGTCTTGTGTATATGGATTATGCACATAGAGTCAATAGACTTGTGTATGGTGTATACATGCTAGGGTAGACAAGGTTAGGCCTAGTGAGACTTGATTGGGTCTAGGTTGACCTAGTTGACCTAATATTGACTAGTTAGTTGACTGAAGTTGACCAGGGTTGACTTTAGTCTAGAATTGACCCATATCATGTAGAATGCATCATAGTAGTTATTTTACTAGTTTGGATATGTTGTGACTTGTACTGTTCTGATTAGGAGCCAGACACCACTCCTCAGGCAGTATTTCCTTCAGACATTCAGGATATCAGGTGAGTATATTCTCTGACCGTTTCATACTTGCTAGGAGTATTTTCTTGCTCTAGATTATTCTACTTGATGCTGACACAATGGAAACACGGATTAGTACTATATGAATCTTTTCATACGATGTTATCCCCCTCGGGAGCACCAGATACATCATGTCATGTGCGTTTCACTTTCATCATGTATTCTTGTGCTTTCACCATTCATGTGCACTCTCGTGATTCATGTACTCTCATGTTCACAGAGTCCCCATGTTTATATTCATGTGCACCCATTTATGGCCCCCAATGTGAATTCATGTGCAATAACATAACTTGAACGGATCCTTGTGTATTGATTGGGAAAACGGGAGAGTATAAATAGTCATGTGGACAATTTCTAAAGTAGTGTAGTCATGTGCAAACTCTTATGTTTATTATCAAGCCATTCACATGTCTAGCTTGTCCTCTAAATCACTAGTTCCCTGTAGCTCTTTATTTATAGTAGATATTTCATTACAACCTTCTCTTTTACTTCATGTATATTCTTCAGTATTTCATGTATCTTACTCTATTGCCTGTATTTTATTCCTGTCATGATATGAACTGCGTGAGATGTACTGTGCTCGCTCTAGTCCTGACTGGACCTGTTAAAATATTACAAATAATTTTGAGGAGCTGTGTCCCACCGATTATGGAGCAGGCCTAGACGACACATGCGAGCTGGACCCTCAGGAGGACCCAGCACTCGCTGATGACACTACCCCTGTAGGCTAGGCTAGTTAGCTAGGATAGTTCTATTTATCTTCATGTCTTGTCAGATACACTTATATATATTTGGAGTTTGTATTCTGGATTTGTGGGAATGTTTATCTTAGACTTTCAGCTATCTCTATCTTGTATTTATCAAATGTGGATTCTGTGTTTCATCTATTCTATCTTACCGTGTTTTCTTCCTTAGTTGTGATTGAGCTATACTTTATTATGTCACCTCCATTCGGAGTGTACAAACTGTACAGGTACCTTATAACTGTTAGATGTATGTGACCTAGGATAGCGTTCTACTACCGACACTACGGCGTAGGATGGACGTACCCACGTCTCATGCCCTTACTCTAGGGTGCGGGTCGTGACACAGCAGTAGCAGGCTGCAATGGCCACTTGGCCACTGAGCTTTGGCCATTGGCCATGGGTTTGGGTCTTTTGGTTTGAGTATCCTAGAGAGCCTAAGGAGGTTAGTATCAGAAATGGTTGTGAGTATCTATTGGTATCATAAAGGGGTTAGTATGTCGGTATGTATTATAGTGGTTTAGGTATTGGTCCAGTTAAGCTATTAACCTAAGATAGAGGGTTACTTATAGCCTAAATAGATGGGCATATTAATATAATTATAAATGTACATATATAAGGTAATGAGGAATACAGGGTATCCTACTAGCTATGGTATAGGCCAATACCTTAGATATCTAGGTAGATGGATTTACCTAGTAGCAAGGTTTAGAGTGTTGCCACTCTAGAGTCTAGGGTAGATTGTCATGTTATGCATATGTAAATGTACTTGTATTAAGGTAAATTGAGTACATGGATACCTAGACTAGGGTATCTTATAGGCTTACTTGATATAGGATACTAGATCTAGACTTAACCATGGTTGACCAAGGTTGCACTTACCTGTGCATGCAGGGAGAGTTCCCTGCTGTGCAGGAACACAGTCCCTAATCCCCCATCTCTATTATCTGCTGCCCCTTACATTCCAAGTTACCTAACTTTCCGAGCCATTAGCACACACACACTTGCATTTTTCTTCAAACTGACACACACACACTTGCATTTTTCTTGTGCCCATGATAAACTGCCCCTTACAAAGTCGCCTTTTCCAGCATTTAGAAATAAAAATATGCAATTAGTTTTGACATCGGAACCTCATATCCTATAAGAGAGATCCCCACATCTAATAGACAAATGAAAACAAGAATAGTTGCTTATTGCATGCATGTTCCGATTCATGACCGACCTTCAAGAGTTGTGAAGCCATTTCATTCATATACATCCTGTCATGCATGAGAAAGCACACATAGACAAGTAGAACGGAGGGGTGTCAAACATTTTCCCTAGTTGCAAAAGCATCATCATACAAGAGTTATCCCACAATATTGGGGCTGACTATTAACACTATTCAACATTGAGAAATTCGAATATACAAATTGACTATTTTTTATTTGACTATATGTCAACAATGCTGATACTCTGTAATTTGTAGAAACTGCAAGACAAGGAAGCTATAAGAAAGAGAGCAATCTTCATAAAACCTTATAAGCCAGTTGCATTCGGGGTAGACTGGTATCTTGGACATGCAGTTTAAATTCGGAGAGTTAATTTTAAAACACATACTAGTATTAATTGAAATTCTCCAATTGGTCGTCCAAATTATTCTTGTTGTCGAACATATGGAAGAACAACATCAAGGCATGCTTGCATAAGATCCACAGGGCCAGCAGCCAAAACAAGCATTTCCAAATATAGTCCTGATATCAGGACATAAACACCTGAAACAAGGAAAAGATAAAAGACTACTTCAGTTTAAGATCAGACAGGGAACATGGACATATGAAAAATAATAGTAAAGTCTGAGTAGCTATTTATTGAGTTGTATAATAAGATAATATTACAAGATAAGTAAATAAAAAAATGTTTCAAAAATACCATATTAATATCAAATGGATATAACAAAACAACTTTTCTTTTATCAAGAATCTGACCCAAACAGATTACTAACTTCCAATAGTTCTCACTTTTCTCTCGCTTCAAAGACATAATAAAACTTCCAATATGCGCACAGAACAATATTATCTTAATAACTTAAAGAAATAAAATTAATACCATGAAAAATGGCAGGAATTGATAAACAAATTCATACACATTAAGCTGTTGAGAAGGTAGATTAGCACAAAAGAGAAGACATAAGACCCAAACACAATTTAATTTCCTTGTAAGTTTCCCAGAAGACATATTCTTGTTTTAAGATCAAACATGTTCTTATTAAGGGCACTAGTACCTCTCAAATCAAGACGGAGTACGGTAAAATAGAGTACGGTAAAATGTACACAATCGTCCAAATATGATCAAAAATTGTGGTTATAGTCGTATTCAAAAGTATCATATCTACAGACATATTAGTGAAACACCAATCAACTCGTAAACAAAGAATAAAAAACATGTAAATGAATTCGAATAAAAAAATGATACCAAACTCTAGCAATTCATTAGCAAAGACGAATATCGAGACGTCTATGAAGCAGGTACGGTCCAAAAATAGGTGCATATGTCCCTGTAGCATCGGACATTCCAAATAGTTTCCCCATATTCAAATCTTCAACAGGGATCAGCATTGTAATTTCTATGCAAAAGTAGCATTTTCAATACAATTCCAATCACAAATCACCTCCTTAAAAGTTTAATTTCTTCCTCCAAAATAAAAATAACCACACGTAGAAGAATTAAAGATCGCAACTTTGTAAAGAATAGAACAGAAAGATTGCAACTTTAGGAGCTTATAAGCAGTTTGCGACGAGAGAAGCACCCGATCCTCGTGTCTAGAGAACTGCCTCCTCGACTTTGACGGAAAGCAGCCCATCGTCTCCTCTTCCCACCGCCGCCAAACTCCAAACCTCAATCCCCCAAATCGCAATCCACGAAAACTCTAATCTCCATCTCCCCCAAACTCCGATCAGAAAAAGAAACCCTAATTTTCCAATTCAGCACCTAACAATAAAAAGCTTCAATCGTTGGTAAAAAATTGATACTTTGGGAAGAAATCCTAACCCTAATCCTAGCCGTAACCCTAGGGCTCACCGGAACGGCAGAATTCCAGAGGGAAAAACTTCGTCGGAGGGATCGAGCAGAGGGGAGGGGGAGGGGAGGGCCCTATTAATGGTGATCAGACGGTCAGGATACAAAGAAGCGGCTCAAAAAGCGACCGCTCGTCCCCGTGCCCTAGTTCGGAGTCGCTGAAGAAACGGAGGTCGGGCGCCACCGCACGGTAGCTTTGGTCGGTAAGGCCGAGGATCCGGTGGCTCGTGGAAGCTGAGGAGGAGGAGGACCTTCGACTTCGCCATGGACATCATAAGATTCTGGTGCCTGTGGAGAGTCGATGAGGGAGAGGAGGAAGAGGAGGAGAGAGAGGGTTTTCAGAGTGGAGGGGAATTTAGGGATTATGGTTTGGGATTTAGAAAGGATCTATAAGAGAGAGAAATGAGGAGGAAGAGGAAGAAGAGGAGGAAGAGGGTGGAGAGGAGGAAGAAGGGTTTGATGGTTTTGGCTCTCCTTCTCCATCTGCTCGTAGAAAAATAGAGCGGAGAGGAAAGAATCGGAAAATAAAGAAAATGGGATTGAAAGACAACCCGTCAACATATATCAAAATTAAAAAAATTTACCAAAATGGCAGCTGAAAAAATTGCGCCAATTTTTTTAGGCATATGTTAGTTGACGGTTATTACCGAACCGTCTCTAAATAAAAAGGATGTTTCTTGACGGATCATCTAAAACCGTCAACTATTATGCTATAAGATTTCTAAATTAACGTAAAATAAGGCATTTCTTGACGTAAGGCTACATCCGTCAAGATAAGCCATTTTTTGACGATTTTTCACGACCATCAACTTATAAACCGTCAAGAATCTTCATTTTTCTTGTAGTGATATCCAACCAAAATATGTAATTTTTGTACATCTTAAACATCCAAAACTGATATTTATATAACTAGAAATTAAATTTATAGAAAACCCGGCCGGAACACTTCCCTCCCATATTTACGGCACCTTCATTTTTCATGTAGTTCCTGAGAGAAGAGAAATATATTTAATCATTATATAAACATGTTTGTATAAGCTGATATCAACTAAGAACAAAAACTCTAAAAAATTAACTTATTTCAACTGAGGATAAGATATATGACAAGTGATGTGAGAAATTAAAAAAATTCTAAGAATCTAGAAACATCAAATTAGAATAAAGGCTATGTCCAATTGATAGAGACAGTAAGTAAGAAGTTACATGTAGTTCATGTAATTCTAATTCTAAGAATCAACACTTTTAATTTGTATCAATAAGCAAGTATCAGTAAAACTCTAATCCACCAAAAGCAAAATGTGTCCACAAGTGTGCTATACTACACCTGTGACCATTTCATTCATGTGATATATATAAGCAACTTATTAAATCAGGAATACCAGTGGCACCTTAGCATTATAGTTCAGATCTAGAAGTATAGAAGATGAGCTTAGATCTCTATGTATCACAAAGAATGAGTTCTCAAACTGACTACTTAAAATATGTCTATTCATATTGTGACATTGACTTGACAATAATATAATTTGATTAAAAAAAAGAAATTTGGAAGAGGAAAGCCATCTAGTTTCTATCAGTCCAATACTCCTTTTTGGAGCACCATTTCCCTATCAGATGCAATATTAATATGTAGGTACTGTGCGTAATTTTAGTTTGGACGCACAATATCAACAGGAAAGTTCTTCAATTTGTATGAAATGAAAGCATTTGTGGAGTGGTCTTCTAATCAACAATTTACATATGATGTAATACAATTTTGCATTCCAGATGGTATTCACTAGAGCTTGGAAACCCCTTTTTTTTGATGATTTAAGTTAATTCCATAACCGAGAAGTATTTATCAAGAATTTATCGGGAGCTAAAATCTCTCAAATAACAAAAAGAAATTCTACACTCGGGTTCATATAAGCCCGACAATTGTCAGCCCCATCAAAATTTTACAAGTTCTTATTTTAACCCATAAAACCAACTTATTCTTTTAATTTGAGGCCAAAAAGTTCTTATATTTGCTAAAATAATAAGAACTTCCTACAGTCGAGAACCAACATTTAGAATACTTTCATAACCAAACGAACCACAATAACAAGCAAGCAGCAAAATTGATCTGTCTATGAGATTCTACACACTAGTTCATATAAGCCCGACTATTGTCAGCCCTACTAAAATTGTTATTAGTTCCTCTTTCTTAACAGATAAAAGCAACTTATTATTTCAATTTGAGGCCTAAAAGTTTTTATATTCGCCAAAAATAATTACTTCCAAAACCGAATGAACCATATCAAGCAGCAAAATTTACCCGTATATGAGATTCCTCTTAGATGGGTTGATAGTGTTGCCACCGCGGCAGTACTGAGGGTGAATAGCTTTAGGGAGATAACATAAGTGGCTTCAATGTTTATATTGAAATAAAAAAACAATTTTCAGTGGCCAGTAAAGGTAATGAGACTCTTTTACTCAGTTCCATCAGCACATTAGCAATCTTCTTCCTTCAGATTTGGTGCAAGACTCCTTTACTCGGTTTCATCAAAACATTATACTAAAATTTTGCACATTCACACCCACCACCTTCAGATTTGGTGATAAAACAATGTCATGTATCTCCATCTAACCAAAATATTGATCTTCCTGTATCTCTTGAATCCTACATAAATACCACCACTGGCGACTTGGGTTTCCATACCAGCACTATATTTAGCAAGCTCAGACCTACCCTTGAATTTGTCGTATGAGCTGCTAAGCAAAATGGAGTTTCGCTTCCAAGTAAAGGGACATATACTACTCCTCAAATCCTTTTCTTCAAAGTAAAAGGAATCGATTGATATGAATTAATTTTTAGTGTTATTGTAGAAAGTAATAGTTAGATAATTTTATTGATGGACTACTTCACTATATATAGGGAGTCTAGCTCCTCTACATACTACATATTTCGATGTGGGACTAAAAGTCCCTTATTGATTCTCAACACTCTCCCTCAAGATGGGCGATAGATATTGATCATCCCCATCTTGTTACATAGCTTCGACAGACTTAATAAACTAAGACCCTTAGTCAGACAGTCTGCAACTTGTTCTTCTGAGCGGACATGGTCAATCTTCAGTATCCCTTGTTCCAGCTTCTCCTTGATGAAGAATCGATCAATCTCGATGTGCTTTGTTCTGTCGTGCTGAGTTGGATTGTTAGCTATACTTATTGTAGCTTGACTATCGCTCAGAAGACGCAATGGTGCTCCCTTATCCAGCTTCAACTCTGTCAGCAATGCTTTTACCCATAGCAACTCTGACACTCTCAGAGCCATTGCTCTGTATTCTGTTTCAGCTGTCGACCGTGCTACCACAGACTGTTTCTTGCTTCTCCATGAGACCAGATTTCCTCCTACAAAAACACAGTATCCCGTGGTAGACCTTCTGTCGTCTATGCAGCTCGTCCAGTCTGCATCACAGTATCCCTCAACTTCTATGCGTCCATTCTTCTTGAACCATAACCCCTTTCCCGGCGTTCCTTTCAGATACCTCAAGATCTGAAATACTGCTTCCATATGACCCTTTCTTGGATCATGCATGTAGCGACTCACTACACTCACCGCAAATGAAATATCAGGGCAAGTGTGTCCCAGATAAATCAATCTCCCTACAAGTCGTTGATATCTTTCACGATCAACGGGCTCTCCTGCTTCTGCTCCCAACTTGCACTTCTGGTCAATTGGAGTGACCGCTGCTTTGCATCCCAGCATCCCTGTCTCCTTCAGCAGATCTAGTATGTATTTTCTTTGTGAGAGAACAATTCTTTGTTCGCCTTCACATACCTCGATACCTAGAAAGTACCTCATCGCTCCTAGATCTTTCACTTCAAACTCCTTCACGAGTTTTGACTTCAGTTTAGTAATCTCGACTTCATCATCACCTGTGATCACTATATCATCCACATATACAGCAAGTATAGTGATGTGGCCTCTTGCATGCTGAAGGAAGACCGTATGATCTGCATTTGTTTGACGGTATCCCATGCCTGTAACAGCCTTTCTGAATCTGTCAAACCAGGCTCGAGGGGATTGCTTGAGCCCGTATAGTGACTTCTTCAGTTTACACACCTTTCCTTGCGACGTCCCTCCGTTTGATTCCGTCGCATAGCACCCAGGCGGGAGCTCCATGTATACTTCTTCTTGTAGGTCCCCATGAAGAAAGGCATTCTTCACATCCAACTGGTACAGCTTCCATCCATAGTTCGCTGCAATGGAGACCAGAGTTCTTACGGTGCTCATTTTTGCTACTGGGGCAAAAGTCTCATCATAGTCTATTCCATATGACTGTGTGAATCCTTTTGCAACCAACCTCGCCTTGTACCGCTCTACTTTTTTTTTTTGGCGTCTCTTTCACTGTGTACACCCATTTGCATCCCACAGCTTTTTTCCCTTTGGGTAATGGAACCAGCTCCCATGTCTTATTTTTCTCCAGTGCTCCAAGTTCTTCCATCATTGCAGCTTTCTACCTTGGATCTTTCTTTGCTTCCTGCCAACACTTGGGCTACAAAGTAGAGTCTAACGATGCAATGAAGGCTCGATAATTTGAAGAAATGTTAGAATAAGACAAGAAGTTGGCAATATTATGTTCGTAATCATCAAAACGAGCAGGAGCCTTACCCGTATTGATGCGAGAAGATCTCCTTAAGGGAGCAATAGGTGGTGGAGAGATCGTACCATCCGAGTCGGAGAGATCCGCATCAGAATCCGAGTGATTCAGTGCGGGGGCAACATCTTCAGGAGTTGGAGCAGGAGTAGACAAGGGACTTGGTACAGTAGGCACAGGGCATGGCATAGGCACAGTACTGGACTTCTGTTGTCTTCTTTTGTAGACTTGGAGCTCCTTTTCCCTTGTCTGCTGCTCCCCCTGCGTAACATATGGAACTTCTTCTTCATTTTCTGTATCTGAGTCACTGTGCTTTCCCCCTTTCGTCCAGTTTTCTACAACCGGACACGAAACCGATCCGACGACCACATTTGGGCTTATTATCTCCCTCTCACATCGAACACCATCTGTGTTAGGTATGTCACCAAATGCGGAACCTTCATCCGAACCATAGTATGGTTCGAGTTCTCTGAAAGTAACGTCCATGCTGACAAACATCTTCCGCTCGACTGGACTCCAACAGGCATAACCCTTCTGAGTAGCCGTGTAACCGACAAAGATACATTTAACTGCCCGAGGATCCAGTTTGCCAACGCCTGGCCGATTATCCTGGACAAAGCATACACATCCAAAAACTTTTGGTGGAACAGTGTATGTATTAGCTCCAGTAAGCATCTCTAATGGTGTCTTCCAGTCCAATACCTGAGATGGCATTCTGTTGATGAGATAAGAGGCCGTCAATATAGCCTGCCCCCATAAGTGCTTCGGGACATTCATAGCCAGCATCATCGTCCGTGCAACTTCCAGCAAGTGTCTGTTCTTTCGTTCCGCCACACCATTTTGAGCCGGAGTGTAAGCACATAAAGTTTGATGAAGTATTCCATGAGTTGAAAAATACTCAGCAACCCGCTTATTCGTATACTCCGTCCCATTGTCGGATCGGAAACACTTAATTTTAGCACCATATTGTGTTTCCACGCGACGATGAAAGTCCTGAAAGGCCTCAAGGACGTCACTTTTATTCTTCAGAAGGTAGACCCATGTCACACGGGTATAACAATCAATAAAGGTGACGAACCATCGAAAGCCGTTAATTCCGGTTGTAGGACAAGGTCCCCATACGTCTGAATGTATCATGTCAAAAGCAGCTGAACTCCTATTCCCTGTGCTCACATACGAGCTTCTGTTATGTTTTCCCAAAGCACAAGCATTACAAAATAACTTCTCTTTATTAGCTCTTTGATATAAGGACGGATACATTCGACCAATAACCGGAAAAGATGAATGACCGACACGCTGGTGGTGGAGTAGCAAGTCGATTTCAATACTGCGACAGGAAGCTTCTGGTGGTGCGTCTGCTACCAAGGATGCCAATGCTCTGTCCAGTCCAGTCCTGTCTAAATACCATAGCCCGTTATGCCATGTGCCAGTCCCAAGTCGTCGACCTGTCCCTTTCTCCTGAAAAGTCACCTGAGGAATGTCAAAGAAAACAGTACAGTTAAGATCAAGTATAATGGCACTAATGGATAGAAGATTGACAGGAAAAGATGGAGCATGAAGGACATTGGTTAGAGTGATGGAAGGGGTGCATGCGACAGTGCCTTTACCCACTACAGGGATGGATTTACCATCAGCGGTCTGAATACTCTCCGGCAATGGTAGGAGACTATATTCCCGAAACGCACCACGGGACCCCGTGACATGGCGAGATGCTCCAGAGTCCATAATCCATCCTGGCTGATGTATAGATGCAAGAGCACGTGCAGAATCATCGGTACTGGTTTGGGCAAAGCAAGTGAAGTGATCTCCCGAGGTTGAAGGCGTCCCAGGACTGTCGGCCGAACCCAGCTTCGTGCCACGCAACTTCTCAAGGAACTCCCGCTCAAGCGGGATTATTTCAGCCAGGTGATGCTCTCCCCCTTCTTCTGCCAGATTTGCTTTGTAGCTGCCCCTTCGACCAGCATATCCTCCTCTACCACCACGTCGGCCTCCACGACCCCGTCCTCGATCAGTAGGCTGATTGCGCAAGGGTTTTGGACAAAATTGGATGTAATGTCCGGAGTCACCACAATTGTGACAAACACCACCCATTGATAGAGGTTGATGGAAGGCAGCAAGGGCAGGCTTTTCAACCGCGGCTGGCTCTCCCTGGGAGGAGCCCTTGTTGGGCATCAACTTTAGTCGAGCTTCTTCCTGTGTCATCACAGCTATATCTTCTTCCAAGGTCGAAAGCGTGGGTTGGGAAAGGAGGATATTCCGGCGCTGCTCAAATACAGGGTGTAGTCCCTTCAGGAATTCTATCATACGCTGCCGGAAAATATAAGCCAGGAACGTCTGAAAGTACTTTGCGAAGGCTGGTTCGACTTATGCATCTTCCATCCCAAGAGGATCATAATGATCCAGATCAGACCAATACTTCTTCAAAAGGGCCGCGTACTCAGAGATGGTACGGTCGTCTTGGGCCACCCTATCGAGTTCATCTTGCAGTTGAAAGACTCGCATAGGGTTGCCGGAGCCGGAGTACATATCTTTGAGAGTCTGCCATATATCAGCAGCAGCCTCCATAGCCTCGACATTGCCCGACACCTGGTCGGTTAAAGAGGCAGTTAACCACCCAGCCACGACGTTGTTGACAATCTCCCACACAGCAAACTCCTTGGTAGAGTGATCGGCAGGCGCCTTGGTTTGGCCAGTGACATAGCCAACCAAGCCACGTCCCTTCAGTGTCCGCATCGCCTGCCGCGACCACTTCAAGTAGTTGGAAGTTCCTTCCAACTTCGTCTCCAGCTTCTCCAGCTTCCCTATTTTGTAAGGTGACGGATCCACATCAGTATGGATCACACGAGGGGTTGCCTCGGTTAATCTCTTGGATAAGATATCATCAACCAAGGCCTTCATCTCTTCGGTCGTCAGTTTTTCACTGATCGAATCCATGGCTTCTTTAACTGTGAACAATATTCGTCGGCTTCTTCGTCGTCTTCTACGTCGGAGGCTGCAACGGCGGAGTCTACAACTTACCTAACTTCGTCGTCTTCGTCGTCTTCGACGTCTTCGTCGTCTTCGACGTCTTCGTCGTCTTCGATGTCTTCGTCGTCTTCGACGTCCTCGTCTTCTTCGACGGCAGAGACTTTACTAATGTGCTACAAACTTGGCCAGCACCGGCATGCGCATGTAAAGTGAACACGTCAGGTCACCAGAGAAGACATGATCAATCTCTGTAGAGATCCCGATGTGAAGAAGGAATAACAAATAAAGCATTTGTTAGTTCCAAACGGCGTAAGCGAGGATCAGAGTTGGTGCAAATAAAGCATTTGGCAGCCGTCTGTCTTCGAAATACGCCGTTTTTTTTTTTGTAAAAAAAAGAGGCGGCTAGGGTTTGTAGGAGAGGGAAAGACTAGGGAAAGACTAGGGTTAGGGTTTGGGAATGGGGGGGGGGCGGCTGTAGATCAGGGGGGGTCGGCTGCTATGGTCGGTGGAAGGGTGTCTGCTGGTGGCCGGGGGGGGGGGTCGGGCAGGGCAAGGTTGGTCTGCGGGTAGGGGGTTGTTCGGCAGGGGGGTCGGGTGGGGCAAGGGGTGGAGGTCGGCGGGAGGGGTTCGGCGGGGCAGCAGGGTGGGGGTCGGCGGGGCAAGTGGGGGTCGGGCGAGTGGTTTGGCAGGGAGTCGTCGGTGCAAGGGGGGGTCGGCGGGAGGGGTTCGGCAGAGGGGGGTTGGGTTCGGCGGGGGGGGGGGGGGGGGGTCGGCAGAGGGGCGGGAGGGGTTTGGCAGGGGTTCGGAGAGGGGAGTCGGCGGGATGGGAGTCGGCGGGAGGGGTTCGGCAGATGGGGGTCGGGAAAAGGTTTTTTTTTTTTTGTGTGTGGAGAGAGAGAGAGAGAGTTATGGCTCTGATACCATGTAGAAAGTAATAGTTAGATAATTTTATTGATGGACTACTTCACTATATATAGGGAGTCTAGCTCCTCTACATACTACATATTCCGATGTGGGACTAAAAGTCCCTTATTGATTCTCAACAGTTATAGAGACATGACCTCTTATCAACATTCCTGTCATATCCTATGGGTTTGCAAGGATGCCTCCTGCGAATTTGAATAACAATAGGTGGGTAGTCTATACATTTTCGTGCAATAATCAACCTTTTCTTCTACCTTTCAACCATTACAACAAAGATGGCCTGACTAAAGGGTGCACATAATGATAACAATTTAAATAGAAGACAAAAAAATTAGTGCACATAATGAGTTTTATTACCTGTAATTCACCTCTAGCTATAACTGTACATATAAAAAGCACCTGAGAGAAAAGTCCACCAAATCTTGCTGAAGGAATAATTACTTGGAGCTGTGGCTTGAGGTTCTCTTTGTTTCTCCCTGCAGAGGAGATAGAGAAAGGGTCGCATGCTATAAATTAGATTGTCATCTCTAAGTTGTACAATCATTCAAGAATTTTATTCCACTACTACTCAAAATATGCAAAATGGTACAAAAGTAACCTGTAATAATTGCTTTGTTTGGACATAAGGGATAAATCCATCCCGATAAAAGAAGATGGCATGCCTCTATATAGTCCTTTCACCTGACAACATAAAAAAGAGTGGAAATTATTGGGTGGAAATCAAAGAAATGGAAATACAGATATTGGTAGAGAAGTTACTAGATATCAATGATGTTATGAGTCAGGTAACATTCTTCACCACTCCTTGCAAGGCACAAGGACATATTTCACGAGCATACTCAGGTAACATTCTTCACCACTCCTTGCAGTCACTATTGTTGATAAATACTCACAACCTTTAACCATAGTGCCAAGTCTTGCTTCAGTTGTTTCTGACTCTAACTGGATATAATCATGCTTGTAATGGCTATTACATTGTTTCACAACTTTTTTAAATTAAAGTTTTCCCACACATTACATTTTCTCTCCACCCTACTCACCCGACATGTCCCCATAAAGCATAATAAGGGTTCTCTTTTTTGGTGTCAATTGAATCAAAACAGTTTCTTGCAAGCCTTTTCAAGCACAACCATGAAAAACAATAAAAAGTAGCAATCTCGATACTTAGGTAAGTTGTATAATACCTAAACATAGACTCCTTTGCCAATTCTTTCATTTCACAGCAGCTCAGCAACGTTTTACATATATATCAAATAAGAAAACAAATCAATATGATATTTGATAAAATTAAACAGGAATCATTTCAAGGTGTGGCAGCTATGATCGGTTGCTAAATATGCAGGCGTACCAAGCCTTTCCTGTGGTAGTACGAAAGTACATAAAATCCATAAACTACAGCCTTATTCAATACAAGAATCGAGTGACCATTTAAGAAAAATAAGCAAGCTTACTATATCAAAGGCAGCCAACCACCTGTAGATATGTGTTCAACTTGACAAAAAAAGTAGGTATACAACTACTAGAATAGAATCAAACAAACCAATAATATGGCTAATATCATGTCAAAACTGAATCCAAGTAAAGAATTCAATTTTAGCAATCCAAGTTTAAGTTTTCAATTTACAGTGAGCCCCCATTAGCTATTGATCAAGAAATGGAAGTTTCACATCTGTCTATTCTCAGATACTTAACCCTCAGATATCAGTGTTTCATACACTCATCACCATCTACATGCAGGTTTTTTTTCCTACTGAGCAGTTTTAGCTTACCAATACATTGAGAAGTTATAACAATGGCCATATAGATTTTATTAAGGGCAAATAACAAGCAGTTGGTGGCCATAAAAAATAAATTTTCTTTGAGAACCAACAAAATAACTAAAAGGACTTCCCTGAATGGAGTACCACCTAAGATACGATGACCTCCTCGAACCAGTTGGTTGTCTGTAGAAACAAGGTTACTCCAATTTTTTTCCTAGCCAACAATTTATCTCCCAAACCCTAATTAGAACACCCAAACCCCAAATTGTCGAGAAAAAAAAAAAGGAGAAAAACCACCTGCGGCATAGAGCAGACTGACCCATTGACGACCACTTTCTCGCCAAATATGAGCTCCTCGCTGCTCCTTCTCGAAGCCACTAAAATCACAGCAGGGAAACAACGACATCAATTCCCTTCCAAAAAAAGAATGAAAGGAAATGAGAGCTTCAGAAAAAAAAGAAGGAAAAGAGTAATCAACTCCGACAGCAAACCCTAACCCTAAAATTTTGAAGCCGGCCTCAAAATCTAACTAAAGAAACAACCACATGAACCAAAACCCCCAATTTCAGAGCATAGAGACATAATAGAAGCAAACAAATTACTTCTAAATTGGAGATCAACTGTAAAAAAAACCCTAATCGAATGAGAAATCAAAAGAAAATAATACTTCGTTACCGAGCGTCGGATCCAGCCCCACCGAATCCTTTATCTCACGACCCGCACCCACTGTGAGGGTACGAGTACGTAACAGCGCCCAGCCTATGCCGTAGTGTCGACAGTAGAACGCTGTTCTAGGTCATGAACTATAACTAACACTATATGAAATACTCTCCAAAGGAGGCCAATCACAGAAAGTACAACTCAATCACAATCTAAAGGTAGAATGTAGCACGATGGAATAGATTAAAAAAATCCTCAAACTGAGGTACAATAAGTAAAATGAACATAAGTCTTAACATCTCCATAATATACAACTCTGAAATCAAGACAACAACTAACATGAAAAGAAAGAACAGTCTAGACTATCTATACTATGCATGGTATCATCCTCAGCAGCTGCCTGAACCTCCCTAGGGGTCCAGGCCGCGAGTGTCATCTAGGCAAGCTCCATAGTAAGGGGTGCAGGGTTCCTCATCATCCTCTGTAAAATTTTCAACATGTCCAGTCAGGACGGGAGCGAACACAATACATCTCACGCAGATCATAACATGTTAGAAAATATAAACATGCAAGAGAGTACGATACATAAAACTGAAAGAAAGTACATGATGTAAATAGAGAGAGAACTTTAATAGAAATATCTACTATAAGTAGAGAGCTACCAGTGACTAGTGATTTAGAGTACAAAATCGACATGTGAACGGCTGGATTTGCACATGAATATACTAAAGAGGCGCACATGGATATACTACTTTGAAATTGTTCACATGACTATTTATACTCCCCCATACCCCAATCAATACACAAGGATCCAGACAAGTTATGTTACGTACATAATTTTCACATGAATGCCCATAGATGGTTGTACATGAAGTATACATGAGGGCTCAGAACTGAGTGGACATGAATTCCACATGAAGGCCCATGAAGGGTACACATGAAGTATAGGTTATACATGAAATACACGAGAAACATGACTGAACATGAGAGCACTTGAGAGTACACGAACGAGCATGAAGTACATGAGAAACATGAATAACATGAGAGCGAGAAATACATAATGTACATGAAACACACGACATGATGTATCCGATGCTCCCGAAGGGGATAACATCTCAATGTAGGGATCCATATAGTACCAATCCATGATAATATCGTGACAGCATCAAATAAGGTAAACTAGAGCAGGAGTATAATTCTAAACAAGTATGAAATGATCAGAGAATGTACTCGCCTGGTATCTAAATGTCTGTGAGAATATACTGTCCGAGATGAGGTATCTGACTCCTATTTAGAGCAACACAAGTCAAGATATATATACAGGGGATGATAAATATAATCTACAATGCATCTGCATGCTGTCTAGGTCAAACTAGGCTAAAGCCAACACTTGGTCAACTCTAGTCAATCACACTAGTCAAACTAGGTCAACTAGGTCAAGCCTAACCCAAACAAGTCTCACTAAGCCTAACCAGCCTATTCTAGCAAGCACACATCAAAACTAGGCTTACAAGCCAACAACACACAATTTCTACGTGAACATGTATATATTCACTATAGGCATATACCTACATTAGGAACCATAGGCCATATGCCATAGGCCATGTTGTCTACTACACACATTCACACATATAGTCTACTCTCACATATTTCACACATTAAATATTTATCTAATTTATATAAATAATCACATTCACTTATATGCCATATATATATATATATATATATATATATATATATATATATATATATATATCACATAATTATTGTCAATCATATAGATAAGGCATACATATATTTACATATAGGCCGCACATATTATATATCACATATAGAGATATATAGAGAGGGGTACATGTGCATGTGTGTCTATGTGTGATACCACAATGTGTGGGTGTCAATCAGTTTTGTGTGTAACATATGTGTGAAACAGTGTAACCCAACCAGTGTGTCCATGTTGAACTAACCAAATCAGTGTAACATTAAATGTGCAGTGAGCATTTGCTCTTAGGATGATAGTGTGTCGAGTGTCTCAGGTTTCAGATGCATAGGTTAACAGTTTAACAAGGAACATTATGCAAATTTTCAGATTTTGTAGGGTGTCTTCCCTGTTCTCAGAAATAAGTGGGATGTGTCTAAACATGTGTGTGTGAGACATGTGGTTCTCAGTGTGACAATCAGGTGTGTGTTTGTGACAAGAAAAGTAGAGGGTGTGACTGAATAGTGTGTGATTAACATAATGTGTGTCAATAACAGTGCAATGTCTCAAGTGTTCTCATATTAATGTGTCTCAGGGACAGTGCTAAGGGTGTTGTTCATAGGAATTCATGGTACATAGTGACAGGGTGTTAATTCTCAGTTTTCAAAACAGGGAATGTGTGTGTGTACATCATACAGTGGGTCTCAGCTATTTGCAAATGTGTGTTCAATCACAGGTTTTCAGTGTTCACAAATCAATGTGCCAATTCTCAGAAAATAGCTTTCAATCTCAGATTTTAGGAGAGAACTGTAGCTCCTCTTCCCGAAATTTTTAAAAATATTTTATTCATTATTTTATTTTATTTAAAATGGTAATTACTAGATTTTATAAATAATTATTTAGTTTATTATTTTATTATTGGTGGTGATTAATAAATTTTATTATCACTGAATCGATATTCTTTGGATAAATATTTTATATTATTATATTGATGCAGTTCGGATAAATATATATGTGTATATATATATATTATATAGACGTATATGTTATAAGGATATATCGGCCGATACTTTGATCCTTGCTAGAAGGTTGCTCGTCTCAATTTAAGTTTGCTCCCAAGTTTGTTGGTTAGTTTCAGTATAAGGATATTAGGGTTGCACAAAGAGACGCTGCACCTTTCCTTTGACCTCCCGAGAATAGCAAAGTATCTCACTAGAGGAAGAGGAGTTGATGATTTTCGATAGTGATAGGAAACCTCTTCTAAAGATCACAAGGATTGTTGATGAACATGGTGGTCAATTAATTTCTAGGTGATTTTGAATTAATTATGCCACTTCTCATTTGATTAAGTACGAAGTTTTGTTCAAATTGGAAGGTAGTTGACTTTAATTTGATTACTTTCTTTATGGCATAAGAAGCTGACTTATCTTTAGATTGAAGCGAGTCTAAGAATTAAAGTCTAAATTTTGGTGAGTTGACCAACTGGTCTTGTCCTCGAGAGAGAGGCATTCAAAGTCCTTGATTCATTTATTTACTCTTTGATTTGGGTATTAAATGGAATTACTCTGAGATTTGATGTGAAATCTTCAAATCACATAAACTAGTAAAACCAAAATTCCACACTATGGGCAGAAACGATCCAAACTGGGATTTAAATTCTTGGTATATTGATGTGCTATTAGCATAAGTTGGTCATTCTTATTGTTACTTACGTTTCAAAAAAAAGTATATAAGAACTTGTACCTGTTTATAGAGGCAACAGAATAATAAAAACCCGACAGGCTCAGCCCCAAACAGCAGGCTCATGCCGAGCAAACAAGCCCCACAGCCCAGCTGAGTCCCCTCACCAACCCGAGCCCACAGATAAATAGGTTACCGAACAAACCCAGGCCAACAGAAGTTCCCGACCCTGTGGGAACGAATCTGCTGTACGATATATATATAAGCGTACAGATCAAAACCCTAAACCGCCTAGCATCGAGCGACCCTTCCCCGACCTTGTAGGCGACGGCGCACCCCAGTGCCGTCGTGAGATGGCCGGCGGCGACCGAAGCCACCGTGCGAGCGTGCGCGCACAGCAGAACAGGGGCGGTAGCAGGACAGCCGCGCGCTTGATTTCGCGTGCGAATATCTCCGTCATCGGGTAGTGATTTCACGAACCACTTGAACAGGTTTGAACCGAACCTATACCTCTTTAGATCCCTTCAAATAGATTGAATTGTAGTGCATCAGCATGTTGTAGAAATCGACCCAAAATCAAGCAAAAACTGTTCGAAAACAGAACAGTTTCGTAGGCCGTTTACCCTACTTTACGGTCAGTTTTCTTCCAAACCATGACCGATTTTGAAAATATAGTTGAAGGAAGTTTTAGACAACTTATAGGACCTCACAACCCTTTTTGTGGAATTGGAAATCATCGACCATGCGTCGAGAAATCGATTTCCGAAGTTCTCCAAAAATCTATTTTCAAAAACTAGGAATCGCTCCACACGACGTGCGTCACGCCAATTCGGACGACGTGGTCGCATACCGAAAGGATCGAAAGCTGCGTAACGGCTTTGTGGTCGTGTGGGCTTTGACGGAATTCAAATTGGTCGCGTGTGCGCGACGAATTTGATGCGTATCCGTCGAAATTTCCCGTATCGTGCACTTTGCAAATTCTCCAATTGCTTTGTGCACGTTCATCAGATCGAGATGAAACTTGTGCCAACAGAACCGTATCGTTTTTCTGGTCCTGCATGCCAAGTTTGGTCCAAATCTGAGACAGTCGAATCGAACGTCGTTTTGCGGGCCCCACGGTTCCACTCAACGGGCGATTTTGTGCACGGCCTGCCAGAATCCAATTTTGGACATACGGTTGGGTTCGTATCGAAAAACTGGATCTGTAGACATGTAGTTTGATGACTTTAGAGACCGTTGACTCTGGCACGCTTTTTGGTGCAAAGCGGGTCCAACGGCGGATATCGTTTTTGCCCGAAATTACCGTTTTGCCCCTGTGTCCAGAATTGGACTTAAGGACAGGCAATCCTAGCTAATTTGACCCTTCTGGACACGTTGGTGATATTTGTTTTAGCATCCGACAATGTTTGCAGATATTTTCTCTAGGTGTCACCATTAGTTGGTCAATTCTTATATTTCCGTAATTCGGAATTAGTACAACCTCATAGTTTAATACTTAGAGACTAGAATTGATCCTCCTTTGACCAGGTTGACTATATTAACCAAAAATCAACTATAGGTCAACCATTGGCTTAGTTTGACCCAGATTGAACTAGAATTTGACTTTAGTTGACCTAGTGGACTTGTTGATTGGACTTTGACCTAGAAGGACCTAGAACTATCTAGAATGTACTGTAGATTACTTTTATTTCATGTTAGACTCTTTTGTGACTTGTGATTGCTCTGAATAGGACACTGTGACTCCAGTTGGACATCTACACTTATCAGCGGCTTGGATTACCAGGCGAGTACAGTTTATTGTTTGTATTTCGATATTGATCTTTACTATATTTCATTGATTGGTCATTGATTATGTGATTTTTATACTCTATTATAAATTGTTGAGTCGGGAATGAGAAGTACCAAGGATGTGTGATCCGACCATAGACAGTGTTTATTTTCATGCAGTAGACATCGTAGACAGTGCTTACTTTTCTGCAAGTAGACATCGTAGACAGTGCTTACTTTTCTGCAAGTAGACATCGTAGACAGTGCTTACTTTTCTGCAAGTAGACATCGTAGACAGTGCTTATTTTTCTGCAAGTAGACATCGTAGACAGTGCTTATTTTTCTGCAAGTAGACATTGTAGACAGTGCTTATTTCCTACAAGTAGACATTGTAGACCGTGCGGTGTAGTGGCCCAGACTGATCACATATCAAAGGTACTTCTAACAGTTAGAGAAAGTATTTTGTGTCTATTTATTTATTATTGATTTTCTGTATTTACTGTTTATTTTTAAAACTCATGATTGATGTCTAACCTTTGTTTTATAGTCATTTTCTTTATTGAAATTGCATTCAGTGGATTGTGCTCGTTCCATTCCTGACTGGAAACCAATATTTTTAGGTTAGCCGTGGATTCACTTAGCTTGGGGAATGACGGGAGTACTTGCAGACAAAAGCCTAGAAACTAGCTAGATAGCAGAGTTGTAGTCATTCCATTACTTGTACAAGTTTATATTTTTCTACAAATGTAAAACTTGTGATCATTGTAAGTTAAATTAATTATGTGAATGAGCATTATTTGTGATCTTGATCTTCATGGCCGTGACAGCGTTCTACCGCCGACACTGCGGCGTAGGCTGGCTTAGACACGTCTCGTATCCGTTTAAAAAAAATGGGTGCGGTTCGTGACAAGTTTTATGGTGGCCCATGCAGGTCAGTCTTCGCAAATCATGCAAACTCGTGATAGTACTTAAGTTAGTTGTACTATTGCGAGCCTGCGACTAGGAAATGCTCATTCACGAAATTAATTTAAGAGAGTGACTAGGACTAGGAGTCCCTTACACAAACTTACCGATGGGTAGTCTAGGCCATGCAATTTAGATGAGGAGTTATTAATTTCAATAGTTTTTCGGATGCCTATAGTTACACTATTTCTTCTTGATATGATGATACGATCCAATGTGAATAGATTATTCATTTGGTGAGACATGGCTTCCTAGAATTAACGATCTAACCTTGATAAATTATTTAATTCCTTCTCTTTGCCTCTTAGATATCATCCTCCTATCTTAGTTAAATTGTCTATTTAAGTTCCTATTTTTGCCATAAGAGTTGTTATTTTATGTTATCTATAGATGAACCCCAAGATAGTTTCAATTCAAAGTTTTCCTCAAGGGTGTGAATACACATAGAATAGATATTAGAATATTGCATTTCCTTGTCCTCAGATATTTCTTTCCTGTTCAATCATTTATTTGAAGGGTTATGATTAATAGGATAAATGCTTACGCTTTATTTCATAGTCGACATGTTTGAATCTCTAGAAACTCAGGAATTTTGAGGATATAGTTAAAAGAGTATTAGTTGACTCATAATGGCAGGACAGTAGCGCACTGTCGCCATTTATTAAAATTATGGACTCACTGCAGCCAGCAGCGCACTGGCGAGACACAACCCCTAGAGGTGAAATTAGTTAAGAAAATATAGGTGATGGAATATTGCCAAAACTATGGCTAGTGGTCCTCTCTTTGATCGTCGTTACCCTTGAGTCAATATTGGATAGGGTTAAGTAGTGTTTGACTTCGTATCATATTTGAGTTACGAAACCAAGAGTTTACCACAGCCCGAGTATACGGGCGAGGCGTAACTCTCGGTGAAATGACTTCAAACGTGATTACGGGTTTAGGATACTATGGAGGATATGACGATACCATGTATGTCCCATAAGATCCAAGGCCAATATTAGTGGAAGTTCTGTAAGTTGAGTAGCATGTCTCCCAACCTAGCATTATGTGGTCCTTGTGATCTATTGACGAGGAAGTTGACAGACACTAATAAGTTACCAAGAATATAGAATCCAGAGTTCCATAATCCATTAGTTGACCAAGACCTTATGGACAGGAAGATTTTAGAAAGATTGTATAAGCAAAGACACCAGGTAAGTTTTGATTCTCTCTAAACTCGAACTACTTGTGCCTCTTTTCAAAAATCTCGCGTGCTTGTATCTTGACTATTTTGACCAACGCTGCTATTACAGCCTAGTTTTTGCAAGCTTATTCTTTTATCGAGCTTGATTCGAGGCATATGTTTAGTGGGGACGCCCGCTAACTTATTGCCTAATCAGAATCAGTGTATTATGGTCTGATCAACCATGATGCATTTGGTTCGCACTTTATTTAATTATCCTACGTGGATTGAGAAGTAGGTGTCTCTAGGATCTAATCCGCGGCTGCATTGACAATTTCCCTTGAATTATATGTTCGTCCTTGAATCATGAAACTGTATTCAGTAACATCTCCCATGAATTCTTTATTGTTTTTGTCTTTCACCGATTTGGAAAGACGAAAGCTCGTGATGGTAGAGAGATACAGAGTATTCCCATGGCTATGATAATGGTAGGCACAAGTGTAGCTACCATCGGCCAGACATATGACTGAGTTACTCGTTCTCCTCTCGACCCTCAAACTACTATTGAGACCTTCTAGCCATTCGAATTTGAGAATGTTTAGGGTTTTACCCTTAGTCGAAATGCCTACCTAGGAGACTACCTATTCTTTAGAGACCAAAGGTTGCGGGTCTCTAATTATTTGCTGGAAGCTTGCCTTAACTAGCAACCCTTAAGCCTTGAACCAACCCTTCCTCGACCGAAGCCACAGTTAGACATGAGATGAGTGGACAATAGGGTAATCAATTAACGTGACACTCATCCCGAGATTGGTTTCCAACAAATATTGCTCTAGTTATGTAAATTTTATTATTAAGACCTAACTAGTGTTGGAATACCACAGTCACTAGCTTAGCCAATACCATAGCTTAAATATCCTGTCATATTATGATCTACCAGTTGTCAACAGCAATACGTCATCACTACAACTCTTGTGACGATAGTCTGGCAGGTTGACACAAATAGAAATTCATGACTCAGTTGTAGAAATCTTGTGCCTTAGAGTTGGTTACTCCGTCGATAACTCTTGTATACAGTGGACGAGTAGATCATTCTATTTGTCGACCGTGTGTCATTGTACACACTCGTTCTTCATTTATTGAGGAACGATCCTTGACTTGACTTATATCTACCGTATCCCGATACGCCGTGCCTTATTCCCTATTAACAAAGAGTCGAGGTACAGTATCCGAACTTTGGGAACCCTCTAACCTCAATATTCCTAAGACCATGTCCTATTTCTAAGGTGGGTAGACTATAAGCCTCCTAAAGTTTGGGACATACGAAAATTTTCGATTGATTAGAATAACTTCCATAGGATGGTGATTAGTACCCTTGGACTCCCACTTTTCCTTTAAATCATTTTGTGCCTCCGGCCGTGTCATTAATATTCAGAGCACAAGACCAGCTGTTACCTCCCAACAAATTTCATATGTAAGCTCTAGACCGGTCCACCTTCATCTAGGTATATCAGGTCCCACTCAAACTCGTCCCCTTGTACTCTATTTTGGGGTACGACTTTCAGATTAAAAGGACTAGTTATAACTTTTACCATAGTACCGATACACTTTCCAACCTTCATTAGAGCCTTGACCACGACCCCATTCCTTCGATCCAATATATGGTTGTGATCTACTCGAAGCCATAGCGCACATGCCACTAGTGCACCATCCAATTGAGGCCTCGTGTGCTACTTAAACACAAGAGTCACTGAAAGTGCATTTTTGGCTTGAGGGGCCTAGCTAACCAATTTGACTGGCAAACAGCTCAACCACTCAGGTTGAATCCTATTCCAGGTCACCCTAACCTAGTAGAAATAGTTTACCATTGGGAACCAGACTAGTCAATAGAGACTGAAATCCGAGGTTCATCTAACCAACGTTTGACGTCCAATCAGGAACCCCTTTGGGACCCAGTAAAAACCCATCCATGCATACCACTACATTTGGATTATAAAATCGAACTATTGAAATAAGTCCCTATACCTATTATGTAGTCTCTACCTCTTAGAATGAGAAGTCATTCGTGACCCTTATTCCATCTACCTGGAAGTCGAGATACGATCTGGTATTGCATTTTATCTCTTGTTTGTGTGTTTAAATAACTACGAAAAAGATTACAATCTTGAATTCTCAAATCCTATTCTATTATGGAACCCGTTTAGAATTTCGAGAACGGAATTTCCATATTGCACGGAGTGCAAGCCCTCTAGGAAACGAAGGGTTCTTCGATTTAGCAAGTGACTAGACTAGAGTAGCCACTTTAGCAAATAAGTCAATGGTTCGTAAACCTTCTTTCTATCCGCATCATTGGATACTCTCTACTGTCCTGGAATTTCATACTTGCTCCCGATTATTCTTCCTTATCATTCTGTCCTTCTAATTTTGGAGCGACGAATGGTCACACTTATTAGGATTTACCAATATTTTGCTACTTTATAAATTTGTTGCTGGTTAAATTTTGGGTCAGTTGATAGATAAGAGAGGATTATAGATGTCGCATACCGTAGATATCTATTGGTAGATTTTTATAATTAGTTGGAGGATTATAATATTTTAGTGACAGGAGAATTGAGGGAGTAGTGTGACCAAATGTGGGTAGAAATCATCGGAGTTTCGAAATTGCAAAATGGCAAGGAGGATGATATAAACTATTTTTGAGAAGATTGTGGTAATAGTGGTTGTATTCTTCTACTTTTATTTTTGAATTTTAGACATGTGTATAAGTTAGAATTTCGAGGACGAAATTATTTTTAAGGTGGGTAGATTTGTAGCTCCTCTTCCCGAAATTTTTAAAAATATTTTATTTATTATTTTATTTTATTTAAAATGGTAATTACTAGATTTTATAAGTAATTATTCAGTTTATTATTTTATTATTGGTGGTGATTAATAAATTTTATTATCACTGAATCGATATTCTTTGGATAAATATTTTATATTATTATATTGATGCAGTTCGGATAAATATATATGTGTATATATATAAATTATATAGACGTATATGTTATAAGGATATATCGGCCGATACTTTGATCCTTGCTAGAAGGTTGCTCGTCTCAATTTAAGTTTGCTCCCAAGTTTGTTGGTTAGTTTCAGTATAAGGATATTAGGGTTGCACAAAGAGACGCTGCGCCTTTCCTTTGACCTCCCGAGAATAGCAAAGTATCTCACTAGAGGAAGAGGAGTTGATGATTTTCGATAGTGATAGGAAACCTCTTCTAAAGATCACAAGGATTGTTGATGAACATGGTGGTCAATTAATTTCTAGGTGATTTTGAATTAATTATGCCACTTCTCATTTGATTAAGTACGAAGTTTTGTTCAAATTGGAAGGTAGTTGACTTTAATTTGATTACTTTCTTTATGGCATAAGAAGCTGACTTATCTTTAGATTGAAGCGAGTCTAAGAATTAAAATCTAAATTTTTGTGAGTTGACCAACTGGTCTTGTCCTCGAGAGAGAGGCATTCAAAGTCCTTGATTCATTTATTTACTCTTTGATTTGGGTATTAAATGGAATTACTCTGAGATTTGATGTGAAATCTTCAAATCACATAAACTAGTAAAACCAAAATTCCACACTATGGGCAGAAACAATCCAAACTGGGATTTAAATTCTTGGTATATTGATGTGCTATTAGCATAAGTTGGTCATTCTTATTGTTACTTACGTTTCAAAAAAAAGTATATAAGAACTTGTACCTGTTTATAGAGGCAATAGAATAATAAAAACCCGACAGGCTCAGCCCCAAATAGCAGGCTCATGCCGAGCAAACAAGCCCCACAGTCCAGCTGAGTCCCCTCACCAACCCGAGCCCACAGATAAATAGGTCACCGAACAAACCCAGGCCAACAGAAGTTCCCGACCCTGTGGGAACGAATCCGCTGTACGATATATATATAAGCGTACAGATCAAAACCCTAAACCGCCTAGCATCGAACGACCCTTCCCCGACCTTGTAGGCGACGGCGTGCCCCAGTACCGTCGTGAGATGGCCGGCGACGGCCGAAGCCACCGTGCGAGCGTGCGCGCACAGCAGAACAGGGGCGGTAGCAGGACAGCCGCGTGCTTGATTTTGCGTACGAATATCTCCGTCATCGGGTAGTGATTTCACGAACCACTTGAACAGGTTTGAACCTAACCTATACCTCTTTAGATCCCTTCAAATAAATTGAATTGTAGTGCATCAGCGTGTTGTAGAAATCGACCCAAAATTAAGCAAAAACTGTTCGAAAATAGAACAGTTTCGTAGGCCGTTTACCCTACTTTACGGTCAGTTTTCTTCCAAACCATGATCGATTTTGAAAATATAGTTGAAGGAAGTTTTAGACAACTTATAGGACCTCACAACCCTTTTTGTGGAATTGGAAATCATCGACCATGCGTCGAGAAATCGATTTCCGAAGTTCTCCAAAAATATGTTTTCAAAAACTAGAAATCGCTCCACACGACGTGCGTCACGCCAATCCGGACGACGTGGTCGCATACCGAAAGGATCGAAAGCTGCGTAACGGCTTTGTGGTCGTGTGGGCTTTGACGGAATTCAAATTGGTCGCGTGTGCGCGACGAATTTGATGCGTATCCGTCGAAATTTCCCGTATCGTGCACTTTGCAAATTCTCCAATTGCTTTAGGCACGTCCATCAGATCGAGATGAAACTTACGCCAACAGAACGGTATCATTTTTCTGGTCCTGCATGCCAAGTTTGGTCCAAATCTGAGACAGTCGAATCGAACGTCGTTTTGCGGGCCCCACGGTCCCACTCAACGGGCGATTTTGTGCACGGCCCGCCGGAATCCAATTTTGGACATACGGTTGGGTTCGTATCGGAAAACTGGATCCGTAGACATGTAGTTTGACGATTTTAGAGACCGTTGACTCTGGCACGCTTTTCGGTACAAAGCGGGTCCATACGGCGGACATCGTTTTTGCTCAAAATTACCGTTTTGCCCCTGTGTCCAGAATTGGACTTAAGGACAGGCAATCCTAGCTAATTTGACCCTTCTGGACACGTTGGTGATATTTGTTTTAGCATCCGACAATGTTTGTAGATATTTTCTCTAGGTATCACCATTAGTTGGTCAATTCTTATATTTCCGTAATTCGGAATTAGTACAACCTCATAGTTTAATACTTAGAGACTAGAATTGATCCTCCTTTGACCAGGTTGACTATATTAACCAAAAATCAACTATAGGTCAACCATTGGCTTAGTTTGACCCGGATTGAACTAGAATTTGACTTTAGTTGACCTAGTGGACTTGTTGATTGGACTTTGACCTAGAAGGACCTAGAACTATCTAGAATGTACTGTAGATTACTTTTATTTCATGTTAGACTCTTTTGTGACTTGTGATTGCTCTGAATAGGACACTGTGACTCCAGTTGGACATCTACACTTATCAGCGGCTTGGATTACCAGGCGAGTACAGTTTATTGTTTGTATTTCGATATTGATCTTTACTATATTTTATTGATTGGTCATTGGTTATGTGATTTTTATACTCTATTATAAATTGTTGAGTCGGGAATGAGAAGTACCAAGGATGTGTGATCCGACCATAGACAGTGTTTATTTTCATGCAGTAGACATCGTAGACAGTGCTTACTTTTCTGCAAGTAGACATCGTAGACAGTGCTTACTTTTCTGCAAGTAGACATCGTAGACAGTGCTTATTTTTCTGCAAGTAGACATCGTAGACAGTGCTTATTTTTCTGCAAGTAGACATTGTAGACAGTGCTTATTTCCTGCAAGTAGACATTGTAGACCGTGCGGTGTAGTGGCCCAGACTGATCACATATCAAAGGTACTTCTAACAGTTGGGGAAAGTATTTTGTGTCTATTTATTTATTATTGGTTTTCTGTATTTACTGTTTATTTTTAAAACTCATGATTGATGTCTAACCTTTGTTTTATAGTCATTTTTTTTTATTGAAATTGCATTCAGTGGATTGTGCTCGTTCCATTCTTGACTGGAAACCAACATTTTCAGGTTAGCCGTGGATTCACTTAGCTTGGGAAATGACGGGAGTACTTGCAGACAAAAGCCTAGAAACTAACTAGATAGCAGAGTTGTAGTCATTCCATTACTTGTACAAGTTTATATTTTTCTACAAATGTAAAACTCGTGATCATTGTAAGTTAAATTAATTATGTGAATGAGCATTATTTGTGATCTTGATCTTCATGGCCATGACAGCGTTCTACCGCCGACACTGCGGCGTAGGCTGGCTTGGACACGTCTCGTATCCGTTTAAAAAAAAAAACGGGTGCGGGTCGTGTCAAGAACTCATTCTCAGTTTTTGACAGAGAACAGTGTGTGAATAAGGGTATTAGATACATAGGTTTATAGCAATTACCAAATCAGTGAACTCATTCCAGTTCTTCTCATTTCCAGATATCTCAGTAAAGTGTGTGTGTGTGTGAATGTAGTGTAGGGTGTCCTGTGTGGATCAATGTGTGTGTGTAAACATAGCAGTGTGTGTCAATATAGTGTGAATGTTGTGTATCATGTGTGTTCTCATGAGTGTCAAGCAAGGGGAGTGAGAGTATGTGTCCACATATGTTTCCAGAATTGAATGTGGGTGGATGGGTGTATAGCAGCCATAGGTTTTCTCTGTGTGTGTTAATAGGAGACAGTGTGAATGTTCAGAAATGAGTGTACCATTACACAGGTTAGACAGGGCATTCAGCTTATCAATTCTCAGTCAAAACAATGTAATGCACATGTATTCACAAGGACATTCGAATTCAATTACCTACAGTTTTCAGGTTTTAGTAATTTCAGAGATATATAATAGTTCAGTCAACAGTCCAAAATCAATTCAAAAACCCATAACCAATCACCAATCATGAACCTAACATGTACATTATCATATACATATGTAGATGAATTAACATGGTAATTAAATCATTAATAAACAGTTAAAATTATAATTTAAGACTCATAATTTTGTATAAGTGATCTGTGTATCAGGAATCCTATTTTTTAAACCCAATAATCAATAAAACCAATCGAAAGTTCAAATCAGGTGTATGCAGACATGTGTACACATAATACGTGTCATGGGGAGTCCATTCGTGTCCAGGAAACTGGACACGAAGTGTCCAAACAGTAAAATTAAATATCAGTGAATCAGTGCACAATCCTGGCCTCGTGCAGCCGTATCGTGCACGATTGCGCACAACATAGGGCACGAACACCCATGGGCTCATGCACACACGTAGAGGGGGTATAGGGCTAGGGTTTCAAGTCCCTGACACGAGTCTACATTGTGTCTACAGCGGACACGAGGGTCGTATCAGAGGGGGGTTCTGAATGTGCATGCGCGGGCAGGTGAATCAGTGCACACCAAAATCGTGTCCAACACACGATCTCATGACACGAGGCTTGGGGGGTCTGGTTCGCAGACACTATCCCCAGGTGTCCTCGAAGTGTCAGCACGTGTCGCTCTGGGTCGTGTCCCACAGAAGCGTCGAGCAGCAGGGAAAACCTTAGCCGCGCGCGAGGCGTGTCCACGACCCCAAAGCGATACGAACTGGACACAATTTGTGCTCAGTCAAAAAGAAAGTGATAAGCCACCTCAAAACACGAATTTTTACTCAAATACATTTTGAAAATAGTGATAAAAATCCCTCTGTGGCATTTCATCGAACACATCAAAACATAGACAGATATATGTCCGATATGGACACGAAATGGACACGACTCAACACGAAACCAATACCTACAGCTAGGAGACACCTAGGGCTATGCAAATATCCAAGGAAATCAGAAATCTAATGGGTTAAGAGAGTGTTACCTATAGGTTGTTCTTCCTCAAGAAAATACCCAAAATGAGGATCCCTTCTTGCTAGCTTAGTGCTCCAAATTGCGACAAAACTGAGATTTCTCTCCATGATTACAAAATAGGGCTAGATTAGGATCATATGCCAAAGACTAGAGTGAAAAAGGATTAAAAATGAAGAATCTAGGGACTGGGGAAGAAATGGCATTACCTCTTTCTTCAATTTGTTGAAATATCATAAAAGAGGCAAGAAAAATCAATGAGGAGATTATTTATAGGGGAAAAGCCCTAGTTGGCTGGTCATAATGAATGAAATTAGGGTTAGGGTTGAGTCTAATGGGCTATGGGCCTATTTGCACTAGTCATGCAACCAATTTCTAAGTCTCAAGCCTATGGACCAAATCACCAATCCTCCTATTTCAAACTTGATCCTAAGTGACCTAACTTGAGTTGACTTGAGTTAGACTAGGGTCTCACCATGCTAATCAAGTCACCTTAACTAGAGTCAACATCTAGGTTAGTCTCTTAAGTCACAACTAGCAAAAGTCAAAATCAACAACCGTCAATCCAATAAATAAATCAATAATTCTAATAAGTCAAAATGACCAAATTACCCCTAGGCTAAAAATGATAAATATATATTCCAAATCACAGGGTTAGGCTCTAGGTCAGACAGTCTCTACGGTTTCACTAACTGCACACCAAAATCACAAGTCATAATTTTTAAATAGTTTTAAAATGATTAAAAATTACCAAAAATCATATTATTATTTAAATATCATAATTAAATAATTAAAATCATAAAATTTCAAAATTATCCTCATTTAGAAAATTGGGTGTTACACTTTATCTCCTTCTCCACATACTCCTTCAATCAACATTCCTCTTAACTAAAAAAAATCAAAAAAATAGGGAATCATAGAAATAACACGAAACCGAGCTCGGATTGAGGATCGAAAGAGGTATCTGTCGAGAAATCGGCATAAACAAAGAGAGATAGAAAGTACCTAAGGAGAATCAGCGCTGGCTAGGGTTTCAAAATCGGCTGCTGCTGCTGCTTCGGTCGAGAAAGAGTGGAATCACGAAAGAGAACTGAACCTCCTCTCTCTCTCTAATTTTTTGGGGTTTCAACAAAATTAGGGCTAGGGTTTCTTTGAGGAAGAGAGAAAAAAGGCATGGGCCGATCGGGGGAGAATTCAACAAAAAAAAGGAGAAGGGGGCGGAGCGACCTGGGCCCTCTCGAGCAGGGGGCAGAGGAAAGGGAAGGGTGGTGGTGGTGGTTCTCAGAAGTAGATGGAGAGGAAGCAGTGAAATGAAAAGGGATCAGGGCTCGGGGGATAGAAGTGATTAAAAGAAGAAAAAGTTAAAAGTAATTACCAAAATGGCAGCAAAAAAATCGTGCCAATTTTTTTGCACATATAATAGTCGACGGTTATCACCAATCCGTCAATATAAAAAATGGTGTTTCTTGACGGATCTTCTAAAACCGTCAACTATTATGGAAAAAATTTGCTAAATTAACATTAAAAACATGTTTTCAAGACGTATACCTAAAATCGTCAAGATAACCCCTTTCCTTGATAGTTTTTCACAACTGTCAACTTATAAACCGTCAAGAATCGTCATTTTTCTCGTAATGAATAGCTCAATAATTGTCAAGATAAGAAAATCAAGATAATATAAGAAAATTATAACTTATAAACCTATGAAAATGAGAGAACCAAGAAGAAATAAGAACAATAATATATTCTCTCATAAAATCACTAAAAATCATTAACATATAAAAAAATAAAAATAATGACAAATGATAAAATGCAGACATCCTTGTTGCACGAGAATATTTGCAGTATGCAGTGCTGAATTTGTGCTGACCAAGTCATGGTTCGATCAATATCAAAATCAAGTTGACCAATGATCGTTTGGGCCAACATAAAGGAGATCAAGTCTTCAGATAACCTTGCAAATCTATTCACAAAATCCCTCCCAAAGTCCATTTTTCAGAAGTTAGTTCACCAAACTAGCACGAGAGTACTACAATGCAAGCATATAAATGTATCAATCAATAAAATATTAGGGTGGTATTTAATTATCAAATGTATTAATTGGGGTGGAGAGTGACATTTTGTTTAAGTTGATTTTTTTTTTTTGGTTTGTGGGAGGAGGGGTGGGTTGGGGGGGGGGGGGGGGGGGGGGGTTGCATCCTGCAAATGCAGGCATCCTTAAGATGCTAATGGAGATATGCTGAAGAATGTATTTGCACATTGTACTTTTTCCTTAAGTTGAGGTACTTTTTACTGGATTTTTTTCTTCAAAATATTTTTAATGAGAGAGTGTAAGTCGCACCCACTTCGATTCCTAAAAAATTATATTCGTGAAGAATACATTGTAATCTTTTATTTCACTATGAATTTTTTTTCTAAATAGGGATCTTTTCTTAGAAAAGTTAATGAGACAATGATTAAATTGTACATCCAAGGAGTATTGTAAACCACATATATTTATGAATAACCAGAAATAATGGCTGCCTATATCTTGATACGCACAAATCCTAACTATTCTCTCCCCATATATGAGTTAATGAAGAGGTTCTAAATATGGATCTTTTTTTATTAAGCTACAACGTAGTCATTCCTCTTTCTTTGTTACTACAATAACAGACGTAAATTTTTCATTGGAAAAAGGCTAATTCTAAGGGCACCACACCAATTACTTGGGGCTATCCCAAAATTTTTACAAAAAATTACAAGTTTGCCCTCAAATTTTTTTACTTGGGGCTAGCCCAATTTTTTCCAGCAAATAGGACTGCCAACATGATGGCAGTCCTAACATATGTTAGGACTGCCAACTTGCTGGCAGTCCTAACACATGTTAGGACTGCCAACTTACTGGCAGTCCTAGGACTGCCAGCATGTTGGCAGTCCTAACATGTGTTAGGACTGCCAACAAGTTGGCAGTCCTCGGAGAAGAAGAAGAAGAAGCAGCAGCAGCACCTACGGATATCCATCCATGTCTCCTCCTCTCTCCTCCTCCTCCTCCTCCTTGCTCCTCCTCCTCCTCCGGCCCCGTCCTCCGCCCCCTCCGATTCTCCACCGCCGTCGCCTCCTCCTTGCTCCTCCTCCTCCTCCGGCCCCGTCCTCCGTCCCTCCGCTCCTCCACCGCCCCCGAATTCGACTTCACGCACGTCATCCACTCCCGCTACCCCTCCGCTGGAGCAAGGAGGAGCAAGGAGGAGGAGGGAGGAGGAGGAGGAGGAGCAAGGAGGAGGAGGGAGGAGGAGGAGGAGGAGAGAGGAGAGAGGAGAGAGAAAAAAAACCCTAATATTGGGCTGCCCCCAAGTAATTTTCGGGACGTCCCCAGTAAAAGTTCCTCAAACCTGGGCCGTCCCCTAGTAAAATGACGCCTCCAGTAAATCTTGTGGTGCCCATAGAAATTGCCTTGGAAAAATTGAAATCTCAAAAGGCAGCTACATTATTGATTAGAAAATGCAACAAAATTGGCCACCTAAGGATAGCCCCGAAATTAGAATGGTGTGGGTAAGAATTCAACTACACAAACTCTAATAGAAACTTACAATATGATTATGACACGTAGCTTCATTTTTATATTTAGGTCATTAAACTTCTTTTTTTTTAAAAAAAAAAAAGATGATATACATGTAATTTAAGGATTATTAATGACCGAGTTTAAGAACTCATGAATTCCTCTAGGATTTTTGGTGTTGGGTGTAAGGTCCTGATTCGAGAGTTTTGACCCCAGCGAAAAAAAAGAAGCAATATAACTGTCAGCATCACATATTCTGATTTACATCAGAGTCTTCGTCATTGTTAAACGAAGCTCCCAAAGTATTGGAAGTGCCTGTTAATTCCAATGCGAGTACTACATTGAGATATCAGTAGTATATTCTTCAAGCACATTGCGACAAAAGTAGTGTTGGGGATTCTTTCTAAACCATCAATATTAATTTAAAGTGAACTACCTATAATATCCCATGGGTAATTGATTTAGTGATTATAGCAACAAGGACCAGCTCTTGAGAGCGATGCCAATTAATTGTGTGCGAGTTGTCTGAGCATGAAGGAAAATTATTCAGTGGAAGGGAGTCACCATTTGATAGGAATGAACCTTAAATCATTTCCAATAGTATATATGTTAGAACATGTGCCATTATACTATTGGTGGAAGTTTAAAACTTACCACTGCTACGTGATAAACCTTCCACTGAGTAATTTCTCGGTATCAAGACTCTCCTACTAAATGTCCGATACGGACATAGAACCGATCGAGTCGTCTGCTCTGAAACAACAGTGGCGACTTGGTCGAACGATTAGCCGGACCGAGTCCAATGCGAGACGTTTGTCAGCATCCTATTCCTATAACACAAAATTACGATTTCGCTCGAGCGTAAATTCCAAGGCTTAATTAATTATCATTGTAGTACCTCGATTGGCTGAGATTTCAATCAGTGTCTAGCTATTTGTTTTACCAAGATGTCGTCGTACGGCTTACTAAATAAAGCTCTTTTTTGTTCACTTTGGGGTCATCTAATTAGAAAGAATTAATGACAGTTCATATTTGTCTGGAGCCAGTCCTGATGATGGCCGGCCGGCTAGTTATATTTACATGCTCTTTCAGCTTATTGGTTTGCACGACTTTTCTCTGGACTTTGTGCTGGAATCTGTGTCATTCAGATTTTGGACAGGACAAGTGCTGCTTTTCAGATCACTTGGCTTTCTTTCTTTGTATGTGTAGTTACTCTTGTTTGTTGATTTTTATTTTTAAATTTTATAAAAAGTAGTGTCCAAACGACCGGGCTCAAAGTTTTATTAGAACTTAGTGAAAGCTGGTATCACATCTCAAAATAATGATAAAAAATAGAATACAGCCTCATAAAGAAAATACTAAATCACCTCAAAATAATGACGGAAAGATTTTACATCTCAATCTATCATAACAAAAATAGCATCTCAATGGAACACGATACAATTAAGGCCTACGGTAGAACCTGGTGTTGGAACGGACAAGGAACCGGCAGAATAGACACCATTTTTAAATCGGAAGAAACCATTGAGGATCGAAATGAAACGTACAACCTGCACACGATGGCAATATCCACACAAACAGGCAACACAACACAAATCCAAATAATATTTATATGAAAATTTTTGACTAAAAAACTACGGGACCGTCGGAGTCCAACTCGAAAAATATTCACTGGAATTCAAATCTAGTTAAATATTTGATTTGATTAGATTTGAACGTCCATAATTAGGGTTGTGCTATTTTACATATAATAGGATTCTTATTTTTAGGAAATTCTATTATGATCTCAAATATGATGTTGATGGAATATTTTAGGCATAATAGAATTCTTATTTTATTCCTATTTAGGAAATCCTATTATGACTAGAATATAATTTTCTCATCCTATATGTAAGAGGTGAGGGTAGAGGCACAAAGCACTGCACAAAGTAGAGATTCGGGTGCTCGTCCACAGAAAAATCTAAGAGAAAGTTCGTGCTTTACTCTTAGGACTTCGTCATCCAAGACAGAAGGAGGAAGAAGATCTAATCAAGGAGTCATCAACATTGGTTAGGAAGATTGCTACGGATTGGTGAGTGATCTCAATTGTAATTTTTTGTTTTTCTTCTTGAGAGTGGTGAGGGGATTGAAGCTATTAGGACAAAGGGTTCAACATTAATTTTTGTCAATCTTGCAATTTTATCTGAGTTATAAAGATTGAAATTTGTCCAGGTGACGTAGTCATCGCCATAAACTTGTCTTTATCTGTGCTTGATGTCCGTTAGACGGGGGTTGATTTGATCACGTGGGTTGGCAAAAGCTTCCGCACGCGCCCAATAGGAAGAAGCCTAATGCTTGTTGCGGATTTCCCGCAGCTAGAGCTGTCTGATGATCTTATTAGAGAAGATCCTTATCTGCTTCCCGTGATGGGAATCATGATTTCATAGTTCTTGAGAGTTTGTCATTTTTATGAATCTACAGTCACTCACGCGATACATGACCCTGGATCAAATAGACAACACCCAATTAGGTTTTTTAGTCTATAGAACAAAGCTTCCTCTGTTGAATCTCAGTCAGTACGATTTTTTGGCAGTTTTGGGTAGGTAGCTTTAGAAAAAGTTGGGTTAGGGTGTTTCGTCGAGGGTCAGGGTGTAGCTGCTGCTGGCGAGGCAAGTTTTGTCGTTGTCGATCTATTTTGACTGTTATAGATCTAAAAAATGGTCGGTCGAGTTGACGATAGTTGGAGGTTACAAAATACGGAGGGGATTGTGGAGGTGGAGGAGCTGGTCATGATTAAGGAGTCAGGAAGTGGAAAGTCTCTGATTCGATCGATCGTAATGTCGAAAGCTTCGAGAAGGAAATCGACAAGGATTAGTTCCTGCTCCCCCATGCCAGTGAATAAAGGAAATATACCAACCCCTTTCAACTACTTCCGCCTGTCCAAACGTATCACCACAATCACCCCAAAGATGAAAATATTACAAAGATGGTTGAACAATGTTGTTAGATAACAAGAACCTAATGAAGATTCGTTTGTCATACCAACGACACGAATCCCACGAGTGAACAATGTTCTCCTATAAAGAAAAAAAAATCCTCTTTCTCTTTTGAAGACTACAACATGAGAACTTTCTCTCCCTTACAGAATATCGCTAAAGCAATTGGGTTAGGAGATCCTTATGTATGTCCGACTAATTACTGAGCAATCATGGTCGTTCAATACGAACCAACCGGCCAAATAAAAACATGAAAATTCGTAACCCTGGGTCCAAAGACATGCAGACGACATATTGCAAGTATATCAACGGTATAATGTTAGAAGTAAATTCCACGTAGAAACTTGTTGGACGTTTTTACACTTTTCAGTATGTCGACAACATATCGTTGTTTTTCACAGGTATGTGATTGAACATGAGGAAAAAACTTGTACTAATTGTCAACAGCTTACAACTTCGTAACAAATCTTTACAGGTAATGTCTACCACTTTGTACAGATTATTCGGAAGTGGGACGATGGATCCTTGATCAGCACACAACCACTCTTTTCATTGACGACTTGAAGATGACTTCTCGATGGTGTCGAAGTTCTTCTCAAATGCTTTTGAACTCCTTGTCGGCGATCACAACGCAAAGGACAATACTCTCGTATGCTCTTCTCCAAGTTCAAACTCATAGTGAAGTTTTTGGGATTGTTATGTTAAGTGATTATCTGCTCACTAGGTTTTTTTTTTGAAATCACACGCACACACACAATTGGGGGGCTCGAACCTTGCCGGCCTCTCCGGATGTCCGCCCTAATACCACTAGGCTAGAGAGCTCGGACATCTGCTCACTAGGTTGTTAGGGCCTCCATTCATCCCTAAATGAACTATTTATAGATTTCATATATCATGAAAAGCCCAATGTAACTGCTAAAAAGTAGTTTCACAGCCTTCTATGGAGCTACATCACAATCTCCACTAGACTATGTATCAGTTAAACCGTTGATTAGTAGGAAATTGGCCAACATTCTCTTACACTCCACACTAAAAGAATGCCATTATGGCCTATTGACTTTTCAACTTTACGGAAACCAGGATAGGAAGTCTTAATAAAAGGGGGGTAACCTACTAAGTACATGGGTTGTTCTACATAATTTAAACAGTCTTCGGTATGATGCTAAGCGATACAGAAGCGTCATGTAGTGTAGCAGTGCAGAAGTGCCCAATATTATAACGATGCGAAAGTGCCTAGCGGTGCAAAATTGAGCAATGACTGCTTGGTCAGTTCCACGAAATTAGTCTTTTAGACTAATGAACTTATTTTTTATTGTCAAGTTCATTTGTGCTAGTCTGACTTAGACCTTATATTACTCAGATGATTGTCTTGTCCGCATATGTCTGTTTGGACTCTACATGTCTGTACTATGACTTTTTCAGGTATCAACAAAAGCACCTTCAAAGTTTTCGATAATCTGTTAAGATACTAGTTTTGAAATACTTTAAATCGCCTAAGAATAGAATGTTGCTCTTGATTTATTTTTGCAGTAGAAGAAAAGTTTATCATGCAGCTCACACAATTGTTATACTTATCCATATCTTGATAGTGTATTTGCATTTGTTGATAGGCTTGCGCAAAGGGAACCATCATTTTCATGCTTCGATGTTCACCAGCACGTTTTAGCGGGGCTTTCTTCATATTCCACATAATTGGACTATGTTAATGAGAGTGCTATGAAATTGGATTATAGCAAAGTATCCCGAGACAATTTTAACATATTGTCGTGAAACTGGATTCAGACAATATTTCGTGGAATTAGATTTGGCGGACTATTGCGGAAGCCATATCCACCTAGTTCGCTTACTTTGCAGAGTCGATAGGATGTACAACCTTTATGTTGTTTTGAATTCGTTGGAAATCAATAGGACATTTATGAGGCTAGATAGCATATTAATAGACCATTTCAGTATGTTAGAGAGTTTTACTCGCTTGCCTTCTTCTTCATAGGAGGTTTTTCTTCTCTTTCGAGCTCTTAAATCCTTTAGTGCCTTCTTCTTAAATAACCTTGGTAGCGAAAGGAAAAAGGTGTAAACCACTAAAAATTAAAAATAATTAAAAGTAAAATTAATAAATTTAGTTGTTGTAAATCAAATAAATAAAAACCAAAAGAAAAAGACAACTTATAAAAACCTAATTACTAAAACCAAATAAATAAATAAAAATATAAATGAACAAAACCAAAATAACTAAATAAATTATTTTAATTTATATTACTCAAATATGTTTGAATTCTTTGTGAGAAATTTTTTGAAACTCAATTATACCCAAAATTGTCTCAACTAAAATCAAACCATATCCGATTCGAATTCAAACTCGAAAATCTTATTAAAAACCCTAATCCTTGTCAATTTCGTTCTCGGAGATTTCGACATTACAATCGATCGAATCAGAGACTTTCCAATTCCTTACTCCTTAATCATGACCAGCTCCTCCACCTCCACAATCCTCTTCGTATTTTGTAACCTCCAACTATCGTCAACACGACCGACCATTTTCGAGATCTATAACAGTCAAAATAGATCGGCAACGGCAAAACCCAGCCTTGCCAGCAGCACCTACACCCTGACCCTCGACGAAACACCCTAACCCAACTTTGTCTATAGTTGACTACCCAAAACTGTCAGAAAACCGTACTGACTGAGATTCAACAGAGGAAGCTTTGTTCTATAGAAATAAAACCTAATTGGGCGTTGTCTATTTGATCCAGGGTCATGTATCGTGTTAATGACTATAGATTCATAAAAAATGACAAACTCTCAGGAACTATGAAATCATGATTTCCATCACGGGAAGCAGATAAGGATCTTCTCTAACAAGATCATCAGACAGCACTAGCTGCGGGAAACCAGCAACAAGCATTAGGCTTCTTCCTGTTGGGCGCGTGCGAAAGCGTTTGCCAACCCACCTGATCAAATCAACTCCCGTCTAACTGACATCAAGCATAGATAAAGACAGGTATATGACAATGACTATGTCACCTGGACAAATTCTAACCTTTATAACTCAGATAAAATTACAATATTGACAAAAACTAATGTTGAACCCTTTGCCCTAATAGATTCTGTCACGACCCGCACCCACTGTGAGGGTACGAGTACGTAACAGCGCCCAGCCTACGCCGCAGTGTCGGCGGTAGAACGTTGTCTTAGGTTATTATCTAATCAACAACTCACGCAATTATATAATGTACTTGTCAAATCTCAACTCCGAACGGAGGACAAGTATAGATATAATAAAATCTCAATCACAGTCTAAGCACGATATGATAACACAGAAGTTTATAACTAAGACTAAATAATAACAACAAAACCAACTACTAAATAATAATAATCTCAAAACAATCTCAAACAAAACATATCTCAACTTATTGACAATTCAAGTTCTAAAACATGAAAAGTACTAAACCAAGTCAACTAGCCAATCTCCCGATCACTCCTGAGTGTCCGGGCCAAAGGTTTAGCTAAGCCATCTCCTGGTCCATAGTAAGTAGGGCAAGTATCCTCGGGGCAAGCATCTGTAATATTTTCAACATGTCCAGTCAGGACAAGAACGAGTACAACTCATCAAAAAATCCCAAGTAAATGACAGAGAACTATAAACAGTTATAGACAGTTGTATTGATGAACATGACAGTTTATATGAGTAATGATGTAGAGAACAGTTAAAGTACAAGGAAAGTAAGATAACTAAACAAGAAGAGAAGCATGGCAATAAAGATTGTAAAATATAATCTAGCTGAACTAGAGTAACATGATATAAGTCCAGACTGTATAATATGAGTCAAATGTAATCCCAGTGTGAGTCCAGACAATGTAAATCTAATACCAGATGAATCCAGCACAAGATGAGTCCAGTATAAGGTGAGTCCAGTCAGTGATCAAAGATTCTAGGGTGAGTCTAGACTATACTCTAATAGTGTATTTTAAAATATCGAGATCGACATGTGAACGGCTGTAGGTAATACGGTACATCGTACACTCAGCCAAGTGTGGAATGGCTATCATTCCAGTATAATTCTAAGGGAGTGGTTCCAGTATTTGAAAATGTTCACATGTCTACACCAATATTTCTCCGTCCAACAAGTACAAGTGAATCCATAACCCGACACGAAAATAAATACAAGTCCAGCCAGAAAATGAATGATACCAGTAAATGATTCCAGGATGATTCCAGTAGTGGTTCCAGAAATAGAGGCCAGACATGAATAAATGAGTGTCTCATGAAATGGATCCAGTAATATCAAATCGTGTTTGTAACAGAGAATCAAATAGAACTAACTAGAACTGAAGTATAGTAATTGACAAGTAAATGAATGAACTATCAGAGAATGTACTCGCTTGATACTCTAAAAAGAGAAGTATAATATCAGATGTCTGCACCAGAGTCGCAATATCCTAAATAGAGCAGTACATGTTATAATGTATTTAAAATAAGGTAAATAAAGTTTATGATGCAATCTACATGATTTCTAAGCCAATCTACGTCAAAGTCAAACTTGGTCAACTCTGGGTCAACCCAAGTCAATATCTAGTCAAACTAGGTCAAACTTTTAGGGTTTTGGGTCAACTCTAGTCAAACAAAGTCAACCTAGACTATTGGTCAACATCTAGGGTATTTGGGCAAAGTGAACTATTAGCTAGGTTAAGGTAGCATCATAGCCACAACCCCAAAATAGGTCAAGCTATCTAGAGGCATACTCTACATCTAAACTCCATACCTCAAATCCCTATAGTATACTAAGGATACCAATATCACTTCTATACATATCACATGAGCCTATTACCTTTGTCCACATATGCAATATATAATATACCCTTAAACTATATTCCAATGCCAAAACTATACTTAATAAACCTATACCCCAAATGTTAATTACATGAATATGATTACCTATATCTACCCTCACCCCTCAAAGTCAAAACAACTCACACCTGTACATATATGGGACTCATAGACACAAATATGCCTACAATATATACTCTACTACATGCTACTATAGCTATATTATTCAAGTCCTATCCCTCTACAAGGACTGCACATAGGATGGGGTATGACATAGCTCATTAAAAAGAGGACTGAAACATGCTACTATACAGACTTCTCAACCTAGTGCTCAAACCCCACAGCCAAAACCTACTAGATCCATAATGCATCCATAGCCAAGTGGCCTAACCCAAAGCCAAAATCCAATGGAAAACTCAGGTTTAACTGATTACAACCCAATCCTAACATGAACTAAAAATCCTAACTTACCAATATCTTAATTTCGATCCTCAGACTAGCTCTAACCTCCAATCTTAACAAACAAATAACTTGATACCAATACTTAGATATATACAACTTGTAATCCTAACAATATACATATCAAATTCAAACCCCAACTCTCAGGAAACCTGGAAACCCAAGCTAAATCTCAAAATCTAATCCCCAACTCTCAAACTGAGTTCAACCCAACTTACTACATATCTACACATGTAACACACACACACACACAATCATCTCTCCAAAAAGATAAACTGAGAATCACATACATATATAACTATAAACTCAGATTCAATCTCAGGAACAGGAATTAATCCCAACTACTTAAACCAAAACTGGGAACCAGGAAACTTGGACTGAACTGATCTTTATTCGACACACATATGCATATACATATCAATGCATACACATACATTATTACAACCATGCATCCATTGATCTCAGGACACTTCTCAACCATTCAAAGCCTAAACATCAACTGTGAAATCAATTCTGAACTTTAAATATAAAGGAAACCTAAACTCGATAACCCAAAATTGAAATATCAAGTTCAGTTTAAAACAGTAAAAATGACAGGAAGAATGCCAAATCGAAAACTAATCCCAATTAAAATCCAAATTTAGTGTGATCAAAGTGTTCCTCCTATAAGTATGTGTCCTGCGGGGTATTCGTGTCCATGCAAATGGACACGAGGTGTCCAAGAATCGAATGCCCACTCTGCCAGAACTGGCAGTTGAGGCTGCCTCGTGCAGCCATGTCGAGGAGGATAGAGGAGGATAGAGCTCGACATGTGGCACGAGGAGTCTCGTGCTCATGCACGTGGCTAGGGTAGGTCTAGGGCTAGGTCTTAGGGTGCCTGAATCGAGTCGGGGTCGTGTCGTGTCCGAGTTTGAGTCGCATATCAGAGAGGGATTTATAGTGTGTACAATATAGTGAAAAACCCGTACGCGTGTGATTTCTCACAGCCTATTCGACGAAATTGCCTCAAATTTTATGTGTGTCGTGTCAGACTATGCCCCCACGTGTCCACCAAAAATTGGGTCACGAGAGGCCGTGTCGTGTCCTGTGTCAAGCCCGAACAACAGGGGACTGCACGGGCACAGTGCGGTGCCTCGTGCACCAGGTGCGTGTCCATTTTGTCATGACCTGCACCCTAGGTAGGGGCACAAGTGCATGACAATGCCCAGCCTACACCGTAAAAATGGCATAGAACGCTGTAGGTCTGCTAGCTAACAAACATTATATAATAACCTGTCATCTCCGCACGGAGGAATATAATATGAAATACTGATAAACTCAATCACAATCTAGAAGGAAGAATCATGGCACGAAAACTAGATAGATATAATCATAAAGTGCAATATCCATCTCAACGGAGAGAAAGAGAGTCACAAAGTAATATGGTTATACAATCCCAAAATATAATATTATATATGGCAAGCTGGAGACAAAGTCCAGTCCAAAATAACTCTAACTAAGCAATAGGTAAAGTCTCGTCAGGCGGAGCTAAGCCATGACCAAGGTCTCCAACTCTAAGCCCACTACGTCATCCGGACCGTAGTAGG
>JANAVB010028197.1:447459-494959 GCA_029216955.1 Iris pallida
AAATAATAATTATAATTACAAAAGTTCAGAATTACCATCATTTGGAAAACTGGGTGTTACAAGTCTACCCCCTTAGAAAAATTTCGTCCTCGAAATTAAGATGGTCGTACTCCTTCTAGGTTAAACCCCCAACAATCAAGGTCAAGAAAACTATATCTAAAAACATGTAAATTGTGGTCCTACTGGTCGTGATATCACGGTCTTGATCAGGGTCACTATACTATCTATCACAACACAAAACATCCTGACAGGTACTAATGGAATCACACAACAAGATAGAAAAAGAACAGGAAAGACAGACCTGCTAACCCGTCACCCGTAGCGTCGGTCTACTCGAATGTCAGCACAAAATCCCTTTGATGGTGCGGGACACGGCGCTGGGCTACAGGTGGCCTATCTCCCTTTATCTAATCTATGACACTCAAGTAATATACACACTGATATTTCACTCAATTATACTAGGGCACCATCTATATGGTATCTATTCTGCAATCTGATAATCATACCCGTCTATCCAGAGCCATGTTACAAGAATCCTCGTCACACCAGTAAGTATGGCTGCGATAATCCATAGAGTCTGCAACTAATGTACATGCCTCTAGAATCATGGTATTTAAAATTTTCGTATTGCCTCTAGCTTGGCTGTGAAAACTTTAAATTCCTACACCCGAGAAATACATCCAAAATCAGACTCTATCTCATCGCCAAACCAGCTAATATGGTTGTAGAAGACTCTAGATTCCATGACTGAGGCAACCTAGCTCATAATATTATCTTGGTAGAAAATCAAGTCAATAATAAATACCAAGAATCAAATTCAACGATGAACAATGAAGTAGACATAAAATGTCGGAATCGAATTTCGAGATAGTTTATAATAAGATTCTCAAGGATCATTCCAGGAATTTTTTCAAGTAGTCCTAACTGTGATTGAGTACCTCTCTGTTGAATCCTAACGCTCAATCCTATCGTAGGCTCACAGTAGTACAACTAAGTCGTCGTACTACCACGATATCGCACTAATGCAACTCTCGACCTGCATGGGCCACCACTAAAAATATGTCACGACCGCACCCACTGTGAGGGTACGAGTACGTAACAGCACCCAGCCTATGCCGCAGTGTCAGCGATAGAATACGGTCCTAGGTTACTATCAAATCAACAACTCACGCAATTACATAATGTACTTGTCAAATCTCAACTCCGAACGGAGGACAAGTATAGATATAGTGAAATCTCAATCACAGTCTAATCACGATATGATAACACTAAAGTTTATAACTAAGACTAAATAATAACAACAAAACCAACTACTAAATAATAGTAATCTCAAAACAATCTCAAACAAAACATATATCAACTTATTTACAATTCAAGTTCTAAAACATGAAAAGTACTAAACCAAGTCAACTAGCTAATCTCCCTATCACTCCTGTGTGTCAGGGCCAAATGTTTAGCTAAGCCATCTCCTGGTCCATAGTAAGTAGGGCAAGTATCCTCGGGACAAGCATCTGTAATATTTTTAACAGGTCCAGTCAGGACAGGAACGAGTACAACTCTCAAAAAATCCCAAGTAAATGACAGAGAACTATAAACAGTTATAGACAGTTGTATTGATGAATATGACAGTTTATATGAGTAATGATGTAGAGACCAGTTAAGTACAAGGAAAGTAAGGTAACTAAACAAGAAGAGAAGCATAGCAATGAAGACTGTAAAATATAATCTAGCTGAACTAGAGTGACATGATATAGAGTAACATGATATAACTCCAGACAATATAATATGAGTCAAATGTAATCCCATTGTGAGTCCAGACAATGTAAATCTAATACCAGATGAATCCAGCACAAGATGAGTCCAGTATAAGGTGAGTCCAGTCAGTAATCAAAGATTCTAGGGTGAGTCCAGACTATACTCTAATAGTGTGTTTTAAAATATCGAGATCGACATGTGAACGGCTGTAGGTAATACGGTACATCGCACACTCGGCCAAGTATGGGATGGCTATCATTCCACTATAATTCCAAGGGAGTGGTTCCAGTATTTGGGAATGTTCACATGTCTACTCAAATATTTTCCCGTCCAACAAGTACAAGTGAATCCATAACCCGACACGAAAATAAATACAAGTCTAGCCAGAACATGAATGATACCAGTAAATAATTTCAGGGTTATTCCAGTAGGTGATTCCAGTAGTGGTTCCAGAAATGGAGGCCAGACATGAATAAATGAGTGTCGTATGAAGTGGATCTAGTAATATCAAATCGTGTTTGTAACAGAGAATCAAATAGAATTAACTAGAACTGAAGTATAGTAATCGACAAGAAAATGAAAGAACTATCAGAGAATGTACTCGCCTGATAATCTAAAAAGAGTAGTATAATATCAGATGTCTGCACCAGAGTCATAGTATCCTAAATAGAGCAGTACAGGTTATAATATGTTTAAAATAAGGTAAATAAAGTTTATGATACAATCTACATGATTTCTAAGCCAATCTAGGTAAAAGTCAAACTTGGTCAACTCTGGGTCAACCCAAGTCAATATCTAGTCAAACTAGGTCAAACTTTCAGGGTTTTGGGTCAATTCTAGTCAACAAAGTCAACCTAGACTATTGGTCAACATCTAGGTTTTTGGGCTAAGTGAACTATTAGCTAGGTCAAGGTAGCATCATAGCCACAACCCCAAAATAGGTCAAGCTATCTAGAGGCATACTCTACATCTAAACTCCATACCTCAAATCCTTATAATATACTAAGGATACCAATATCACTTCTATACATATCACATGAGCCTATTACCCTTGTCCACATGTGCAATATATAATATGCCCTTAGACTATATTCCAATGCCAAAACTATACTTAATAAACCTATACCCCAAATGTTAATTACATGAATATGATTACCTATATCTACCCTCACCCCTCAAAGTCAAAACAACTCATACCTGTACATATCTAGGACTCATAGATACAAATATGCCTACAATATATACTCTACTACATGCTATTGTAGCTATATTATTCAAGTCCTATCCCTCTACAAGGACTGCACATAGGATGGGGTATGACAGAGCTCATTAAAAAGAGGACTGAAACATGCTACTATACAGACTCCTCAACCTAGTGCTCAAACCCCACAGCCAAAACCTACTAGATCCATAATGCATCCAAGGCCAAGTGGCCTAACCCAAAGCTAAAAGCCAATGGAAAACTCAGGTTTAACTGACTACAACCCAATCCTAACATGAACTAAAAATCCTAACTTACCAATATCTTAATTTCTTCAAACTAGCTCTAACCTCGAATCTTAACTAACAAATAACTTGATACCAATACTTAGATATATACAATATGTAATCCTAACAATATACATGTCACGTCCCAGAACCAGAATACTGGAGAGCGGGGGAATGACTCAGCCAGCTACGTATTACGGGTAGATGAATACCGTATAATACGATCAATGCTGTCTAACAAGACGAGGGGGTACATACTACATGGAAGTCTTCTATGGTCACTTCATATCTATTGTCTCAATCATTCAAATAGGAAACAGAAATAGAGAACATGTAAGATAAAGCAGTAAGGCGTCCCAAATGCTCAGTCAAAATGTTCTTGATATCTGGCTTTACAAAACACAGCCAGATGATATAGCAAGGTATAAACAATTGTTATCAGCTGCAGTCTGACTTTAGTTACAATTATATAAAAGTAAATACAAGACAATCCGACTAACATGTCGGTGTCCAACGGCAAGTATAAAGTAATTCACAAAACGAGCGAGAAGTAAGGAACCCACTCGAGTCCTCCTACGATCATCCCTCTAGTATTGACCATCTTGGAGGTGGAAGTAAGCTGAGTCCTCGGGAACCGGCTCTAAATCTGGCCATGCAAAACCAGAGAGGTTAGACCTCTAATAGCAAGTACCACAAGGAAGCACGATATGAGAAATTTAAACCAGTAAATAAGAGAATATAATAATAGATCTCTGCTTGCTACTGGGATTCATATAACGTCACGACACTTGAACCAACCTCCCAACCAAACAAGGACAGAAGTTGGCCCGTCATGTCTCGACACTCTGATCATCTTAGTTAGTCAACAAAGTAGGTACAGTACACAACCAAATCAATTTAAACGGCCATACAACTACTACGGCTTGCTATTGTGGGTTCCAAGTTATCTTAGAATTATGCGATAAAGGATTCCTCAGTTCTTACTATGTGCAAGCAAGGCTAGTCTACCCAGTCAATCAATTGCACCAATCATGAATTAGACGAGTCCCAGTGGGACGTCCGTCATCAATATATAATATACAATAAATAATATAATCAGATACCGCTTCCTGCCCGTGTGGCAGATTTGCAGTATCTGTGGGAACCAGCCGGCCTGTCGGGCACTAATAGTCCCAAAGAGGGCTGCCATGTAAGAACTCGAGAATCCATTCTCTCCATACAGTCAGTATTTTATTTAACTTAGTAGCCTCTATGTTAAGTGAAATCCCATGCCGTAGATCATGGTCATTTAGAATGAGCACTTCCGTACAAAGTACGATATGCCCAACTCTACAACGATACCTGTGCGGTTAGGTTGTAGGTCTTACATAGCATAATGCAACAATTAAAACTAACCATGGAATAATCATGCCTTGACTATAAGGTACACATGTTGCTTTGTAGAAGAATAAATAAATTGATGCATGCATATGCCTGTATGCCAATATTCGGGGTTAGCCAGTCGATTGCAATAGTTCATAGTTCATATGAACGTGTCTCATTCATTCAATTCAATAAGACGACTAGCCAGTTTTTTATTTCCAACTAGGAACACATGATCAATTTATTAGTCAAGATAACAATCAATGTCAATCAATGTCAATTCGGGACAAGAACCAGCCAAAAAGGCATTAAGGGCTATAGATGGATACCTATCTACTGGAAATAAAATCTTATGCGGCTGGAAAATAAAGATTTTATGCGGCTGGGAAATAAAGATTCCATGCGACTGGAAAATAAATATTTCATGCGGCTGGAAAATAAAGATTTCATGCGGCTGGAAAATAAAGATTTCCTGCGGCTGGGAAATAAAGATTCTATGCGGTTGGGAAATAAATATTTTATGCGGCTGGGAAATAAAGATTTCATGCGGCTGAAAAATAAAGATTTCATGCGGCTGAGAAATAAAAATTTCATACGGCTGGAAAATAAATATTTTATTCGGCTGGGAAATAAAAATTTCATGTGGCTGGGAAATAAAGATTTCATGCGGCTGGGAAATAAATATTTCATGCGGCTGAGAAATAAAGATTTCGTGCGGCTGGAAAATAAATATTTCATGCGGCTGGGAAATAAAGATTTCATGCGGCTGGGACTGTTCTTCTTCTCCAAATTTTCTGAGAACAGAACCATGGAAGCCATTGCTTCCAAGCTCTCTAAATCCTTCATTCCAAGCCCAAATCTGGACTTTCATAGGTCGAAATAGGGTAGAATGGAATTTTCTACAATATTGAACCATCAAAACTTGAAAATAACAAGGTTTACTAGATCAAAATCCGAGAATCCGAAAATACAACAAGTTTAGATCTACACAAAATAAGCCATGGAAATTAAAAATGCTAAGTGCTAAAGTATCTAAGAATCCTGTGAGAGAGACAATGGAACAACAAAAATGGAGATCCATCAAGAAGCAAGTTGTACTTGCCTAGCTCTCCTAGGTTGGTGGAAGAGTTATGAGGAAGAAGATGAGTAATGAGAAGAAGTAAATGAAGAGAGAGAAAGGGTTTTAGGGTTTTAAATGAAGGGGTAGTGGTAGGTGAGGGTTTGTTTCGGTTCATGATGAACCAACATAATTAAACCAATCCAAGCCGAACCCAAAGCAAAGCTGAATCAGAGTATAAAAGCATAAAGTAAAATACAGATATAAAATTACAGGAAATTAATTAACATGAAATTAAAAGAATTTAAACAATGATAAATATTAAATAAATACGTATTCTGGGAACGGAAAGTGACATCTCTACCCTCCTTAGAAAAAATCTGTCCTCAAAATTTCAGATCCAAGCAGGATGAGAACCTCAAAGCTAAACTAATCAAAGTACAAGCAATTGGAGCAAAAAATCATTTTACGATGTGAACAGCAAGTAACATATCTATGTTTAACAATCTACGACATCAAGCAATTCTACTCATAAGGTGGCAAGCATGAAAAGTTAAAACAATCAAGGTATACAGAGAGAGATATACCTTGTGAGTCAAACAGGTGCGGATACCGTGATCGGATATCATCCTCACGTTCCCACGTTGACTCCCCTAAAGAGTGATGACCCCAAGCAACCCGGACAAGGCTAATTGTTCGGTTCTTGAGTATCTTCTCTCTTCGGTCCAAAATAGACACAGGCTATTCCTCGTAAGACAGATTGGTACCAACAACCAGCTCAGAATGATCAAGAATATGGCTTGGGTCCGATACATACCTACGTAACTGAGATATATGGAACACGTCATGCACCTCTCGTAACGAAGGTGGAAGGGATAAACGGTAAGCAACATCGCCTATCCGATCAAGGATAACAAATGGGCCCACGTACCACGGACTCAACTTCCCGCGAATGCCAAATCTAATGACCCCACGGGTAGGGAAGATCCGTAAGAACACGTGGTCCCCAACGGAAAACTCTAGCGGCCTACGATGCTGGTCCGCCCAATGACGATGCCGATCCTGCGCAACTCGAAGTCGCTCTCTAATTCTTTTGACCACCTCAACTGTATGGACAATCATTTCTGGGCCTAACATCTTTCTCTCTCCAATATTATCCCATGCCAGTGGCGACCTACACTTCTTACCATATAGTGCTTCAAATGGCGCCATCTGGATACTGGCTTGATAACTATTGTTGTATGAGAATTTGACTAAGTGGAGGTGGCTCTCCCAAGATCCTCCAAAATCTAGAGTGCAAGCTCGCAACATGTCTTCCAAAGTCTGAATTGTTCTTTCTGATTGCCCGTCTGTTTGGGGATGGTAAGCCATGCTAAATCTTAACTTGGTATCCAGGCTATGATGTAAGCTCTTCCAAAAATGTAATGTAAAATGGGTATCTCTGTCTGACACAATACTGACAGGGACTCCATGCTGCCTGACTATCTGTTGCATATACAATTCTGCCAGCCTTTCTGTAGATTGCCCTACTTTAAAAGGAAAAAAGTGTGCCACCTTTGTAAGCCGATCTACTATCACCCAAATAGCATCTTTACTACTTGGTGATCTCGGTAAATCGGTCACAAAGTCTATTATAATATGTTTCCATTTCTATTCCGGAATAGGAAGTGGTCGCAATAACCTAGCTGGCCTCTGCTGTTCTGCCTTCACTTGCTGACATACCAAGCAACAAAAAACAAATCTAGCTATCTCCCTCTTCATTCCGTTCCACCAGAAGTGCTGCTTGATATCTTGGTACATCTTGGTCCCTCCAGGGTGTATGGAATACTGAGAACTGTGAACTTCTGTCATAACCTCCTGTCTGATATCTCCACTAGACACACATAGATGCGATCCAAACCTAAGTGTACTATCCTTATGGATTTGCATCTCCTTTCTGAGTCCTAACTCACATTCTGTCCTAAGCTTCTGAATCCTTGGGTCCTGCGCCTGAGCTGCCTTGATCCTGTCTACCAAGTCAGATTGAACTTGTAGACTCGCCAGTACTCCTACATCACTAGGAAGTATAACCTCGATGCCCATCTCCTGAAGGTCTTCTAAAATATGCTTTTATGTTGTCAACATAAATGCACCGCCTCTCCTGCTAAGAGCATCTGCTACCACATTAGCCTTGCCTGGATGATACTGAAGCTCCACGTCATAATCCTTGATCAGCTCTAACCATCTTCTCTGCCTCATGTTTAGCTCCTTCTGAGTAAATATGTACTTCAGACTTTTATGGTCTGTGTACATGTCCACTCGATCACCATATAAGTAATGCCTCCATAGCTTTAAAGCAAATACTACTGTCGCCAACTCCAAGTCATGAGTTGGGTAATTCTTCTCGTGGTCTCGAAGTTGCCTAGATGCATACGCTATCACCTTCCCATGTTACATAAGGACACATCCAAGTCCTTTACCTGATGCATCACAATATACAGTGAAACCTCCGGGCCCAACTGGCAATGTCAGAATAGGTGCTGATATCAACTTCTGCTTTAGATTCTCAAATGATGCCTGGCATTCTGCCGACCAGACGAATGGTACATCCTTCCGTGTCAAGCGGGTCATGGGTGCTGAAAGTCTTGCGAAGTCTGATACGAACCTTCTGTAATATCCTGCCAATCCCAAGAAACTTTGCACATCAGCTACGGTCTTGGGTACTGGCCAACTCTCTACTACTTTTACCTTCTTGGGATCCACTGCTACTCCAGCTCCTGATATGATGTGCCCCAAGAATAAAATTCGATCCGTCCAAAACTCACATTTGATGATCTTGGCGTACAACTAGTTCTCTCTCAGAACCTGCAACACTTTCCTGAGGTGGTCTTTATGCTCCTCTTCACTAGCAGAGTAGACGAGAATGTCATCAAGAAACACAATGATAAATTGGTCTAAGTATGGCATAAAGATACGGTTCATCAAATCCATAAATATAGCTGGAGCATTGGTCAACCCAAATGGCATTACTAAGAATTCATAATGCCCATACTTCGACCTGAATGCTGTCTTGGGAATATCCTCCTTCCGAACCCTCACTTGATGATACCCTTACCGAAGATCTATCTTGGAGAAAACTCTAGCTGTGCTCAACTGATCAAAGAAGTCGTCGATCCTGGGTAGTGGGTACTTGTTCTTTACTGTTGCCGCATTTAGCTTCCTGTTATCGATGCACAATCTGGATGACCCATCCTTCTTCCCCTCAAGTACCACTGGTGCTTCCCATGGTGATATGCTAGCTTGGATAAACTTCTTCTCCTTCCGTTCCTCTATGTGCTGATATATCTTGGCCTGTTCTGAATCTGCCATTCTGTAAACTCGATCTGATATCAGTTTAGTTCCAGGTACCAATTCTATGCTAAACTCAATATTCCTAACCGATGGTAGACCTGGAAGTTCTTCGGAAAATACGTCTAGAAACTCTTCAACTACCTTCGGAACTTGAACTTCTTCCATTGCCGTCACTACTCCCTGCTCTTGTTGAGTTGTCACTGATCTGACTAAGGTGAACCGCTTCATGCCTGGAATATCAAAAGATACACTCCCTCTATGACAATCTATTGTCGTATGACTGTCTTTCAGCCAGTCCATGCCTAAGATAACGTCAAAATTTCCAACAGGAAATTATATCAACCAGGCGGGTAAGGAATGCCCGCAAACTACAACGCTATATGCTAGAATAACTCTACTAACTCCTACGAGCCCATTACCAGTGAGTATATTTAACCTCCCTGGCAATGCCTCGAACTCCATTCCTAGTCGTGTTACAAATTGTGCAGATATAAATGAGTGTGATGCTTCTGAATCAAACAATGCTACTGCGGGATATGAGGCGACGAGAATGTTACCTGCCACAACATCTTTCGATGCTAATGCCTCTTCCAAGGACAGAGTAAATGCCTGCCTTCGACCTCTTTGTTGGTTTCCATGCTGCGGCCTAGCCTGGTGCTGCTGCTGGCCCCTGCCTTGATGATGCTGGGGTGGTCTATGTTGGTGTTGCTGCATCGACGGTCCCTGCTGCCGAAACATCTGAGCCTATGTCATGAATGGGCGCTGTGCCAACGGTCTCACTGCTACCGCTGGTCCTCGATACTGCCCTGCCCCTGGTGCTGGCAGAGCAGGAAATTGTTACACTGGTCCTCCTGACCTTGAATTCATGGGACATATGGTAACCCGATAATCTGAATTTTCATATATCAAACATTGCCCGTTCAATGTCTGACACATATCTCTAGTGTGTCCTACCTTTCCATAATAAGTGCAGCCCGCTGGGGGTTGCTGGTTCTTTCTCTGTTGCTGTTGTTGCTGCCTTGGTGGTGCTGGCCCTCGTATCGTCACATCATGGATACGAATGCCATGAGACGGTGTAACTCGGGGCGCTGCTCCCCCTCCTCCTTCAATCTGACTGTGGGATCTCTTCTGACCCCCGGTCCTTGTCGTGATCCTCTGAATGGTGATCTCATGCCTTCGGGTTGCCGTCAATAATTCGTCAAAAGTCTGATAATTGTGCCCCTCTATCAATTGTAAGAGCTCAAGATGTAACCCTTGCTGGAACCTCATAGCCCTCTGGCTCTCTGTTGCTACCATCTCTGGGGCAAACCTGCTCAATCTGCAGAACTTCGCTGCATAGGCATCTACCGTCTTGCCGGCCTGCTTGAGGTTGATAAACTTCTGTTGTAGCTCGAACTGCACCACAACTCCATAGTACTTTGTCTTGAACCTTGCAGTAAAATTATCCCAAGCACAGGACGTCTGATGCCTACCTCCTCTGATTTCCACCAATCACGTACAATATCCTGAAGTAACAACATTACCTGATCCACATGTCCTTCTGCCGGCACCTTAGCGGCTGTCAAAATAGCCTCAATATCCCTAAGCCATGCATCTGCTGAGATGGCATCTTCCGTGCCCTCGAAACGACGGGGCTTGAACTTGCAAAATCTGGTTGATGCTTCTGAATCTGGTCTTGTCCCTCTTTCCAAAGCCATCTGCAATCCTTGATTGAGTAATACATTTTGCTCTTGTAACTGAGCGTGCATGCGCTGCTGGACTAACATCTGATTTTACTGGGTAGCCATCATCCCTCTTATGATCTCCAGAAGGGCTGGTGTGTCCACTTCCACAGGGATAGGTGGAACTGTTGGTGGTAGTAGAACCTCCGGATACTGTGATCCAGCTGCTGCTTCCACTATCACTTCTTCTTGGATAGTCCCTTGAGGTAGTACTGGTCCTTGTTGCTGATCAACATGGTCAGGTTGTCCATGCTGCCCTTGTTGTTGTTATCCAGTCCTGACAGATGCGGACGAGGTGCCCCTAAGAAAATGGACAAGAGAACAATCAAACGATCGGATAGGAAAGATCAATGAAGTCAAAGGATACCGGAATGTCAAGCTAGAGTCGAGAGTAACGAATCATGAGATCAAGGGAAAACATGTGTGATTGAGACATCCTATAAATTAAAACACCCCACAAGTCTAAAATTAGACCTGCATGGGCCACCACTAAAACCTTGTCATGCCCCAGAACCAGAATACTGGAGAGCGGGAGAATGACTCAGCCAGCTACGTATTACGGGTAGATGAATACCGTATAATACGATCAATGCTGTCTAACAAGACGAGGGAGTGCATACTACAATCGAAGTCTTCTATGGTCACTTCACATCTATTGTATCAATCATTCAAATAAGAAACAAAAATAGAGAACATGTAAGATAAAGCAGTAAGGCATCCCAAACGCTCAGTCAAAATGTTCTTGATATCTGGCTTTACAAAACACAGCCAGATGATGTAGCAAGGTATACACAATTGTTATCAGCTGCAGTCTGACTTTAGTTACAATTATATAAAAGTAAATACAAGACAATCCGACTAACATGTCGGTGCCCAACGGCAAGTATAAAGTAATTCACAAAATGAACGGGAAGTAAGGAACCCACTCGAGTCCTCCTGCGATCATCCCTCTAGTATTGACCATCTTGGAGGTGGAAGTAAGCTGAGTCCTCGGGAACCGGCTCTAAATCTGGCCATACAAAACCAGAGAGGTTAGACATCTAATAGCAAGTACCGCAAGGAAGCACGATATGAGGAATTTAAACCAGTAACTAAGAGAATATAATAATAGATCTCTGCTTGCTACTGGGATTCATATAACGTCACGACACTTCGAACCAACCTCCCAACCAAACAAGGACAAAAGTTGGCCCGTCATGTCTCGACACTCTGATCATCTTAGTTAGTCAACAAAGTAGGTACAGTACACAACCAAATCTATTTAAATGGCCATACAACTACTACGGCTTGCTATTATGGGTTCCAAGTTATCTTGGAATTATGCGATAAAGGATTCCTCAGTTCTTACTATGTGCAAGCAAGACTAGTCTACCCAGTCAATCAATTACGCTAATCATGAATTAGACGAGTCCCAGCGGGAGGTCCGTAATCAATATACAATATACAATAAATAATATAATCAGATACCGCTTCCTGGCCGTGTGGCAGATTTGCAGTATCTGTGGGAACCAGCCGGCCTGTCGGGCACTAATAGTCCCAAAGAGGGCTGCCATGTAAGAACTCGGGAATCCATTCTCTCCATACAGTCAGTATTTTATTTAACTTAGTAGCCTCTATGTTAAGTGAAATCCTATGCCGTGGATCATGGTCATTCAGAATGAGTACTTCCGTACAAAGTAGGATATGCCCAACTCTACAACGATACCTGTGCGGTTAGTTTGTACATCTTACATAGCGTAATGCAACAATTAAAACTAACCATGGAATAATCATGCCTTGACTATAAGGTACACATGCTGCTTTGTAGAAAAATAAATAAATTGAAGCCTGTATATGCCTGTATGCCAATATTCGGGATGATTGTAATAGTTCATAGTTCATATGGACGTGTCTCATTCATTCAATTCAATAAGACGACTAGCCAGTCTCTTAGTTCCAACTAGAAATGCATGATCAATTCATTAGTCAAGATAACAATCAATGTCAATCAATGTCAATTCGGGACAAGAACCAGCCAAAAAGGCATTATGGGCTATAGATGGATACCTATCTACTGGAAATAAAATCTTATGCGGCTGGGAAATAAAAATTTCATGCGGCTGAAAAATAAAAATTCCATGCGGCTGGGAAATAAATATTTTATGCGGCTGGAAAATAAAGATTTCATGCGGCTGGGAAATAAAGATTTTCTGCGGCTGGAAAATAATGATTCCATGCGGCTGGGAAATAGATATTTCATGCGGCTGGGAAATAAAGATTTCATGCGGCTGAGAAATAAAGATTTCATGCGGCTGGAAAATAAATATTTCATGCGGCTGGAAAATAAAGATTTCATGTGGCTGGAAAATAAAGATTTCATGCGACTGAAAAATAAAAATTTCATGCGGCTGGAAAATAAATATTTCATGCGGCTGAGAAATAAAGATTTCATGCGGCTGGAAAATAAATATTTCATGCGGCTGGGAAATAAATATTTTATGCGGCTGGGAAATAAAGATTTCATGCGGCTGGGACTGTTCTTATTCTCCGAATTTTCTGAGAACAGAACCATGGAAGCCATTGCTTCCAAGCTCTCTAAATCCTTCATTCCAAGCCCAAATCTGGACTTCCATAGGTCGAAATAGGGTAGAATGAAATTCTCTACAACATGGAACCATCAAAACTTAAAAATAACAAGGTTATCTAGATCAAAACCCGATTATCCGAAAATACAACAAGTTTAGATCTACACAAAATAAGCCATGGAAATTAAAAATGCTAAGTGCTAAAGTATCTAAGAATCCTGTGAGAGAGACAATAGAACAACAAAAATGGAGATCCATCAAGAAGCAAGTTGTACTTGCCTAGCTCTCCTAGGTTGGGGGGAGTGTTATGAGGAAGAAGATGAGTAATGAGAAGAAGTAAATGAAGAGAGAGAAAGGGTTTTGGGGTTTTAAATGAAGGGGTAGTGGTAGGTGGGGGTTTGTTTCGGTTCATGATGAACCAACATAATTAAACCAATCCAAGCCGAACCCAAAGCAAAGCTGAAGCAGAGTATAAAAGCAGAAAGTAAAATACAGAAATAAAATTACAGAAAATTAATTAACATAAAATTAAAGAAATTTAAATAATGATAAATATTAAATAAATACGTATTCTCGGAACGGGAAGTGACAATACATATCAAATTCAAACCCCAACTCTCAGAAAACTTGGAAACCCAAGCTAAATCTGAGAATCTAATCCCCAACTCTCAAACTGAGTTCAACCCAACTTACTACATATCCCCACATGTAACACACACATACAATCATCTCTCCAAAAAGACAAACTGAGAATCACATACATATATAACTATAAACTCAGATTCAATCTCAGGAACATGAATTAATCCTAACTACTTAAACCAAAATTGGAAACCAGGAAACAGGGACTGAACTGATCTTTATTCAACACACATATGCATATACATATCAATGCATACACATACATTATTACAACCATGCATCCATTGATCTCAGAACATTTCTCAACCATTCAAAGCCTAAACATCAACACTGAAATCAATTCTGAACGTTTAATACAAAGGAAACCTAAACTCGATAACCCAAAATTGAAATATCAAGTTTCAGTTTCAAACAGTAAAAATGACAAGAAGAATGCCAAATCAAAAACTAATCCCAATTAAAACCTAAATTCAGTGTGATCAAAGTGTTTCTCCTATAAGTACGTATCCTGGGGGGTATTCATGTCCATGCAAATGGATACGAGGTATCCAAGAATCGAATGCCCACTCTGCCAGAACTGGCAGTTGAGGCTGCCTCGTGCAGCCATGTCGAGGAGGATAGAGCTCGACACGTGGCACGAGGAGTCTTGTGCTCATGAACGTGGCTATGGTAGGTCTAGGTCTAGGTCTTATGGTGCCTGAATTGAGTCGGGGTCATATCAAGTCCGAGTTGGAGTCGCGTATCATAGAGGGATTTACAGTATGTACAGTGTAGTGAAAAACCCGTGCGCGTGTGATTTCTCACAACCTACTCGATAAAATTGCCTCAAATTTTATGTGTTCGTGTCAGAGTATGCCCCATGTGTCCACCAAAAATTGGGTCACAAGAGGCCTTGTCGTGTCCTGTGTCAATCCCGAATAGTAGAGGACTGCACGGGCACAGTGCGGTGCCTCGTGCACGAGGTGCGTGTCTATTTTGGCCACAAAAATCCTCCAAAATCAAGCTCAGTCCTCTCGAATATTGTTATACACATAATAATCTATATTTCTGTTCAATTAGAATTTAAAATTAGCAAAATTCATTTCTATGTGGCATTTTAACAAACACATGCACATACACATTGACACGTGTCTGATACGGACACCAAACGGATACGATTTCTTACCAAACTTGGGGGCCAGCTAGGGGACACCTAGATCTAGACTAATATGCAAAGAAATTAGAATTAAAATGCAATTTGAGGAGTTTTACCTATAGGTGCCAATGGCAAGAAAAGCTCCAAAATAGAGTGTTCCTCCTTGCTAACTCAAATCCCAAAATTGTTACAAGGATGGGATTACTCTCCAAAAATAGGAAATAGGAGAGTATTAGACTCTAATGAAAGAAACTAGAGTCAAAAAGGAATTAAAATGGAAAAACTATGGATTGGAAAAGAATGGCCATACCTTTCTTTTTTCTAAGTGTTGGAATGACACAAAAGAGGCAAGAACTAAATGAAGAGAGTATTTATAGGGAGAGAACCCTAAGTGGCTGGTCATAATGAATGGGAGTTAGGGTTAGGGTTTAGTCTAGTGGGCTTTGGGCCAATTTGAATTGTCATGGAAATCAAGTCATGAGTCTCAAGTTATTGAACCTAATCATAAATTCTCCTATTTCAAACTTGATTCTATATGACTATAATTGGGTTGATTTAAGTTAGACTAGGGTCATACCATGCTAACCAAGTCACCATAGCTAGAGTCAACATCTAGGTTGGTCTCTTAAGTCACAACTAGTAAAAGTCAAAATTAACAACCATCAATCCAATAATTAATCAAATAATTCTAATAAGTCAAAATGACCAAATTATTCCTAGGCTAAAAATGATAAATAAATATTCCAATCATATGGTTAGGCTCTAGGTCAGACAGCCTCCAGGATTTCACTAGCAGCACATCAAAATCACATGTCATGACTTAAAATAATTTTAAATTGATTAAAAATCACCAAAATCTATAATGTGATATAAATATCAATAAATAATAATTATAATTACAAAAGTTTAGAATTACCCTCATTTGGAAAACTGGGTGTTACAGATTCAACCCCCTCACCACTCTCAAGAAGAAAAATAGAAAATTATAATTGAGATCACTCACCAACCCGTAGCAATCTCCCTAACCAATATTGACGACTCCTTGATTAGATCTTCTTTCTCCTTCTGTCTTGGATGACGAAGTCCTAAGAGCAAAGCATGAACTTTCTCTTAGATTTCATGTGAACGAGCACACCGAATCCCTACTTTTGTGCTCTGTTTTGTGCCTCCACCCGCACCCTATACATATAGGATGAGAAAATAATATTCTAGTTATAATAGGATTTCCTAAATATGAATAAAATAAGAATTCTATTATGCCTAAAATATTCTATCAACATCATATTTGAGATCATAATTAAATTTTCTAAAATAAGAATCATATTATATGTAAAATAGCACAACACTAATTATGGACATTCAAATCAAATCAAATCAAATTTTTGACTAGATTTGAATTCCACAAATATGTTGTTACCAAATCCAGATTGGACTCCAACAATCTCCCCCTCCAATCTGATGAGAAAGTATTGAACCCATGGGTCCTCAACTGGACTCCATGCCTATCGTCCCGCGACATAGTTCCTGCTTCTCTATACCACTGAAATTCGATCCCCCGAGCTGCTTTGTATCTTCTTTTGTCTCCAGCTCCTCGATCGTCACATCGATGCTAGCTGCCATGCGTAGTACGTCCTATACTACTGGAATCCTGTCGATATCAATAACACGACCAAGATCAAAGTCCCTGACGATCAGCCTCACCGTAAGTCTCGTTTGCCTCTCCCCGACTTTCGTCTTCCACCGAAAAGTATTAACATTTCGACGAGCTTCTTCACCCTTGGCTGGCCCAACCAAGCGGATGGTGCGGGTCTCACGAGATTCGAACTCCTGAACCTGCCCACCTTCGTGTCCGAACTTGAAGCTCCCCCATGCACATGCATCTTTAAGCAGAATATCACGTACTTTGCATGTCATCTTTAAGCTCTCCTTGAACTGTATGAATGGTGATGCTCCTGCCTCAGATTGAGTTTGCTGTAAACTATGATCTCCTTCCTGGCTTCAAACTACTGAAATCGATGTCCGTGAAGCTTTGGCAAACCACCTGTCGTTAAAACTGGATCCGTAGAGTAACCCCCACCCGCAGATCGACCAACTGCCATGGGACCGACAGACTGACCATTAATCTTTGATTCATCACCATCCGTCGCTTTGTCACGATAAACCGAATCCTCAGCAAGTTCTCGATGATCCGTCTTCTGTTGAACACCTCTCGAGCCTCCTTCCGGTGTCTGTGGTCTACCAGTATAGCTCAGTGGCTTGAGCTTTTACATGCCATAATACAAATTTTTTTGAGCCAGCTATTAGAAACCTTTCGCAAACATCCAATCTTTATCCTCAAACAGACTACAACAGCCATCATCTGTCATCCACTCTACTGAAACCAAGTTGTAGCACAAACTCGGTACATATTATGCACCCCTGAGGACGAGATTCTCACCAAACTCCGTCCTCAAGTGCACATCATCGATGCCTATAACTGCAACCGTCCCCTTGTCGCCCATCTTCATACGTCCAAACCTGCCATCGCGGTATGACGTAGAAATCCTCCTATGTGGAATGGTGTGATACGACACCCTCGTGTCCATGACCCAGTCGCCATCATGATATATGCCACAAGGTTCCTCTGTATCGATCGTTGCAATGATGATATCTTCAAACGCCATAAGATCCTCCTAATTGTCCCTGCTTTTGGCCTTCTCATCTTTGAGCTTCATGCAGTTCCACATGATATGACCCCTTTTGCCATAGTGAATACAGCCTTCCTTGCGGTCCACAATCGTAAGATCTCGAGAACTTCTCCTATCCTTGCCTATAACTTGGGTCTTCCCTTCCGATAAAAAGCTACCAGAACGGACTCCTGTGATGATTCTAATTTCTTGTGCCAAACCTCCTCATTTAACAAGCTATTTTTGACTACCTCCATTGTGACAACTCCATTAGACACGAAGTTGCTCACCAACACCACCAACGTCTTCCAGCTTTCCGGCAGAGAACTCAAGAGTAGTAGGGCCCGAAGCTCATCATCAATCACCATCTACATCGCAAAAAACTGATTGATGATACCCTAACCTCGTTCAGATGTTGTGCCACTGGGGCGCCCTCCGTGTAATTCGAGTTGACGAGTTGGTGAATAAGAAATGCCTTATTGCTAGCTGTCTTCCTTTCATATAGCGAATGCAACTTCTCTCATAATATTTTTGCCGAACTCTCCATGGATACGTGGTGAGCACCGAATCATCCAACCACTGGCGAATGAATCAAACGGCCTTCCGATCCTGTTGTTTTCAGTCTTCAGTAGCTTTGTCTATTGGCTTTGTGCTGTCGCCCTCCAACGGACCATACAAGTCCTTGCACCAGAGTATATCCTCCATCCTTGGCTTTAAAATCGCCCAGTTTCTTTTGTAAGGATGATCATACGAGTGTTCATCTGCTCTGTAGAAATGGTTGTCAGAACCTCAAAAGCTCTGATACCAATTGTTGGGTGCATGTGAAAGTGTTTGCTGTGATCAAATCAACCGTCGTCTATTACACATCAAGTACAGATAAAGAAAAGTATATGGCGGTGACCACGTCACCTGGACAAATTCCAACCTTTATAACTCATATGAAATTATAAGATTGACAAAAACTAATGTTGAACATTTGTCCTAATAGGTTCAACTCCCTCACCACTCTTAAGAAGAAAAACAGAAAATTACAATTGAAATCACTCACCAACCCGTAGTAATCTCTCTAACCAAAGTTGATGACTCCTTGATTAGATCTTTTTCCTCCTTCTATCTTAGATAACGAAGTCCTAAGAGCAAAGTACAGACTTTCTTTTAGATTTCTTGTAGACAAGTACCTCGAATCTCTATTTTTGTGTTGTTATTTATGCCTCTACCCTCACCCTATATATATAGGATGAGAAAACATATTCTAGTCATAATAGGATTTCTTAAATATTTAGTACATATTTCAAATTACTTGTCATGATTTTTTGTTACGTTTTTTATGTTCCATGTTTTATTGTCATGATCTTCTTGCTACATGTTTCATGTTTCATGTTTAGTAGTTCATTGCATTTATGGTAATTCAGGTTAGTCATGTTTCATTACTTGTGCATGTATTGTACTTGTTTCACTGTTATGGATTCTACTTTGCTCCTTTCCTGACTAGATCGTTGACATATTAGACCAGGACATGAGGATGGAATTGGATTAGAGGATAATTCCTAGAAGATTCTAGAAGATCCGTTGCAGACATTTCACCTAATGTATTATAGTTCTATGAGACAGACGTATTACTATTTCTAGTGGATTTTAGTTTAGCGAATTTGTATCCAGGATTTGGACATGTAGTTGTACTAAAATAAAAATGGTTAGTGGTGATTTGTTCTGGGTACATTTTAGTAGCTGTGGTGAGATTGATTATATGATATTTGGAGTTTTTCTGAGGTTTTAGTACATCTTACTGCGTTTTATCTACAAAGTAGGCTGGGTGTGTCTGACTCGTAACCAGTTATCTGGGAGCGGGTCGTGACATAGGCACGATAAAAATAGGGAATTTTGAAAATGATGCGATTTGGAACGACCAATAATCAAATCTATGCTTGATCAAATGCATAATCCAAGTCATTACATGATCAAGAATCAAAATTTAGACACGATCTTGTTACGATTAAAATTAAGATAAAAATCTAGGCACGATAAGGGATAGAGTCGAAATATAAGCATTATCCGTAATGAAATCAAAATCATTTAGATACAATCAAAATTATTTTGGCACGATCAAGGATAGAATTGAAACCTAGTCACGAATAATAGAATCAAAACCGTTTAGGCATGCAAAGTCATTTAGACACAATAAAGAATTTAAAATTAGATACGATCAATGATAGGACCAAATCTAGTCGCGATCAAAAGTGGAATCAAAATCTACTCACGATCTATAATCAACATCATCTTGGCACGGGCAAAATCTAGGCGCGATCAAGAATCAAAATCTAGAAATAGGTTTTAATTGAAAAATCAAATAATTGTTAATAGAAAATCAAAAGACGATTCGAGAATAGAAAAGGTAAGAAAGAAAGAAACTACAATGGTTTATTGAGAAGATGTATGATAATGGAAGAAGATGTATGATAATGGAATATACCGATAAGGAATGAAGGATTAAAATATTTGTATATAAGGTACCAAATCAAATCGAGGTGAGTGCAAGGATTTTTGGACCGAGGAAAATCAATAAGCATCTGTCAACATGGTATAGTCTCTGTAGTATCTGAAAGGGAAAGGTAAAAATAATATCAAATCTACCCCTCTCTATCCGGATAGATTCTAGCCAACTAGTTTTATTGTATGAGTTAATGAAGAGGTTCGTGATGGTTTTTATTAAGCTACAACGTAGTCTTTCCTCTTTCTTTGTTACTACAATAACAGACGTAAATTTTTCATTGAAAAAATTGAAATCTCAAAAGGCAGCTACATTATTGATTAGAAAATGCAACAAAATTGGCCACCTAAGGATAGCCCCAAAATTAGAATGGTGTGGGTAAGAATTCAACTACACAAACTCTAATAGAAACTTACAATATGATTATGATACGTAGCTTCATTTTTATATTTAGGCCATTAAACTTTTTTTTTTGTTTAAAAAAAAGATGATATACATGTAATTCAAGGATTATTAATGACCGAGTTTAAGAACTCATGAATTCCTCTAGGATTTTTGGTGTTGGGTGTAAGGTCTTGATTCGAGAGTTTTGTCCCCAGCGAAAAAAAGAAGCAATATAACTGTCAGCATCACATATTCTGATTTACATCAGAGTCTTCGTCATTGTTAAACGAAGCTCCCAAAGTATTGGAAGTGCCTGTTAATTCCAATGCGAGTACTACATTGCGATATCAGTAGTATATTCTTCAAGCACATTGCGACAAAAGTAGTGTTGGGGATTCTTTCTAAACCATCAATATTAATTTAAAGTGAACTACCTATAATATCCCATGGGTAATTGATTTAGTGATTATAGCAACAAGGACCAGCTCTTGAGAGAGAAGCCAATTAATTGTGTGCGAGTTGTCCGGGCATCAAGGAAAATTATTCAGTGGAAGGGACTCACCATTTGATAGGAATGAACCTTAAATCATTTCCAATAGTATATAATGACATATGTTAGAACATGTGCCATTATAGGTGGAAGTTTAAAACTTACCACTGCTACGTGATAAACCTTCCACTGAGTAATTTCTCGGTATCAAGACTCTCCTACTAAATGTCCGATACGGACATAGAACCGACCGAGTCGTCTGCTCTGAAACAACGATTAGCCGGACCGAATCCAATGCGAGACGTTTGTCAGCATCCTATAACACAAAATTACGATTTCCCTCGAGCGTAAATTCCAAGGCTTAATTAATTATCATTGTAGTCCCTCGATTGGCTGAGATTTCAGTCAGTGTCTAGCTATTTGTTTTACCAAGATGTCGTCGTACGGCTTAACTAAATAATGTCTAAAGCTCTCTTTTTTGTTCACTTTGGGGACATCTAATTAGAAAGAATTAATGACAGTTCATATTGGTCTGGAGCCAGTCCTGATGATGGCCGGCCGGCTAGTTATATTTACATGCTCGTTCAGCTTATTGGTTTGCACAACTTTTCTCTAGTCTTTATGCTGGAATCTGTGTCATTCAGATTTTGGACAGGACAAGTGCTGCTTTTCAGATCACTTGGCTTTCTTTCTTTGTATGTCTAGTTACTCTTTTGTTGATTTTTATTTTTAAATTTTATAAAAAGTAGTGTCCAAAGGACCGGGCTCAAAGTTTTATTAGAACTTAGTGAAAACTGGTATCACATCTCAAAATAATGATCAAAAATAGAACACAGCCTCATAAAGAAAATACTAAATCACCTCAAAATAATGACGGAAAGATTTTACATCTCAATCTATCATAACAAGAATAACATCTCAATGGAACACGACGTAGAACCTGGTGTTGGAACGGACAAGGAACCAGCAGAATAGACACCATTTTTAAATAGGAAGAAACCATTGAGGATGGAAATGAAACGTACAACCTGCACACGATGGCAATATCCACACAAACAGGCAACACAACACAAATCCAAATAATATTTACTTGAAAAATTTTGACTGAAAAAACTACGGAACTGTCGGAGTCCAACTCGAAAAATATTCACTAGTGAATAAAGGAAATATACCAACCCCTTTCAACTACTTCCGCCTGTCCAAACGTATCACCACAATCACCCCAAAGATGAAAATATTACAAAGATGGTTGAACAATGTTGTTAGATAACAAGAACCTAATGAAGATTCGTTTGTCATACCAACGACACGAATCCCTCGAGTGAACAATGTTCTCCTATAAAGAAAAAAAAAAAAAATCCTCTTTCTCTTTTGAAGACTACAACATGAGAACTTTCTCTCCCTTACAGAATATCGCTAAAGCAATTGGGTTAGGAGATCCTTATGTATGTCCGACTAATTACTGAGCAATCATGGTCGTTCAATACGAACCAACCGGCCAAATAAAAACATGAAAATTCGTAACCCTGGGTCCAAAGACATGCAGACGACATATTGCAAGTATATCAACGGTATAATGTTAGAAGTAAATTCCACGTAGAAACTTGTTGGACGTTTTCACACTTTTCAGTATGTCGACAACATATCGTTGTTTTTCACAGGTATGTGATTGAACATGAGGAAAAAACTTGTACTAATTGTCAACAGCTTACAACTTCGTAACAAATCTTTACAGGTAATGTCTACCACTTTGTACAGATTATTCGGAAGTGGGACGATGGATCCTTGATCAGCACACAACCACTCTTTTCATTGACGACTTGAAGATGACTTCTCGATGGTGTCGAAGTTCTTCTCAAATGCTTTTGAACTCCTTGTCGGCGATCACAACGCAAAGGACAATACTCTCGTATGCTCTTCTCCAAGTTCAAACTCTTAGTGAAGTTTTTGGGATTGTTATGTTAAGTGATTATCTGCTCACTAGGTTTTTTTTTTGAAATCACACGCACACACACAATTGGGGGGTTCGAACCTTGCCGGCCTCTCCAGATGTCCGCTCTAATACCACTAGGCTAGAGAGCTCGGACATCTGCTCACTAGGTTGTTAGGGCCTCCATTCATCCCTAAATGAACTATTTATAGATTTCATATATCATGAAAAGCCCAATGTAACTGCTAAAAAGTAGTTTCACAGCCTTCTAGGGAGCTACATCACAATCTCCACTAGACTATGTATCAGTTAAACCGTTGATTAGTAGGAAATTGGCCAACATTCTCTTACACTCCACACTAAAAGAATGCCATTATGGCCTATTGACTTTTCAACTTTACGGAAACCAGGATAGGAAGTCCTAATAAAAGGGGGGTAACCTACTAAGTACATGGGTTGTTCTACATAATTTAAACAGTCTTCGGTATGATGCTAAGCGATACAGAAGCGTCATGTAGTGTAGCAGTGCAGAAGTGCCCAATATTATAACGATGCGAAAGTGCCTAGTGGTGCAAAATGGAGCAATGACTGCTTGGTCAGTTCCACGAAATTAGTCTTTTAGACTAATGAACTTATTTTTTATTGTCAAGTTCATTTGTGCTAGTCTGACTTAGACCTTATATTACTCAGATGATTGTCTTGTCCGCATATGTCTGTTTGGACTCTACATGTCTGTACTATGACTTTCTCAGGTATCAACAAAAGCACCTTCAAAGTTTTCGATAATCTGTTAAGATACTAGTTTTGAAATACTTTAAATCGCCTAAGAATAGAATGTTGCTCTTGATTTATTTTTGCAGTAGAAGAAAAGTTTATCATGCAGCTCACACAATTGTTATACTTATCCATATCTTGATAGTGTATTTGCATTTGTTGATAGGCTTGCGCAAAGGGAACCATCATTTTCATGCTTCGATGTTCACCAGCACGTTTTAGCGGGGCTTTCTTCATATTCCACATAATTGGACTATATTAATGAGAGTGCTATGAAATTGGATTATAGCAAAGTATCCCGAGACAATTTTAACATATTGTCGTGAAACTGGATTCAGACAATATTTCGTGGAATTAGATTTGGCGGAGTATTGCGGAAGCCATAGCCACCTAGTTTAGGGGTGAGTATTCGGTTTATTTAGTTCCAACCGAACCGAATAACCGAAAACCGAATTCGACCGAAACCGAATAAGCAAAACCGAAACCGAACCGAATTGGTCAATAACCGAACCGAACCGAACCGAATTAAATCGGTTCGATTTTCGGTTTATTCGATTTTTTGGGTTTATTTGTGTTTTTTTGTTAATACATGTAATAACTAAATATACCTAGATATATTTATATATATATATATATATATATATATATATATATATATATATATATATATATATATATATATATATATATATATATAAACTAAATTTTTTTATTCGGTTTTCGGTTTTGGACCGAAACCGAAATCCAAAACCGAAACCGAATAAGAAAATTTATTATTTTCAAAACCGAAACCGAACCGATTTTTTTCAAAACCGAACCGAATCTCTTAGTCGGTTCGGTTCGGTTTTCGGTTCAAAACCGAACAATGCTCACACCTAAGCTAGTTGTTTTGAATTCATTGGAAATCAATAGGACATTTATGAGGCTAGATAGCATATTAATAGACCATTTCAGTATGTTAGAGAGTTTTACTCCACCTCTTGCCTTCTTCTTCAAAGGAGGTTTTTCTTCTCTTTCGAGCTCTTAAATCCTTCAGTCCCTTCTTCTTAAATAACCTTGGTAGCGAAAGGAAAAGGTGTAAACCACTAAAAATTAATAAATAAAATTAATAAATTTAGTTATTGTAAATCCAATAAATAAAAACCAAAAGAAAAAGACAAAACTTATATAAGCCTAATTACAAAAACCAAATAAATAAATAAAAATATAATTGAAGAAAACCAAAATAACTAAATAAATTATTTTAATTTATATTACTCAAATATGTTTGAATTATTTGTTTGAAATTTTTTGAAACTCAATTATATCCAAAATTGTCTGAACTAAAATCAAACCATATCCGAGTCGGATTCAAACTCGAAAATTTTACTAAAAAAACCCTAATCCTTGTCGATTTCCTTCTCGAAGATTTTGACATTACGATCGATCGAATCAGAGACTTTCCAATTCCTGACTCCTTAATCATGACCAGCTCCTCCACCTCCACAATCCTCTCCGTATTTTGTAACCTCCAACTATCGTCAACTCGATCGACCATTTTTTAGATCTATAACAGTCAAAATAGATTGACAACGACAAAACTTGCCTTGCCAGCAGCACCTACACCCTGACCCTCGACGAAACACCCTAACCCAACTTTGTCTATAGCTACCTACCCAAAACTGCCAGAAAATCGTACTGACTGAGATTCAACAGAGGAAGCTTTGTTCTATAGACACTACAACAAAAAACCCTTTCTACAACGTTGGATATACGTTGTTAATACCATTTTACAATGTTTTTAAAAATGTTGTAGTTCGAGGAGTTGTAGAAAGTTTGAAATACTTTTACAACATCGGGCTATCGTTGCACCACACGTTGTGAACACATTTTTCGACTACATGTTTTATCATTGTAACAACGATTCTAGAACGTTGTAAATATTAGGTTTAACAACGGTTTCAATTTGTTGGCATTACAGCTTTCAACAATGTTTTATAAATATTGCAAACTACCATTAACAACATTGTTTCAATATTGTCATTCTTACATGAGCAACTATTTACAAACGTTGTATATATGTATTTCACAATATTTTTTCTTCATTGTCTTATAGGTGTTAACAACATTTCGTTAATGTTGTAAAATAGTTCTTACACAATATCTTCTATATGTTGTCAAATATTCATCAACAACGCTACAGCTACTTTGTAGTAAAGTAATAAAACCATATTGGCTATATATTTTCAAATGGGTACTGCTTGTCAATACTGAGAAACATGAGGAGAAGAATTCTTTGACCTAGCAAATGAGCTCGTGCAGGTACACAAGAAGTATCAAATGTGCAATAGGAATCAGAGCATCAACTTCACAGAACAGAGCTATTTTTTTAAGCAAGGGATATATTGATTCATCTAGTCAAAGAGTTGTTACAAATTGATGCAAGAGTCGGCCTCTTCCCATACAACTACATGGTTCAAATTAGAGTCTCATGCCGATACAACTAGCATAGAGGCCAACAAATACTTATTTCTTGACAACAACAAAAAACTAAAAATTTCCATCAAACCTCGCAAAAATGAAACCAGAAACTCAATTAACCAGAGAAGAACATCGTCACAGAAGGAGAATCTACTTCTTGGTGTGCATGTGGCGGATAAGATCAACGACCCGAGAGCTGCAAATGAAAAGACACACTAATTAGAAACCAAAACCAAATCATTCTGACAGTTACACATTTGTAATGAGGAGTTGATGCAACCATGCCTTTGTTTTATTCTTCTTGTTTACCCTTCCCATGGATTTTAGGATTTCAAAATTTTATTTGTTCTTTAGCAACAGTATCTGATTTTTTTTTAGTCGAGGAATGGATCATTAATAGCTCATTTTCAGTAGAGCAGTGCAGTGAGCAATAGTAAACAATGCAGTATCTAATGAGGTGCCAGTTACTTCCAAGTCCAGCACAACATTCTCAAATCAGTGTAGCTCACATAGCTCACTCACAATATTCAATACTAAGTTCCAGCTAAGCTATAGTAATCCAATAGAACATGGTCCAATCATAGTGCAAAATTAAGAGGGGTGTATAGCATACCTTGGCCTTGACTAGCATTTGCAACTGATTGAATGTAATGGCTCAGTTGGAAGGCTTACTACAACAGCAACTTTGTATCAAAGATGGATCAGTAAGAAGAGGCTAGATGTTAGTCTAGGAGAGTGCATCCAGAAGCTGACAGTGGTAGCTATTAGTAGTTTTTACCATGATAGTCCATTTATAATAGTTCAAACTGAAAGGAAGTGCAGATTATCAGACATGAGTAGTTTTTACCTTCTGAGACAATCTTGATTGTAGACAGAGAGCACCTCTTCCCTCCTCCTTTATCCGGGCTTGGGACCGGCAATGTTAATGCACTTACATTAGCGGAGTTAAAAAGGGGTTAATCAGAGCCTGCAATCAATTGGTTCATACAAATGCATTAAAGTGTAAAAATTCTGCAAAGTGCTAATTCCATCATTAGTCACCTAAATAACATTCATACTGAAATGTCACATACTGGAAAAAAGAGAGTCAATAATCAACAAAATATTAAGCAAGTATCTCAAATATAGCATTAAACAAATGTGTGCTTGATACGAAGTCTCAAATAAAAATCAGGAGCCCAAACTATAAAAACACTTACTAAGAAATCTTAACTGTCAAAGTACTTGATAAAGAGCCTAAATGATAAAAGTTCCAATCAAAAGCTTTAAGGATCAAGTAAAATATATTGCTTATTCCACGCAACTGGAACCCCTATAGCATGCTCAACCAATGTCGGGTCTGATGTAGTCCGCCACAAATGAGCTTTAGGAACCAATCCAACTTCAATCCAAACTTTCCAAGCATCTAGTCCAAGGGGTTTGCAATGCACTAGTGAGGCGGGATCTATAGATGCTATTGATCCTTCTGCAACAATCTCTCCCTTTTTGTACCAGCTCATAATCTTGCATTTTTGTCCAATGCTCGGCTCATGGAGGTCATTATTGGTGTTGCTAGCATGATGTGACTGTTGTAAATGTAATGAATTTATAGTTAATACATAATAAATAGGTTTTTTAAATTCCAAATTTATATTTCTTTTATCAACACATTTACCTCGGGAATACTAACAACTTGTGGTGATGGCACCCTCTCTTGTCCACTTCTTTTCTCTTCTTGCTGTGAGAACCACAAATTAGAATGCAAAACACAAGTTGTGACATTTGTTAATTCCAATAATATAACTACTTACCTCGATCAATTTGTCCAACTTGTCCTCCAATCTATTGACCTTATCTTCGAGTGCATGTATAATCTTAGAAGAATGTGCTTGGACATTCAACTTAGTAAGTGTAACTCCAAACCCAAGTCCAATTACTGTTCTACCAGGTCGGTCTTCACCCAATACTTTTGAGAGAGCATCATCTTTCAAGCTTGATGATATTTGTGAATCAGATTGTGATTCTTTGATCTCTTGAATTTTTTTCTAACATGTTAAAAATGAAATTTAAATATAAATTAAGCAAACAATATAAGAACATATATAAAATATTCAAAACTTAATTTGTACTTACCAGAGATTCGACAACATATGCATTTTCTTGTTTGGGTTTCTTTGATTAATTTATGCCCTTTCGACCACAAATCAACTCTTGTTATTTCTTTTTGTGTTGGACTCTCTTTTTTCTACAAAAATAAATAAAATAATACAATTTTACATTTCAGTGAAAGAAGAAATCAACAAATGCAATTAAAATTGTTTTTAGCGAAGCCAAGCATTATGTTAAGTAAAACCTGATAACCGAGTAAGAACCATTAGATACAAAAACAAAACGTCAGAGTTGAGAAGATACAATTTGGTAATTGATCGCCATCATGAATGTTCATAGACATATTTGTCTGCAGAGAATTCAGCATTAAAAAGATAACATGTGGTACTTACATGAAACGCAAGGAAAAGAAAAGAAATACATACGTGCTCTAGTGCACTGCTCAAGCTCTCACTTCTCTAACACTTAGACACAACCTCATACACCCAAGGCCCGACCTATTGCTCCTAGCCATATGCTATAGCAGCTGGCATAGGCACTTGTGTGCCTCGCATCAGTCTCCAGTGCTCAAGTGCACTGCCCCAGGGACCCTCCCCTCTCTACTACCCCTTTCAGTCCTTACTCTCCAAATGATACCAACCCACATAAAAATGGTATTGAGAAGTAAAGGAATATATAGTAAGAACAGTAGGTAATTACATAAAAATGTCAAGACAAAAGATCAAAGCATAAGAAAATAGTTTTAGCCAAAAATCAATTTCTATACCAACCCACATATATATGATTCTACAACTTGGAAATAGGCATAAGATGGTAGTCGTTACATTTGACACTTCTGAAGTTCTGTTCCCTACTAACACAGGTTAGTCCCTATTGATACATCTACTAATTACAAGCATGTACGTTTCAGTTCAGTTTCTCACTGATACTCTAATCAGTTGGGAATTGATTTACAAATCAGTCTAGGACTGAAACTAATTCAGTCTTGGACTGAACAACATTCAGTCTTGGACTGAACTAATTCAGTAAGGAAGGGGATTACCTGCCTGTTTTACACAGTCCCTGTATCTATCCAACTCAATGTGCCAGGACTGTAGGCACATATCCATCCAACTCAATGTGCCAGGACTAATACCACTAAGAGTCCACAACTAATACATTCCCAATCTATATACACATGTCACTCATATTCCCTTACCATATATCAAAATACATACGTGCTCTAGTGCACTGCTCAAGCTCTCACTTCTCTAACACTTATACACAACCTTATACACCCAAGGCCCTGCCTATTGCTCCTAGCCATATGCTATAGCAGCTGGCATAGGCACTTGTGTGCCTCGCATCAGTCTCCAGTGCTCAAGTGCACTGCCCTAGGGACCCTCCCCTCTCTACTACCCCTTTCAGTCCTTACTTTCCAAATGATACCAACCCACATAAAAATGGTATTGAGAAGTAAAGGAATATATAGTAAGAACAGTAGGTAGTTACATAAAAATGTCAAGACAAAAGATCAAAGCTTAAGAAAATAGTTTTAGCCAAAAATTAATTTCTATACCAACCCACATATATATGATTCTACAACTTGGAAATAGGCATAAGATGGTAGTCGTTACATTTGACACTTCTGAAGTTCTCTTCCCTACTAACACAGGTTAGTCCTTATTGATACATCCACTAATTACAAGCATGTACGTTTCAGTTCAGTTTCTCACTGATACTCTAATCAGTTGGGAATTGATTTACAAATCAGTCTAGGACTGAAACTAATTCAGTCTTGGACTGAACAGCATTCAGTCTTGGACTGAACTAATTCAGTGAGTAAGGGGATTACCTGCCTGTTTTACACAGTCCCTGTATCTATCCAACTCAATGTGCCAGGACTGTAGGCACATATCCATCAAACTCAATGTGCCAGGACTGTTTTACACAGTCCCTGTATCTATCCAGAAATTATCTATTGGAACAACTTGTAAGCATTTGTGGTCAGCTAACAGAATCATTATACAAGTGAAAGAAGAAATCAACAAATGTAGTTACAATCCAAACATCATAAAATATATAAACTTAAGTGAAGTAATTTTACCATCTTTTGCTCCAATCGGGCATAATCCTGTCGACTCACCGTATGGGGTAGCTTATGATGACTCCTTATATACTTCATTAGATCGCTCTTACCCTACATCAAATATGAATTATTATTAACGAAAAGGAATAATTGAAAATATAATATTGTATATGAACATTGAATGTTACAACTTACTTTAGCCGTCACTGAGCACGCCCGTTTAATGAACTCTTTCCATTCATGATCTGTCAAGTTTTGAGGTTTCAACTTGGCAAGCTGTAGATGTGCTTCATCTACTTCCAACGCACAAGCTGCTCTCACCTTAGTGGAAATCCTGGACCGATACTCTCTCAAATAGCTTCCCATTTTTGCCAAGGTATTTTTCTTGTTTACCTCATCTACTTTGTACCTTTGCTGTAATATAAATCATGCTATAATAAAAATATATTATGAAATTATAAGTGAGCTTAAGATATTAGCTCTAATTAACTTACCAGTATAACTGTCCACATGTCCTTCTTTAGCTGTTTTGAAACCAAAGTCCAATTCTTTACAGATATTTGAACTGTAGATCGAACTAAGGCCCCTAAGAAAGAGGCAAAGATAATTGAAGTATCACCTATAGGCTGCCCTCTTTCATTATATTCTACTTCTTTAGTTGCATTTTGATCCATCCCAAGACCCTTGAGCTTTGTTGGACCACGTTTGTTCTTAACCGACATTGTCTCCTCGTTAAGGTAGGAATTAGGTACATTAAGCAAGTCAATAGGCGAAGAACGAGATACATCTAAACCTCCCTCTAGGCTTTCATTCCCCTCTAGTTGAACATCTGACATAACATATTGTTGTGATTTTTTTTTTGTTTCCCTGACTTACTTTTTGAGGCCTACAAAAATAAATAACATTTCATGGATAAATTAAATTAGTATATGAAATGCAGAATACATGAATATCCATAAATTATATATATTGATAATCTCAATTACCTCTGTTGTAAGAGCCATAGCTTTTACGATCTACAACTCCGGTGAATATTAGTCAAATTGTTGTTAGTGACAAAATAGAATTTAAAAAAGAATTAGATCCTATTCTAGAAGGCCAGATAGAAGAAAAACACATATAACATTGTAGTAAATATAATTGCAGCTGAATGGAACTAATCATTATGATCCAAAGGTTCATATATATAAACAAAAAGTAAGTCAAAATCCAACTTCAAAAGAGACATTAACACAATTAAGCCAATATGCCTTCACAATCTTTATCCCTTCTTTCATAGGAATTATCCTCATCATCAATAGCTTCGCCGAGTTTTAAAATATCCAACGGTTGACAGCTTGTTTCTGCATTCTCATTATATAATTCCAATTCGTGGAAACCTCTTGGTGGTGGTTTCAACACAACATACCAACTAGAAAAATCTGACTCTCTAGAATAGAATACTTGCTTTGCTTGTGATGCTAGAATGAAAGGGTCACTTTCGAATTGATTTTTGAATTGATGGAGATTTACTAACGTAAAACCATCTTCAACCTTGACACCGTGATAAATGTGCGCCCAATCACACCTAAAAATAGGGATTTGAAAAGTATTATAATCTAAAATAAGAATTTCATGCAAGACCCCATAAAAAGCTCTTGAGTTTGAAGTTCTAGCATTGTCATTTGAATCTGATTGGCATACGGTTTTTGCTTCTAAAGAAACACCACTATTTTGAGTAGACCTTTGAACATCTTTGATTTGAAATCGGCGCCCATTGATAAGAAACCCATAATATGACATTACTTCCTTTACAGGCCCATAAGCCAACCACTTTATTGTATCACATACATGAATGCCTGTACTGATTTCTTTCTTGACCTATAAAGAAACTCATAGTAAGATCTAATGATGTCATACATATTGCAATGTCAAAAAACAAGAAAAAAAAACTTGAACTAGTACCTTTTTTTGAAACCAATCACAAAATGTATTCGAGTGTTTCTTCCAAAGTTTGTTTTCATTTGTGAAAAGATGCTTATCTGAATTCTTCAATTCAGTCAAATGCATTCTAGATGAAACAATATGGTAAGAAAACACATGGCCACGCCCAATCTAAACATTAAATTATTACTTTTATATAATGAATCTCCTTATACTTACTCTTCATAAGGTGCCACCTTTGCAGTATTAAATAGCACATATCGATGTACAATTTTTAAGATTTCATGAGACATTGTTAGATGCACTCCTTTGGATAATGGGCATCCCTCATGTAATAAGTTATCAAGAGAGTCTTCATTATGTCTATGACGGACACCTATTTCTTTTGCTTGTTCTGTATAGCCACTACAATACCTCATGCACTCCTCGGAAAGATAGCACTCTGCTATGCATCCTTCAGGACGTGCTGAATTTTTTACATATCCTTTGAGTATTTTCATATACCTAATAAATAAATGACAAGTTATTTCAGCTATTTATGAAAGGTATAAACTGATATGGTTTGAGAAAGTAAGATGAAATAGTGGAGTACCTTTCAAATGGATACATCCAACGATATTGTACCGGTCCACATAAATGTACTTCTCGCACTAGGTGAATGGTCAAATGTACCATAATATCAAAGAAAGAAGGAGGAAAATATCTTTCTAACATGCACAATGTTTCAATAATTTCAGCCTCAAGACATTCCAATCTGTCTCGATCAATAACCCTTTGGCATATTTCATTAAAAAATGAACATAATCGAAGTATTGCATTTCTCGGTCCCTTGTGTAAGAGATCTTTCAAAGCTACAGGTAGCAATTGTTGCATCAAAATATGACAATCATGAGATTTCAAACTTATTATGTTGTTATCCTTTGAGAAACAATTCCTAATGTCAGAATTATACCCATCGGGTACCTTCAAATTTCTTAACCGATTATAAAATAATTGCTTTTCAGTCTTTGATAATGTGTGTGGTGCTGCTGGAAGGTATACTTTACCATCTCTATCATGTGGATGCAACTCTTTTCTAATTTCCATTTCTTGTAAATCTCTTCGAGAATTAAGTCCATTTTTTGATTTTCCTTTACTATCTAGAAGTGTGCCAAGTATACTCTCACATATATTCTTTTCAATGTGCATTACATCCAAATTGTGGCGTAGAAGCAAATCCTAATAAGAAAAAAGAATTAATGTTATTATGAACTATATCTTGAAATCATAAATATTAAGACAAAAAAAAAAGATAAGTATATTGATTAAAAATGACTTACCTTCCAATAAGGTAGCTCAAAAAATATTGATCTCTTCTTCCATATTTGTACCTCACCATCAATTGCAGCATTTGACTTCTTTCTTTTCTTTGGTTTCTATTTTTTTCTTCCCCCAATCATTTTCGATTTGACTAGTAGCTTCCAATATATCACGACCGGTCATTATTATAGGTTTTTCCCTATTTTCATGTTTTCAATCGAACCAACTTCTTTTTGTTCGAAATGGGTGTTCTGAAGGAAGGAATCTTCTATGAGCCATATATATAGTCTTACAGCTATGCGGTAGCCACATTGATAAAGTATTACCACCACAAATAGGGCAAGCCGCCTTTCCTTTTGTTGTACATCCAGCTAGATTTCCATAAGCAGGGAAATTATTTATTGTCCAAATTAAAATCACCTTCAAATTAAATGTTTTCTTAATATATGCATCATAAACTTCTACCCCATTGTTCTATAACTCTATTAAATCCTCTATGAGAGGCTGCAAGTAAACATCAATATCGTTACCAGGTTGCTTCGGCCCTAGAATTAATAAAGTCAACATTAGATGTTCTTTCAACATGCATAACCATGGTGGAAGGTTGTATGCGACAAGCATCACAGGCCAACAACTATAGGTAGAGCTAAGATTACTGAAAGGGTTAAATCCATCGGTAGCAAGACCAAGTCTTATATTTCGTGGATCTGATGTAAAATTAGGCCACTTTCTGTCGATTGCTTTCCAGGCTAATGGGTCAACTGGATGGCGTAACTTGCCATCTTTACTTGCATTGGTGCTATGCCACCTCAAATGTTCAGATGTTTCTATTGATAGAAACATTCTTTTTAGCCTTGGTATGATAGGAAAATATCTAAGCACCTTCACCAGAATCTTTTTTTATACTTGTTCTCAATCCTGTTATCTTCTATATTGCAGTCATTAACTTTCCAACGAGAATAACCACATTTGGGACAATTATCCATATCTGTAAGTTCTTTTCTAAATAAACAACAATCATTCTCACAAGCATGTAGTTTTTCATAATTTAGATCAAAAGACTTTAACAACTTCTTTGCTTCATATGAGGTTTTAGGAAGCTTGTTATCTTCTGGAAGCATTTTACCAACGGTTTTAAGAAGTTTGTCAAAACAAACCTTGGATAGTCCATTTGTGGTTTTGATTTTATATAAAGATACTGTTGCAGACAATCTTGTTTGATTTGTGCAACCGTTATACAAAGGAGTTTCAACATCTTCCGGCACATTAGCAGATCCTCTTCTATCACTACTATGATCTGTAGTCCCTTCATCTTGAGCAAGTGCATTTGCATACATTTGATACATATCAGATGATATTGTACCTTGGTGCACCTCTGCATAAGGTGCATAAGGTGTAGATTGTTCCCCATGTAATGCCCAAGTAGTATAGAATGGATCCATTCCTTTACAAACTACGTGCTCATACACAGTTGAACCAGCAAGAGAATCCAAGTTCTTGCATTTTATACAAGGAGATGAAATTGTTTCTGGATTATCTAGATTCTTTAAAGCGGGTAGTTACAAAATTCATCGCTCCCTGTTGGTATTTAGAGGTGTGTCTACATATTTACAAGAAAAAAATAGAATGAATATCAAAATGGTGTAAATCCAATAATAAAAAAGTAAATACTTTATTATGGGTAACTTCAAAACCTTTCAAAATGCAACCAAGCTTTATCCATTTTTGGAAACGTGCGACTGTACTCTAATTCACACCAAACAAAAGAGCATTAGGGAGCTAGTAAGAAAATCAAATCATCTATTTTATAATCGAATCAAGTAAAATGGTGCAATAAAAATAAAATAAATTAGATTAGCTAATTAAATATCAGACCCCCAACAAAAACAATAATATTTGTGTTAAAAACATTACTTAATATAACTTTAACAAGAGGCCTATATACGCTCCAAATTTAACAATATTCTCTTAGACACATTGCACAAAGTTAAGAATATAAAGGTCCCAATTCATATTCTTAACTTTTGTAATATCAAAGTGTTCACTAGGTATTTATTTGGCCACTAAGTATTTATTGTTACTGTCAGTGCCATGTCATGACTTCACACAAGGAACATTGCCCAACTCATGAGGATAATTGCCAAATATTTGTCGAGTGACATGAAAACAATTATCGCAGTCTCTGTATCCTAATCATTATCAGTATCAGATCCTTCCTATGTTTCGAGATCGACGATATCGATTGTGCAAACTATGCATGAAACACAAGCAAGGAAGCAACAAAAGTGAGGGACAAGCGAAGAGACAAATTCCATATAAATAGGTGTAGCAGCAGCAAGACCAATTCATGCTTGAAATAACTTTACAATCATGTCCAGATATTGTACATCCACATATGCAATTGGAAAGCCCGTGCACTCATGGCTTAAGGCCATGTGTAATATCAAAGTGTCTCAACACTAATTAACCTGGCCATCACATGCATTCTAGTAGCATCAACATCGCATTGACCAATGAAGAATATTAAAAAAAACTAACCTGTTGGAAGGAATCGAGTGGTAGGGATGACACTGATGAATACCAATTTCTGCAATAATATAGATGAATCAAGACTCAGAGAATAAAAAGAAAAACAATCAAGATTAAAAATAATGTTGACAGAAAAATTAGCTTCGCCAGCACCAAAATAAACAAAACCTAAAAATTAGGTTGACAGAAAAAACAGACCAACTACAAATTAACAATAAAAACATATAAATTAACTTATTTCTCCCATAGATTTGGGAGCACCAAAATCATGAAGGTCACCGATCGATTAGGAAACACCAAATTTATGTAGACCATTCATCAATTTGGGAGAACCAAAATTTAGGGCTTTAATTAGGACATAACCCAAATCAAATCAAATTCTTGTAAATAAAAGGGTTTAAAACGTCGGCAAGATGAAGTCGAAGAAATCGGCAAGATGAAACATCGGCAAGATGAATCGAAGACGATGAAATATCAGCAAGATGATGTCGCACTCACAAAAAAAGAAAGAAAGAACATACCAGATATTAGGGTTTCCTCTCCCCGCAGAGATGAAGATGAAGATGAGAGATTTCTCTGAAGGGGAGATGAAGATGAGAGATTTCTCTGAAGGGGAAATTTTGGATTCGCGAGAAATATATTAGGTTTCGATCCCGCTGGAAAAATATTAGGCTTTGATCTAGCGGAAAATATATTAGGGTTTTCTCTCCCGCAGAAAAATATTGGGGTTTTTAGGGGTTGGGTTGCAGGAACAGAATATTGTGGTTTTTAGGGGTTGGGTTGCGGGAACAAAACAGCCAAAGTTAGAGATTTTATTTGGATCCCACTCGATGGGCCCAAATAATTTGGATCCCGCTGGATTCAACTCCTTCATTTTTTTTAACTACACAAAAATAATGTTGTTAAAGATTAAATCTACAACATTTATCCTAAATCATTGTAAAAGAGAATGAGATTCACAACATTTAAATACAAAACGTTGTTATCATTAATATTTTACAACGTTTTCTATAGAAACATTGTAAAAAAAACTCACTTTTTACAATATTTTTAAAATTGTTGTAAATAAAACGTTGTAAAATAGGTTTTTGTTGTAAAACTAAAAAACCTAATTGGGCGTTGTCTATTTGATCCAGGGTCATGTATCGCGTGAGTGACTGTAGATTCATAAAAATGACAAACTCTCAAGAACTATGAAATCATGATTCCCATCATGGGAAGCAGATAAGGATCTTCTCTAACAAGATCATTAGACAGCCCTAGCTGCGGGAAACCCACAACAAGCATTAGGCTTCTTCCTATTGGGCACGTGCGGAAGCGTTTGCCAACCCACGTGATCAAATCAACCCCCGTCTAACGGACACAAAGCACAGATAAAGACAAGTATATGGCGATTACTACGTCACCTGGACAAATTCTAACCTTTATAACTCAGATAAAATTGCAAGATTGACAAAAAATTAATGTTGAACTCTTTACCCTAATAAGTTCAACCCCCTCACCACTCTCAAGAAGAAAAATAGAAAATTACAATTGAGATCACTCACCAATCCGTAGCAATCTTCCTAACCAACGTTGACGACTCCTTGATTAGATCTTCTTCCTCCTTCTGTCTTGGATGACGAAGTCCTAAGAGCAAAGCACGAACTTTCTCTTAGATTTTCCTGTGGACGAGCACCCCGAATCTCTACTTTGTGCAGTGCTTTGTGCCTCTACCCTCACCTCATATATATAGGATGAGAAAATTATATTCTAGTCATAATAGGATTTCCTAAAATAGGAATAAAATAAGAATTCTATTATGCCTAAAATATTCCATCAACATCATATTTGAGATCATAATAAAATTTTCTAAAATAAGAATCCTATTATATGTAAAATAGCACAACACTAATTATGGACATTCAAATCTAATCAAATCAAATATTTAACTAGATTTGAATTCCACAAATATGTTGTTACCAAATCCAGACTGGACTCCAACAATCTTCTCCTCCAATCTGATGGGAGAGTATTGATCCTATGGGTCCTCAACTGGACTCCATGTATATCGTCCCGCGACATAGTTTATGCTCCCCCATGCCACTGATCTCCGATCCCCCGAGCTGCTTTGCATTTTCCTTTGTCTCCAGTTCCTTGACCATCACGTCGATGCTAGCTGCCATGCATAGTACGTCTTGTACCACTTGAATCCTGTCGATATCAATAACATGACCAAGATCGAAGTTCCTGACGATCAGCCTCACCGCAAGTCTCGACTGCCTGTTCCCGACTTTCGTCTTCCACCGGAAAGTGTTAACGTTCTGACGAGTTTCTTCACCCTTGGTTGGGCCAACCAAGTGGATGGTGTAGTTCTCACGAGATTCAAACTCTTGAACCTGCCCACCTTCGTATCCGAACTTGAAGCTCCCCATACACATGCATCCTTGAGTAGAACATCACGCACTGTACATGCCATCGATGACCCACAACTCTCTATGAACTACATGAATGATGATGCTCCCACCTCAGATTGAGTTTGCTGTAAACCGTGATCTCCTCCCTGGCTTCAAACTACTGAAATCGATGTCGCTCCGTGAAGCTTTGGCAAGCTACCTATCGCCAAAACTAGATCCGTAGAGCAACCCCCACCTGGAGACCGACCAGCTATCATGGGACCACAGACCGACCCTCAATCTTTGAAGCTCATCATCAATCACCATCTTCATCGCAGAAAGCTGATTGATGATACCCTGAATCTCGTTTAGATATTGTGCCACTGGGACACCCTCCGTGTAATTCGAGTTGACGTGTTGGCGAATAAGAAACGCCTTGTTGTCAGCCGTCTTCCTTTCATACAGCGAATACAGCTTCTTCCATAATGCTTTTGCCGAACTCTCTATGGACACGTGGTGAAACATCGAATCATCCAACCATTGGCGGATGAATCAAACGGTCTTTCGATCCAGTCATTTTCCAGTCTTCAGTAGCTTTGTCCATTGGCTTTGTGCTGTCGCCCTCCAACGGACCATACAAGTCCTTGCACCAGAATAGATCCTCCATCCTTGGCTTCCAAATTGCCCAGTTTCTCTTGTAAGGGTGATCATCCGAGTGTTTATCTGCTCTGTAGACATGGTTGTCATAACCTCCAAAGCTCTGATACCAATTGTTGGATGCGTATGAAAGTGTTTGCCAACCCACCTGATCAAACCAACCCTCGTCTAATGGACAACAAGCACAGATAAAGACAAGTATATGGCGATGACTACGTCACCTGAATAATTTTTAACCTTTATAACTCATATAAAATTATAAGATTGACAAAAAGTAATGTTGAACTATTTGTCCTAATAGGTTCAACTCCCTCACCACTCTCAAGAAGAAAAACAAAAAAATTATAATTGAAATCACTCACCAACCCGTAGTAATCTCTCTAACCAAAGTTGATGACTCCTTGATTAGATCTTTTTCCTTCTTTTGTCTTGGATGACGAAGTCCTAAAGGCAAAGTATGAACTTTCTCCTAGATTTCTTGTGGACGAACATCCCGAATCTCCACTTTTGTGTTGTTCTTTATGCCTCTACCCTCACCCCATATATATAGGATGAGAAAATTATATTCTAGTCATAATAGGATTTCTTAAATATGAATAAAATAAGAATCCTATTGTGCCTAAAATATTTCATCAATATCCTATTTTAGATCATAATAGAATTTCCTAAAATAAGAATCCTGTTATATCTAAAATAGTACAACATCAATTATGGACATTGTAATACCCGTAGCTCGTATTACGTATTTTAGAATACGTGTACGTTTCTTGACTCGTATGGCATGTTTCCTTGCATGATATATTTGAGCATTCTATTACTTGGTTCGGGTTGGCTTGGCTTGGTTTGCTTTGGGTTTATCATGAACCAAAAGAAAACCTCCACCTACACCCACTCCTTTCCATTTATAGTCGCCCCACTCTCTCTCTCTTCATTAATTCTCTCCATTACTTCTTCTTCTTTACCATTACTTCTTCACCTACCAGGAAGAGAGCTTAGGCAAGTGCAACTTGCTTCATGGAGGAACCTAAGTTTTATTGTTCTATTTTCTTCTCCATGAGATTCTAACACACTTTAGTACTTAGTATTTCTAATTTCCATGGCTAAATTCATGTAGATCTAAGTTTATTTTATTTTTAAATTTCTTGGATTTTGATTTATTTAATTTTGTTATTTCCAAGTTTTGATGGTTCCATGTTGTAGGGAATTTCATTCTGTCCCATTTCGACCTATGGAAGTCTGGATTTAGACTTGGGATGAAGGATTTATGAAGCTTTAAAGAATGGAGTCCATGACTCTTCTTCCCGGATCAGTAGAGAAGAAGAACAGTGTAGCCGCATGGCAGTTCATGGCCGCATAGCTTTCCTGGATGCATGGCAGTACTTGACCGTATGAACTTCCATACGGCAAGCTTTCTCAGCCGTATAGGCCATGGGCTCCTTGCCACTGCCGCATAAGACTTCATTTTCGCAGCCGCATGAACTTCCGTTCTCTTCAGCCGCATAAATCATTCATCTCAGCCGCAGGGCAATGATGGCCGCATGACAATCTAGCCGCATGAACACCAGCCCCCTTAGCCGCATGAACCCGATCATTCCGAGCCGCATAAGACCCGTCCCTTGCTCAGCCGTATAAGTTCAACATTCCCTGAGCCGTATGTACTTGTTGAACCGTAGTCTCATAAGGCCCTAGCAATTCCCAAGCCGCATATGCTTGATTGTTCTCCAGCCGTATAGACTTGCATTATTCAAGCCGCATGGCACCCAGCCGCATGAGCTCCTGCCATACCCTAGCCGTATGAGATCCTCTCAGCCGCATAAGATCCAATCTCTTGGCCGCATGAGCTCGATTCTCTTAGTTGCAAGGCCCCTTCCACAGTCTTTTCCTCTTTTATTATTATTATTATATATTATTATTATTATTATTAAACTGAAATGTTACAATTATGCTTATGTCATGTAAGCTCTGATATGTTCTATGGACACGATAGTGGTCCGCCGTCGCGTACTCTTAACAAGTAAACTGACATGATATATCACGACCTGCTGTTACAACAGCTAGCTTGACATGACAAGTATGAATGACCTGGACACCGTGGACGATTGTGTTTGTACAAATAAACCAGTAATGTCTTGCATCATGTCTAGGATGGGATCCCTGAGTACTACGGTTAGGGATACCTACTGCAATTGACTAAGGCTAATAAACTAGAATAATTCAATAGTCATGAAGAGATTTCTCAGCTACAGGCAATCCCGTTATCTGGGCGCACCAAGTGGACTTGTAGCCTACCGATGAATAGGACACATTTCCAGCACACAGTCACATGTTACATCCTTCATAAACGGACATTCGACCTGGATAACCGGATGGTCTGCAGGGCTTGTGGCTGTTGGGATAATCTTATTACATCTTGCTAGTAACTAGGCTTGTGATAACCCTAGTTAGTTAAAGTATCATGCCGTACTCATGCTTGGCCGTGATTGATTGGATGGAGTCTAGCCCAGCTTAGTCTTATCCTGATCCTGTACAAGATTGTGACATGACACAATTACTTAGGCTTGCCTCAACAATAACGATCAGGGGTCCAGTTCTGTTCAGGCGAAGGGTTACAATCCCGGTCCTTGTTTGGCTTAAGGGTTGTAACCTGGCTCCCGAAGCAGTTCTGTGTCCTCTCTTCGTTTATTGTCTTATTGCTCTCCATGCCATGCTTGTCATGTTTTATCTTTCTTCAATAGCATTATTATTTGTACTAACCTTAACAATAAAGATCAAGGGTCCAGTTCTATTCAGGTGAAGGGTTACAACCCCGGTCCTTATTTGGTTTAAGGGTTGTAACCTGGCTCCCGGAGCAGTTCTGTGTCCTCTCTTCGATTATTGTCTTATTTCACCCTATGTCAAGCTCATCATGTTTTACTTTACCAACAAGTAGTTGAGACGGGTTTCTATTCAGGTGAAGGGTTCCAACCTCGGTCCTTGTTTGGTTTAAGGGTTGTGACCTGGCTACTTGAATAGTTTCTTCGTAATCAAATTACTGTTGTTATCTTTATTATTATCAGTTTCATTTTAATTATCTTAATATTCTATTGTTATGTGCTAGTTTTAGTCCCTAAGTGAAGCCTCCTTTGTGGCACTTGTTCTTTCTGGGGTCTGACCCAGCTGGTTTTGTATGACCAGATATCGAAGCAGCACCAGAGGATCTACCTACCTTCCAGCCAGATGGTGACCACCAGGCGTAATCCTGGAAACGAGTGGGTTTCTTTTTGTCCTCCCACTTTATTATAAAATTATTCTTTTGAGGCATTTAGCTGGCGAGCACGTGTTAGCTCGTATTGTACCTTTATTTACTGTCTGCCTACGGGCCGCAACATGATTGACAAATCCTAGGATTGATTATGTATGATTGAAACTCTTGCTAGTCTTAACATTTTGTACGACTAGCTTCATGATTATCTGAATATGTAATGTATGAAATGCCTTACTATTGTATATTTGGTGTTCTGACATCTTGTTACTATTATTGCTTGCTTGAGATTGAGACAATAGACTTGTTCATGACTATAGGTGACTGATGGATTGTAGTTAAACCCTCATGTATCTAGACAGTCGTGACCGTATAGCGAGGTGGGTTGCACTTTAATATACGTAGCTGGCTATGTACGCCCCCGCTCTCCAGTAGTCTGGTTCTGGGGAGTTACATGGTTTAAGTGGTGGCCCATGCAGGTCTTATAAATCAAGATATGTGGGGGTTTACTGAATAGATGCCTCAATCAGTACTCGCCCTTGATCTCTGCTCGTATCTTCTAAATCTCTAAAAATCTTGTCCTGATCACATGCTTATATCGTTGATCTGTCCTGGTCCTTCCTTATTGTTCCTTATGTCGTCTTCTTCAGCGGAATTGTTCCTGGACCTACCGATCGGCAAGACGGAGCACCTTCCGTGGACCAGCAGCAACCCGGAGATCAAGCCCATCATTTAGGAGTAGCTTCCAGAGTCGTGCTTACTGGAGGAGAACTACCAGTTCAGCCCGTCCTGCCTGCAGAGCCAGATGATGGCACTTTGGTGGGTCTCATCAGGTCATTATTAGCTTTCCAAGATCATCGAGGAGATGCCTTGCACCAGGCGGTGGCAGATGCCTTGACCAGAGGAGGTCATCAAGAGAACAGCGCGGCCAACAGCTTCAAGCGCTTAAACCCTCCATTCTTCGACGGCAGTGAAGATGCGATCGCTGCAGATGCTTGGCTTCAGGACACAGAAGTGATTCTAGAAGCAGCAAAGACCCCAGAAGCCGAGAAGGTGGCCATGGTGTACCTGCAGTTATTGGATCTTGTCCGCAGCTGGTGGGCGACGCAGGCCATTGGATTAGTGGCACCTATTGCTTGGACAATATTCAGAGACAAATTCCAGACCAAGTATTTCGATGCTGTAGCTCGGTACGATCTACAAACGAGGTTTACCAATCTGAAACAGATAGACAGGACGGTCAACGGATATGCGGTCGAGTTCTTGAGACTTAGTCGGTTTGCTCCCACCTTGGTGGCGACTGAGTTCGATAGAGCCCAAGCGGTTCCAGCAGGGGCTCCATCTCGAGATTCTGTTAGCGGTGGAGCAGTTTGAGCATCAGACTTTTGATGCAGTATAGAGAGCAGTGAGGAGGCATGAGTATACCTTCCAGAGGATCGTGGATAGGACCGAAGGTCCGAAGCGATCCTACAGCCAGATGAATCAATCTTCAGTACCAGCCCCGGCAGCCAGGGCTTTGACTATTGGAGCTCCGAGGCGGGTGGCCTCAGTGACGTCGGTTCAACATTCAATCCTGATGCACCCTCAGCAGAAGCAGTCTTCCGCAGTGGGATGTTCACACTCTGGGAAGTCGGGGCATGTGGTATCAGAGTGTCGCAGAGCACAGGGTTTGTGCTTTGTTTGTGGTACCCCGGACCACAGGGTTGGGAACTGCCCGAACAGGGGGAGTTCATCATCAGCTTTCTCTAGTCCTTCAGTTAGAGGACCAGCACCAGTCCACCAGCAGCAGCAGTACCCATTCCCGAGGCCATTGTCGACGCAGGCCCAGGCATTCCAGTAGCAGAGACCGCAGCAGTATGTCCAAGCCTAAGCCCTGATCCAGAGCAGGTAGAAGAATTTTCAGCAGAGGGGACCCGCACCCAGAGGACATGGTCAAGTGCTGGCTTTGACCATGGGAGAAGAAAGAATAGCACCAGAAAAGGTAGTGGCAGGTACTATTCTCGTCAACACCTTTCCAGCTTCAGTATTATTTGACTCTGGTGTATCGCATTCATTTATGTCTGCACGATTCGTGACACGGATAGGACTGGAGCCTGAGTCATTATCAGCAAGGCTCAATATACTTACTGGTAACAGACTCGTGGTAGTAGATAGAGTGTTTTCCTCGTGTCGGATCGTAGTTAGCGGTAGAGAGTTTTCCGCTAGATTGATAGAGTTCCCGATGGCCGATTACGATGTAGTCTTAGGGATGGATTGGTTGAGGGACCAGTATGCTAGGATAGACTGCCATATTGGCAGGGTTGTTTTTAGCATTCCTGGTGAGCCAGAGTTTTCCTTCTTCCGAGGCGAAGTTGAACCTTCTCCTCCAGTGTTGCAGATGGCAGTAGCAGCAGTGCAGTTGCCCCGGATAGTCGAAGAATTTCCAGATGTTTTCCCAGAAGAGCTTCCAGGGATACCGCCAGAGCGGGAGATCGAGTTCACCATCGACTTAATTCCCGGATCAGCTCCAGTTTCAGAGAGAGTCTACAGGATAGCGCCGTCAGAGTTGGAGATATTGTACAAGATGATTGAAGAACTTAGAACTAAGGAATTCATTTATGCTAGTGGATCGCCTTAGAGAGTCTCGATGCTTCTTGTGAAAAAGAAGGTTGGTATGTCCAGATTATGTGTAGATTATCGTACCTTGAACTTAGTAACAATCAAGAACAGATACCCTCTTTCGAGGATAGATGACTTGTTTGATCAACTCAAAGGGGCAGCAATATTTTCGAAGATTGACTTACGATCAGGATACCATCATATCAGAGTCAGAGAGCAGGACATTTCGAAGACGGCTTTCAGATCTAGATATGGGCTTTGGGAGTTCCTTGTATGCCATTTGGAGCAACCAATGTGCCGGCTGTATTTATGGACCTCATGAATCGCATCTTCATGCCTTATTTAGATCAGTTCGTGATTGTGTTCTTAGATGACATCCTGGTCTACAGCAAGAGTGAGGCAGAGCATGAGCAACATCTCAAGGTTGTCCTCCAGATTCTCAGAGAATACCAGTTGTATGCCAAGTTCAATAAATACGAGTTCTGGCTCGATCACATTTCGTACATGGGTCATATTATCACCAGAGGAGGAGTGGAAGTGGATCCCTAAAAGATCGTATCTATTGAGACCTGGTCGGTACCCAGTACAGTTGCAGAAGTTTGCAGTTTTCTTGGATTGGCCGGCTACTACCGACGATTTATTTCAGACTTTGCTCAAATTTTAGCACCATTGACCCAGTTGACCCGCAAGGATGTGCAGTTTGCTTGGACGATAGAGTGCCATAGTTCTTTTGAGAAGCTGAAGCGAGGTTTGATGATGGCACCCATTCTCATGCTTCCAGATAGGACCGGAGGATTTTCAGTGTACTGTGATGCTTCAGGCAGAGGTTTAGGGTTTGTTCTGATACAGCATGGAAAGGTAATAGCTTATGCGTTGCGTCAACTTCGTGATCATGAAAGGAATTATCCAACCCATGATTTGGAGCTTGCAGCAATAGTGTTTGCACTTAAGTTACGGAGGCACTATTTGTATGGGGATATGGTAGAGATTTTCACCGACCACAAGAGCCTGAAGTATGTGTTCACCCAGAAGGATCTTAACATACGTCAGAGGAGATGGCTAGAGCTACTTGTGGATTATGATGTCAACCCGCAGTATCACCCAGGGAAGGCTAACGTTATAGCAGATACAATGTGTAGAAGAGCCGGAGTTTATTTCCTAACGGTGCAACCAAAGCTGTTAGCAGATCTTCAGAAGATGGGTATAGAAGTTATCCTTCCTACCAGTGTCGCATTGATGGCCAGTATGCAAGTTCAGTCCAGTATAGTCGAGAGGGTCCGGATGGCGCAGTCAACAGATTCTTAGCTTCAGCGACTCAGAGCAAAGTGTGAGGCAAGACGACGACCAGAGTTATGCATTCATGAAGACGGTACACTTAGACATGGTAAGCGTCTTTGTGTACCCAGTGGAGATATCAGTCAGGAGATCATGGCAGAGGCTCATAGTTCTCAGTATTCCATTCATCCCGATAGTACGAAGATGTACCGTGATATCCGACAACACTTTTGGTGGAATGGCATAAAGTGGGAGATAGCCCGGTTGTCTCTCAGTGTTTGGTTTGCCAACAGGTTAAAGCTGAACATCCGAGGCCAGCTGGGCTTCTTCAGCCCTTGCCGATTCTAGAATGGAAGCGGGAGTATATAACCATAGATTTCGTGACTGGGTTACCTAGATCCCCAACTGGCAGAGATGCTATTTGGGTTATAGTTGACAGGCTCACGAAGGTGGCTCACTTTCTTCCGTTCAGAGTCGGTCAGCCGACGGCTCAGCTAGCAGAGATGTATCTCAGGCAGATAGTCAGGTTGCACGGTATACCAGTCAGTATTACTTCGGACAGAGATTTCAGATTTACGTTACACTTTTGGCGTAGCCTGCAAGAGAGTTTGGGAACTCACCGCCAGTTCAGCTCAGCTTATCACCCGCAGACAGATGGTCAGTCGGAACGCACGATCCAGACTCTTGAAAATATGTTGAGATTTTGTACACTCGACTTCGGTGGTTCGTGGGAATATCACCTGCACCTGGTGGAGTTCTCGTACAATAACAGTTTCCAGGCCAGTATCCAGATGGCACCGTTCGAGGCACTGTATGGCAGGAAGTGCCGATCGCCGCTAGCATGGGACGATATTGGGGAGAGACAGATGCTCGGTCCAGAAATGATTGCTCAGACCGTTGAAGTGATCAGGAGAGTCAGAGATCATCTTCGAGTTGCCTAAGATCGCCAGCATCATTGGATCTATTCTCATCGGCGCCCTCTTGAGTTTTCTGTCGGCGACCATGTATTCCTGAAGATTTCGCCTAACCATAGCGTCATTCATTTCGGCGTATGGGAAAAGCTTAGTCCTAGGTATATAGGATCGTTCGACATTCTGGAGCGAGTAGGAGATATGTCCTATCGTCTCGCTCTTCCGTTGAAGTTACGTGAGGTGCATGACGTATTTCATGTATCCCAACTACGACGGTCTAACCCAAACTC
>JANAVB010028197.1:499959-504122 GCA_029216955.1 Iris pallida
CGAACCAACCTCCCAACCAAACAAGGACAGAAGTTGGCCCGTCATGTCCTGACATTCTGATCATCTCAGTTAAGTAACAGAGTAGGTACAGTACACAAACAAATCAATTTAAACGGCCAGGCAACTACTACGGCTTGCTATTGTGAGTCCCAAGTTATCCTGGAATTATGCAATAAAGGATTTCTCAGTTCTTACTATGCACGAGCAAGGCTAGTTTACCCAGTCAATCAATTGCGCCAATCATGAATTAGACGAGTCCTAGCGGGACGCCCGTCATTAATATACAATATTCAATAGATAATATAACCAGATACCGCTCCCTGTCCGTGTGGCAGATTTGCAATATCTGTGGGGACCAACCGGCCTGTCGGGCACTACTAGTCCCAAGAGGGCTGCCATGTAAGAACTCGGGAATCTATTCTCTCCATGCAATCATTATTTTATTTAACTTAATAGTCTCTACGTTGAGTGAAGTACCATGCCGTGGATCATGGACATTCAGAATGAGTACTTTCGTACGGGGTACGATATGCACAACTCTACAATAATACCAGTGCGGTCAGGTTGTAGGTCTTACATAGCGTAATACAACAATCAAAACTAACCACGGAGTAATCATGCCTTGACCATAAAGTATACATGCTTCTTTGGTAAGATAAATAAATAATAAATGAATTGAAGCCTGCATGTGCCTGTATGCCAATATTCGGGATTAGCCAGTCGATTCAATAGTTCATAATTAATATGAATGTGTCTCATTCATTCAATTCAAAAAGACGACTAGCCCGTCTCTTAGTTCCAACTAGGAACGCATGATCAATTATTAGTCAAGGTCACAATCATTATCAATGGTGACAAGACATGAAAGTCAACTAGTATTCAGTGGGGTCGAGTCTACAACTCTCAGAGTTTAATTCCAGTCAATCGGGGTATCTATAACTCAATTCACGACACATGGTACATCCCACGTAACAATCTATATTTAACAGAAATATTAATATATCATGATTATATCAAGTTTATGCCAAAAGGCGTAAGGATATAAAATGGATGTTAAATATCTAATAAAATATCAATATACAGGGCTATAGAAGATCCAGGGTAAGTAGGGTCAGGTCCAGTTGCGCCTAAACATCAGGTTGCGCCTGAGTCAGACTGCGCTCAAGTCAGGCTACGCTCAAGTCAGGCTACGCTCAAGTCAGTCTACGCTCAAGTCAGGCTACGCTCAAGTCAGGCTACGCTCAAGTCAGCGTATGCTCAAGTCAGGCTACGCTCAAGTCAGGCTACGCTCAAGTCAGGCTACGCTCAAGTCAGCGTATGCAAGACATACGTCTCCAAGAGGCAGCGTATGGACTCCATATGACTCCTCTTTAAGGCAGCGTATGTACTCCATACGACTCCTCATCAAGGCAGCGTATGCAAGACATACGCCTCCAAAAGACAGCATATGAGTCAGACTGCGCTGCGCTAAAGAGCGCGTACAGCTCAGTGGCGCAAGCTAAAACCTCGCGCACACTGCTCACTGTCTTCTCCAAATCAGCAAGAACTCCATGGTTTGAACCCAAAGCTTCAAAAGTCCATAACTTGGTCAAAATAAGTCCAAATCCAACTTTTCAAAGGTCAAAATTGGGTAGAATAAAATTCTCTACAACATTGAACCATCAAAACTTGAAAACAAAGAAGTTTGATAGATCAAAACTACCAAAATCCGAAAATAACTAATTTCTAGATCTACAAAGATTAAAGCCTCAAAATAGAAAATGACAAGTTCTAATGTGTCTTAGAAACATGAGGAGAAGCTAATGGAACAATAAGAAGCAAGTTGCACTTGCCTACGAGTTGGTAGGTAGAGGGAGTTATGAAGAAGAAGAAAAGTAAATAAGAAGGAGAAGTAATGAAGAGAGAGAGAAAGGATTGGGACTTTAAATGGTGATGGTGGGTTCGGTTCATGATGAACTACCATAACCCGAAAATAAACCAACCTAGGCCAAACCTAAAGTAAGCTAAAGCAGAGAATAAAAGCAGAAAGTAAAATACAGAAAATTAATTACAAGAAATTAATTAACATGAATTTAAAGAGATTTAAATACAAATAATACATGATAAATATTTAAATAAATATATTAAAGCAGTACATGTATTAAAAATACGTATTCTGGGAACGGGGAGTGACATTTTTCTTTTTCTTCTCCACCGTGCCATGTCTTCAGTACTTTCCAGTTTTTATATCTCATATGCTATTTTTATGTCTTGTTAATTCTATTGTGTTTTGCATTACCGTCGGTTTGTGTACTTATTCCATTCCTGACTAGAAACCATTATTTTTCAGGTTAGCTGTGCCTTCACTTAGCTTGGGAGATTCGGGTGTACTTGCAGACAGAAACCTAGAAATAGATAGCAGTTGTATCAATTTTGTTAATTATAAAATCTTGTATTTCTTTAATTATAAATGTTGTAACAAATTTAGAAATGTGAATGAGCAGCAAACGTTATATTTTGAGCATTTATTTCCTGCGGGCTTGACAGCGTTCTACTGCCGAATCTGCGGCGTAGGCTGGCTTGGACACGTCTCGTATCCGGAAAAGCGGGTACGAGTCGTGACAAGTTTTGTGGTGGTCCATGCAGGTCAGTTTTCGTAAAATATTACAAACTCGTGATGGTACGTGTAAGCCCCCTAAATTTTCGGGATTTATTTTTCGAATTTTCTAAATAATTATTCTCGATAATTCATTTTATTTAATTAATTTTGATCATTAAATGCTCTTTACCGTGACTTGGAATTCTAGAGCATCAGGGATGCCAGTCTCTGGAAACTTCCTTCTTGAAGTTTGTAGTAGACGAGATTATCTTCACATTGATATTTCGTATCCCACTCGAACTTGTTCCCTTATAATCTTTTTGCTTTGCGAAAGTTCGGGTCAATTTAGACCATTTAATTATTAATTGAATTCCCACTCTTTTTCCTTGATCATCATATGCACGTTACCATGACTTTAATTTAGGAGCACCAGACTAGTCTTTTCCTTGAAACCAACTTCTCATGCATGATCTACTCGAGACACTCTTCACCTATGACCTTCGTGTCCCACTCAGACACCATCTTGTGCTTATTTCTTCGCATAACTTTGGGTCAATTTAGGCCAATTAATTATCCACCGTAATTTATGACCTGGCTTCCAATTTATTTCGGAACCCGACATCGATCCAACCTAGTAGACCCAAAATATGGACATGGCCCACACGAAGCCTAATACCCGCATGACGCTTCTGTCCCACTTATTTGTGTCCCCACATGCTACTTATTTTCTCATGATCATAAATACCTATTTTAATTCAAATATTGTACCATGTTCGATTTTGACCCGACCTGGCTCGATCGAACCCGAACTCGAACCCAAGCTCCATGTTGCCCTCTCATGACTGCCCATACACCCACTGATATGTTCTCATTTTTCCTCTACTCAAAAAATATCTCTTTACATAGAATATCTATTTCTCTTCTATTATATATATATATATATATAATATACATATATAAAAACTATCTCTCCTCTCCCATCACTCTCTCTCTCTTTATTACACTTACACACAACCCCCATCACAGCCGAACACCCCTTCTCTCTATTCTCACTCATTAATAATGTCTCTCTCTCTCTCTCTCTTATATATATACTCACACACATTAATTCTCTCTCACTCTCTCTCTACCACTCCATCATCAGCACCATGCTTACCACCATCACCATCACGAGCTCCACCACCATCACGAGCTCCACCACCCTCACCACCATGAGCACAGCCGCAACCACCAGCTCCTCCTCCATCGAACTCCTCCCTTCCTCCTTCTTCTTCACAACAACAACCACCACCACCTCTTTCCTCAGCCTCCACACCCATCACCACTGCCACCCTCGCGACCCCTCGTGCTCATGCCCGTCGCCATCATGTTGGCCAGCACCTCCGTTGCTGCACATGCGTGCGCCCGCACGCGCAGCAGCGGCCGCAGCTGCAGCAAGCAGCGGCCTGTGCAGCAGCAGCCATGCGCGCCGCCGTCGCCACCGGCGTCGCCTCGGTCGCCGTCGCCACTGGCGAGACCCCTCTCGGTCGGGCGCACCCTTGGACAGGCCCCCATGGCCACCGCCTTCCTCTCCGCGCAATACATA
>JANAVB010028197.1:504135-509135 GCA_029216955.1 Iris pallida
TGTTGGTATCAGAGTGTCGCAGAGCACAGGGTTTGTGCTTGTTTGTGGTACCCCGGACCACAGGGTTGGGAACTGCCCGAACAGGGGGAGTTCATCATCAGCTTCTCTAGTCCTTCAGTTAGAGGACCAGCACCAGTCCACCAGCAGCAGCAGTACCCATTCCCGAGGCCATTGTCGCCGCAGGCCCAGGCATTCCAGTAGCAGAGACCGCAGCAGTATGTCCAAGCCTAAGCCCTGATCCAGAGCAGAGAAGAATTTTCAGCAGAGGGACCCGCACAGAGGACATGGTCAGTGCTGGCTTTGACCATGGGAGAAGAAAGAATAGCACCAGAAAAGGTAGTGGCAGGTACTATTCTCGTCAACACCTTTCCAGCTTCAGTATTATTTGACTCTGGTGTATCGCATTCATTTATGTCTGCACGATTCGTGACACGGATAGGACTGGAGCCTGAGTCATTATCAGCAAGGCTCAATATACTTACTGGTAACAGACTCGTGGTAGTAGATAGAGTGTTTTCCCCGTGTCGGATCGTAGTTAGCGGTAGAGAGTTTTCCGCTAGATTGATAGAGTTCCCGATGGCCGATTACGATGTAGTCTTAGGGATGGATTGGTTGAGGGACCAGTATGCTAGGATAGACTGCCATATTGCAGGGTTGTTTTAGCATTCCTGGTGAGCCAGAGTTTTCCTTCTTCCGAGCGAAGTTGAACCTTTCCTCCAGTGTTGCAGATGGCAGTAGCAGCAGTGCAGTTGCCCCGGATAGTCGAAGAATTTCCAGATGTTTTCCCAGAAGAGCTTCCAGGGATACCGCCAGAGCGGGAGATCGAGTTCACCATCGACTTAATTCCGGATCAGCTCCAGTTTCAGAGAGAGTCTACAGGATAGCGCCGTCAGAGTTGGGATATTGTACAAGATGATTTGAAGAACTTAGAACTAAGGAATTCATTTATGCTAGTGGATCGCCTTAGAGAGTCTCGATGCTTCTTGTGAAAAAGAAGGTTGGTATGTCCAGATTATGTAGATTATCGTACCTTGAACTTAGTAACAATCAAGAACAGATACCCTCTTTCGAGGATAGATGACTTGTTTGATCAACTCAAAGGGGCAGCAATATTTCGAAGATTGACTTACGATCAGGATACCATCATATCAGAGTCAGAGAGCAGGACATTTCGAAGACGGCTTTCAGATCTAGATATGGGCTTGGGAGTTCCTTGTATGCCATTTGGAGCAACCAATGTGCCGGCTGTATTTATGGACCTCATGAATCGCATCTTCATGCCTTATTTAGATCAGTTCGTGATTGTGTTCTTAGATGACATCCTGGTCTACAGCAAGAGTGAGGCAGAGCATGAGCAACATCTCAAGGTTGTCCTCCAGATTCTCAGAATACCAGTTGTATGCCAAGTTCAATAATACGAGTTCTGGCTCGATCACATTTCGTACATGGGTCATATTATCACCAGAGGAGGAGTGGAAGTGGATCCCTAAAAGATCGTATCTAGTGAGACCTGGTCGGTACCAGTACAGTTGCAGAAGTTTGCAGTTTTCTTGGATTGGCCGGCTACTACCGACGATTTATTTCAGACTTGCTCAAATTTTAGCACCATTGACCCAGTTGACCCGCAAGGATGTGCAGTTTGCTTGGACGATAGAGTGCCATAGTTCTTTTGAGAAGCTGAAGCGAGGTTTGATGATGGCACCCATTCTCATGCTTCCAGATAGGACCGGAGGATTTTCAGTGTACTGTGATGCTTCAGGCAGAGGTTTAGGGTTTGTTCTGATACAGCATGGAAAGGTAATAGCTTATGCGTTGCGTCAACTTCGTGATCATGAAAGGAATTATCCAACCCATGATTTGGAGCTTGCAGCAATAGTGTTTGCACTTAAGTTACGGAGGCACTATTTGTATGGGGATATGGTAGAGATTTTCACCGACCACAAGAGCCTGAAGTATGTGTTCACCAGAAGGATCTTAACATACGTCAGAGGAGATGGCTAGAGCTATTGTGGATTATGATGTCAACCCGCAGTATCACCCAGGGAAGGCTAACGTTATAGCAGATACAATGTGTAGAAGAGCCGGAGTTATTTCCTAACGGTGCAACCAAAGCTGTTAGCAGATCTTCAGAGATGGGTATAGAAGTTATCCTTCCTACCAGTGTCGCATTGATGGCCAGTATGCAAGTTCAGTCCAGTATAGTCGAGAGGGTCCGGATGGCGCAGTCAACAGATTCTTAGCTTCAGCGACTCAGAGCAAAGTGTGAGGCAAGACGACGACCAGAGTTATGCATTCATGAAGACGGTACACTTAGACATGGTAAGCGTCTTTGTGTACCCAGTGGAGATATCAGTCAGGAGATCATGGCAGAGGCTCATAGTTCTCAGTATTCCATTCATCCCGATAGTACGAAGATGTACCGTGATATCCGACAACACTTTTGGTGGAATGGCATAAAGTGGGAGATAGCCCGGTTGTCTCTCAGTGTTTGGTTTGCCAACAGGTTAAAGCTGAACATCCGAGGCAGCTGGGCTTCTTCAGCCCTTGCCGATTCTAGAATGGAAGCGGGAGTATATAACCATAGATTTCGTGACTGGGTTACCTAGATCCCCAACTGGCAGAGATGCTATTTGGGTTATAGTTGACAGGCTCACGAAGGTGGCTCACTTTCTTCCGTTCAGAGTCGGTCAGCCGACGGCTCAGCTAGCAGAGATGTATCTCAGGCAGATAGTCAGGTTGCACGGTATACCAGTCAGTATTACTTCGGACAGAGATTTCAGATTTACGTTACACTTTTGGCGTAGCCTGCAAGAGAGTTTGGGAACTCACCGCCAGTTCAGCTCAGCTTATCACCCGCAGACAGATGGTCAGTCGGAACGCACGATCCAGACTCTTGAAAATATGTTGAGATTTTGTACACTCGACTTCGGTGGTTCGTGGGAATATCACCTGCACCTGGTGGAGTTCTCGTACAATAACAGTTTCCAGGCCAGTATCCAGATGGCACCGTTCGAGGCACTGTATGGCAGGAAGTGCCGATCGCCGCTAGCATGGGACGATATTGGGGAGAGACAGATGCTCGGTCCAGAAATGATTGCTCAGACCGTTGAAGTGATCAGGAGAGTCAGAGATCATCTTCGAGTTGCCTAAGATCGCCAGCATCATTGGATCTATTCTCATCGGCGCCCTCTTGAGTTTTCTGTCGGCGACCATGTATTCCTGAAGATTTCGCCTAACCATAGCGTCATTCATTTCGGCGTATGGGAAAAGCTTAGTCCTAGGTATATAGGATCGTTCGACATTCTGGAGCGAGTAGGAGATATGTCCTATCGTCTCGCTCTTCCGTTGAAGTTACGTGAGGTGCATGACGTATTTCATGTATCCCAACTACGACGGTCTAACCCAAACTCGAGCCACATCCTGGATCATTTGGAATTGGTTGTTGGTACCAACCTTTCGTATGAGGAGAGACCCATGTCTATATTGGATCGAAGAGAGAAGATACTCAAGAACAAGACTATTAGTTTAGTCTGTGTTGCTTGGGGTCATCACTCTTTGGATGAGTCAACATGGGAGCGTGAGGATGATATCCGATCGCGATATTCCGACCTGTTTGACTCGTAAGGTATAATGTCTTCCTTATGTCTTATACTTTTAATTCCTTGCACTGCATGATAGATTGCTTGTTATAGCTTGCCTGTTATTAGTATAGCTTGTCCTTGCTGCTCTAGCCTCTTAATTAAATTCTGAGGAGGGAATTGTTTTAAGGTGGGTAGAGTTGTAATGCCCGTAGCTCGTATTACGTATTTTGGAATACTTGTACGTATCTTGACTCGTATGGCATGTTTTTTTGCATGATATATTTGGGCATTCTATTACTTGGTTCGGGTTGGCTTGGCTTGGTTTGCTTTGGGTTAATCATGAACCAAAAGAAAACCCCCACCTACCCCCACTCCTTTCCATTTATAACCACCCCACTCTCTCTCTATTCATTAATTCTCTCCATTACTTCTTCTTCTTCACCATTACTTCTTCACCTACCAGGGAGAGAGCTTAGGCAAGTGCAGCTTGCTTCATGGAGGAATCCAAGTTTTATTGTTCCATTTTCTTCTCCATGAAATTCTAACACACTTTAGTACTTAGTATTTCTAATTTCCATGGCTAAATTCATGTAGATCTAAGTTTATTTTATTTTAGATTTCTTGGGTTTTGATCTATTTAACCTTATTATTTCTAAGTTTTGATGGTTCCATGTTGTAGGGAATTTTATTCTGCCCTATTTTGACCTATGGAAGTCTGGATTTAGACTTAGAATGAAGGATTTATGAAGCTTTAAAGAATGGAGTCCATGACTCTTCTTCTCGGATCAGTGGAGAAGAAGAACAGTGCAGCCGCATGGCAGTTCATGGCCGCATAGCCTTCCTGGCCGTATGGCAGTACTTGACCACATGGACTTCCATGCGGCAAGCTTTCTCAGCCGCATAGGCCATGGGCTCCTTGCCACTGCCGCATAAGACTTTATTTTTGCAGCCGCATGAACTTCCGTTCTCTTCAGCCGCATAAATTATTCATCTCAGCCGCAGGACAATGATGGCCGTATGACAATCTAGCCGCATGAACACCAGCCCCCTTAGCCGCATGAACCCGATCATTCCGAGCCGCATTAGACCCGTCCTTTGCTCAGCCGCATAAGTCCAACTTTCCTTGAGCCGTATGTACTTGTTGAACTGTAGCTCCCCTTCCCGCAAATTTTGAAATATTTTATTATTTTTTATTTTATTTAAATGGTGTTTCAGAATATTGGTACGAGTTTTTAGGACTAAATAAATATGGAGGACGAAAAGCGTTCACCAAAAACTCTTGTTGGTCATTTTAGTTGGTATTTGTTGTCATTATTATGATTATTATTATTATATTATTATTATTATTATTATTATTATTATTATTATTATTATTATACTGTTATTATTATATTATAGAGCATATATGGATGCTTATAG
>JANAVB010028197.1:511635-551635 GCA_029216955.1 Iris pallida
TCTAATTGTTTTCGATTCATAGTAGTCTTTTCATTTCATGTCTATACATATATCTTGCTGCTTGTTGACACGCTCGTCACACGGAGTAGTCGGGAGGGGAAATATCTTAGTAGACATGTGGACTACCCAGAACTATCCTATGAGTCTATTCTTGAATAATAGCAGCTGCACACGACACGTGCAGGGTGTCGAATTTACCCCCTAGTCGTTCACATGTCGAAACGGATATTTCACACCACATAGGTAGCTGTCTTTTATTTATTTTTTGTCACGCCCAGAACCAGAATACTGGAGAGCGGGGGAATGACTCAGCCAGCTACGTATTACGGGTAGATGAATACCGTATAATACGATCAATGCTATCTACAAGACGAGGGGGTGCATACTACATGCAAGTCTTCCTATGGTCACTTTACTTCTATTGTCTCAATCATTCAAACAAGAAACAGAAATAGAAAACATGTGAGATAAAGCAGTAAGGCGTCCCAAACGCTAAGTCAAAATGTTCTTGATATCTGGCTTTACAAAATACAGCCAGATGATGTAGTAAGTATACACAATTGTTAGCAGCTGAAGCCTGTCTTAGTTACAATTATGCAAAAGTAGGTACAAGACAATCCGACTAACATATCGGTGCCAAACGGCAAAGTATAAAGTAGATAACAAAACGGGCGGGGAAGTAAGAAACCCACTCGAGTCCTCCTGCGATCATCCCTCTAGTGTTGACCATCTTGGAGGTAAAAGTATGCTGGATTCTCAGGGACCGGCTCTAAATCTGGCCATGCAAAACCAGAGAGGTTAGACCTCTAATAGCAAGTACCGCAAGGGAGCACGATATGAGGAATAGAGCCAGTAATAAGAGAATATGATAATAGATCTCTGCTATCTACTAGGACTCATACAACATCACGACACTTCGAACCAACCTCCCAACCAAACAAGGACAGAAGTTGGCCCGTCATGTCCTGACATTCTGATCATCTCAGTTAAGTAACAGAGTAGGTACAGTACACAAACAAATCAATTTAAACGGCCAGGCAACTACTACGGCTTGCTATTGTGAGTCCCAAGTTATCCTGGAATTATGCAATAAAGGATTTCTCAGTTCTTACTATGCACGAGCAAGGCTAGTTTACCCAGTCAATCAATTGCGCCAATCATGAATTAGACGAGTCCTAGCGGGACGCCCGTCATTAATATACAATATTCAATAGATAATATAACCAGATACCGCTCCCTGTCCGTGTGGCAGATTTGCAATATCTGTGGGGACCAACCGGCCTGTCGGGCACTACTAGTCCCAAGAGGGCTGCCATGTAAGAACTCGGGAATCTATTCTCTCCATGCAATCATTATTTTATTTAACTTAATAGTCTCTACGTTGAGTGAAGTACCATGCCGTGGATCATGGACATTCAGAATGAGTACTTTCGTACGGGGTACGATATGCACAACTCTACAATAATACCAGTGCGGTCAGGTTGTAGGTCTTACATAGCGTAATACAACAATCAAAACTAACCACGGAGTAATCATGCCTTGACCATAAAGTATACATGCTTCTTTGGTAAGATAAATAAATAATAAATGAATTGAAGCCTGCATGTGCCTGTATGCCAATATTCGGGATTAGCCAGTCGATTCAATAGTTCATAATTAATATGAATGTGTCTCATTCATTCAATTCAAAAAGACGACTAGCCCGTCTCTTAGTTCCAACTAGGAACGCATGATCAATTATTAGTCAAGGTCACAATCATTATCAATGGTGACAAGACATGAAAGTCAACTAGTATTCAGTGGGGTCGAGTCTACAACTCTCAGAGTTTAATTCCAGTCAATCGGGGTATCTATAACTCAATTCACGACACATGGTACATCCCACGTAACAATCTATATTTAACAGAAATATTAATATATCATGATTATATCAAGTTTATGCCAAAAGGCGTAAGGATATAAAATGGATGTTAAATATCTAATAAAATATCAATATACAGGGCTATAGAAGATCCAGGGTAAGTAGGGTCAGGTCCAGTTGCGCCTAAACATCAGGTTGCGCCTGAGTCAGACTGCGCTCAAGTCAGGCTACGCTCAAGTCAGGCTACGCTCAAGTCAGTCTACGCTCAAGTCAGGCTACGCTCAAGTCAGGCTACGCTCAAGTCAGCGTATGCTCAAGTCAGGCTACGCTCAAGTCAGGCTACGCTCAAGTCAGGCTACGCTCAAGTCAGCGTATGCAAGACATACGTCTCCAAGAGGCAGCGTATGGACTCCATATGACTCCTCTTTAAGGCAGCGTATGTACTCCATACGACTCCTCATCAAGGCAGCGTATGCAAGACATACGCCTCCAAAAGACAGCATATGAGTCAGACTGCGCTGCGCTAAAGAGCGCGTACAGCTCAGTGGCGCAAGCTAAAACCTCGCGCACACTGCTCACTGTCTTCTCCAAATCAGCAAGAACTCCATGGTTTGAACCCAAAGCTTCAAAAGTCCATAACTTGGTCAAAATAAGTCCAAATCCAACTTTTCAAAGGTCAAAATTGGGTAGAATAAAATTCTCTACAACATTGAACCATCAAAACTTGAAAACAAAGAAGTTTGATAGATCAAAACTACCAAAATCCGAAATAACTAATTTCTAGATCTACAAAGATTAAAGCCTCAAAATAGAAAATGACAAGTTCTAATGTGTCTTAGAAACATGAGGAGAAGCTAATGGAACAATAAGAAGCAAGTTGCACTTGCCTACGAGTTGGTAGGTAGAGGGAGTTATGAAGAAGAAGAAAAGTAAATAAGAAGGAGAAGTAATGAAGAGAGAGAGAAAGGATTGGGACTTTAAATGGTGATGGTGGGTTCGGTTCATGATGAACTACCATAACCCGAAAATAAACCAACCTAGGCCAAACCTAAAGTAAGCTAAAGCAGAGAATAAAAGCAGAAAGTAAAATACAGAAAATTAATTACAAGAAATTAATTAACATGAATTTAAAGAGATTTAAATACAAAATAATACATGATAAATATTTAAATAAATATATTAAAGCAGTACATGTATTAAAAATACGTATTCTGGGAACGGGGAGTGACATTTTTCTTTTTCTTCTCCACCGTGCCATGTCTTCAGTACTTTCCAGTTTTTATATCTCATATGCTATTTTTATGTCTTGTTAATTCTATTGTGTTTTTGCATTACCGTCGGTTTGTGTACTTATTCCATTCCTGACTAGAAACCATTATTTTTCAGGTTAGCTGTGCCTTCACTTAGCTTGGGAGATTCGGGTGTACTTGCAGACAGAAACCTAGAAATAGATAGCAGTTGTATCAATTTTGTTAATTATAAAATCTTGTATTTCTTTAATTATAAATGTTGTAACAAATTTAGAAATGTGAATGAGCAGCAAACGTTATATTTTGAGCATTTATTTCCTGCGGGCTTGACAGCGTTCTACTGCCGAATCTGCGGCGTAGGCTGGCTTGGACACGTCTCGTATCCGGAAAAGCGGGTACGAGTCGTGACAAGTTTTTGTGGTGGTCCATGCAGGTCAGTTTTCGTAAAATATTACAAACTCGTGATGGTACGTGTAAGCCCCCTAAATTTTCGGGATTTATTTTCGAATTTTCTAAATAATTTATTCTCGATAATTCATTTTATTTAATTAATTTTGATCATTAAATGCTCTTTACCGTGACTTGGAATTCTAGAGCATCAGGGATGCCAGTCTCTGGAAACTTCCTTCTTGAAGTTTGTAGTAGACGAGATTATCTTCACATTGATATTTCGTATCCCACTCGAACTTGTTCCCTTATAATCTTTTTGCTTTGCGAAAGTTCGGGTCAATTTAGACCATTTAATTATTAATTGAATTCCCACTCTTTTTCCTTGATCATCATATGCACGTTACCATGACTTTAATTTAGGAGCACCAGACTAGTCTTTTCCTTGAAACCAACTTCTCATGCATGATCTACTCGAGACACTCTTCACCTATGACCTTCGTGTCCCACTCAGACACACCATCTTGTGCTTTATTTCTTCGCATAACTTTTGGGTCAATTTAGGCCAATTAATTATCCACCGTAATTTATGACCTGGCTTCCAATTTTATTTCGGAACCCGACATCGATCCAACCTAGTAGACCCAAAATATGGACATGGCCCACACGAAGCCTAATACCCGCATGACGCTTCTGTCCCACTTATTTGTGTCCCCACATGCTACTTATTTTCTCATGATCATAAATACCTATTTTAATTCAAATATTGTACCATGTTCGATTTTGACCCGACCTGGCTCGATCGAACCCGAACTCGAACCCAAGCTCCATGTTGCCCTCTCATGACTGCCCATACACCCCACTGATATGTTCTCATTTTTCCCTCTACTCAAAAAATATCTCTTTACATAGAAATATCTATTTCTCTTTCTATTATATATATATATATATATATATATATACATATATATAAAATACTATCTCTCTCCTCTCCCATCACTCTCTCTCTCTCCCCTTTATTACACTTACACACAACCCCCCATCACAGCCGAACACCCCCTTCTCTCTATTCTCACTCATTAATAATGTCTCTCTCTCTCTCTCTCTTTCTATATTATATATACTCACACACACATTTAATTCTCTCTCACTCTCTCTCTACCACCTCCATCATCAGCACCATGCTTACCACCATCACCATCACGAGCTCCACCACCATCACGAGCTCCACCACCCTCACCACCATGAGCACAGCCGCAACCACCAGCTCCTCCTCCATCCGAACTCCTCCCTTCCTCCTTCTTCTTCACAACAACAACCACCACCACCTCTTTCCTCAGCCTCCACACCCATCACCACTGCCACCCTCGCGACCCCTCGTCGTGCTCATGCCCGTCGCCATCATGTCTGGCCAGCACCTCCGTTGCTGCACATGCGTGCGCCCGCACGCAGCAGCGGCCGCAGCTGCAGCAAGCAGCGGCCTGTGCAGCAGCAGCCATGCGCGCCGCCGTCGCCACCGGCGTCGCCTCGGTCGCCGTCGCCACTGGCGAGACCCCTCTCGGTCGGGCGCACCCTTGGACAGGCCCCCATGGCCACCGCCTTCCTCTCCGACGCAATACATAGCCGATTCGTGCGTTTGGCACGGGTTCCTGTCGTGACGCGCACGGGATGGGTCCGAAAATGGCGTTTCGTTGCAGCAACTTCGTTTACGTTTTTCGAGAAATTCGACAGTTGGATCGGCAATTTCTTCACTCCATTACAATCTTGGTATATAGCTCTTCACTCTCCTGAAATTTCACCCGTTAATTCCTTCGTTTGCTATATGAAAATCGGCCAACAAGTTGACCGTTTAAATTGTATTATTTTTGGACAATTTTGCGAAGCCAACTTCGTCGGTTCGTATCTCCTCCATCGTAGCTCCGTTTGGCGTGCTACTGGTTCCTATGCGAAGCTGGTATAACCTTCTTCCTACCCCTTAAGTATTGTTTCATTGTGAGTACGTTTGATTGGTTGAATCCGAAGCCAAAGTTGGCCGTCCGAATTCGTAATTTCTAACTTGTTAAATTCTATTTTGAACTCGGGACTCCGAATTCAATTTCTGACACCACCAGTAGACTCGTGGCATCATTCTGGCATGTTTTCATATAAAGTTTGTTAGATTTGGAGGACGTAGGCCCTGGCACGTATTTCGGTGCAAAGTGGGTCCCACAGTCCGGGTCAACGGGACTTTTTGATGCCGGCTCATCGGAATCCAATTTCGGATATACCGTTGGGTTCGTATCGTCATTCTGGATTCGTTGACATATAATTTGCTGAGTTTTGAGGACATTGGCTCCGACACGCTTTTTCGTACAAATCGAAATTTCAATGTACTGGTCAACGGACCAATTTGAGATCGGGCCAACGGAATTCAATTCTGGACATACCGTTGAGTTCATATCGTCATTCTGGATTCGTGGACATATAATTTGTTAGGTTTAGTGCACTTTTATTCTGACACATTTTTCGGTACAAAGTGGGTCCGACACTGACACCATTTTGACCCGAAATTACCTTTTTGCCCTTGTGTCCAAATTGAACTTATGGATAGGCTATCCTAGCTGATTTGACCATTCTGGACACGTTGGTGATGGTTGTTTCACCATCTGACAACACCTGTAGGTTTTTACACTATTATTATAATCTTTCTCTTTTTATTCGTATTTTTAGACCCTTGTATCGGATTTGAGATCCATCGATTCCAGTGATATCACAACCACTGAAATTGATATGTTGATCCTGTAGATGTTTATAGAGACTAGCTTTGACCCTGTTTGACCATGGTTGACTACTTTGACTGAACGTCGAAGTAGAGTCAACATTTGACCTAGGTTAGACTAGTTTTGATCATGGTTGACCAGAGTTGACCAGTTGACCAAAAGTCAACTGTTAGTCAACATTAGCCTAGTTTGACCTAGAGTTGACCAGAGTTGACTAGAGTTGACCAATTGACCAAAATTCAACTGTAAGTCAACCATTGACCCAGTTTGATCTAGTTTGACTTAGTTGACTGAGTCTGACCTAGATTGCGTAGCTTATACTATAGAATCAAGCCTAACACTGTTGAACCCTAATTAGCTTATATATATTTTATCTTTAGGTCTGTGGCATCACTCTGAGCATCGACCCCATTTGACAGCTCAGGACCGCAGGCGAGTACATTCACTGATAGTTTTTATTGCCTTGATATCTGCTATATCCGATTCAGTTGTAGTGTCTTACTCGATTTCCAGTCACGATAGTTCACAGACTAGTATACGTTGGATCATGACATGAGATATTATTCCTGGATTTTCTTGGTATATATGTACATTTCCTGTCTTGTTCCCTGTACTTGTATAGACACCGATTCCTGAGAGGGAGTACCTATCCTCTTAGGGAATCCCGTGTCATGACGTGTCATGTCCAGGTCCATTATACTATTCGAGGATGGGGAATTATTAGGGGCTATGTGATCCAAGCCATCCTGTCACTATATTCTTGTGCTCGTGCCACTCTCCCCTCACGTAGGGTGCAGCGAGATTCTATTTACCTTGTGCTCGTTATCCAGGTTGGCCGGTATGACTTTCCGTTGAGGTCACCGCGGATTGTCGGGCCAAGTGGATAGCCTGTCCTGTCACTTATCCCAAGCCGATCACATAACGCTCTAATAATTCAAGGCACATTTTATATTTACTTTATCTTATCTTATATCCTTCTCTGTTTTACATTCAGTACTTTCTCACCATGCTATGATATACAGTTACTCACATGTTCTACATGCTCTTATATTGTACCTTGATGGGAGACTAAGTTCTGCTCGGGAGAAGGGTTACAACCCCGGTCCTTGTTTGGTTTAAGGGTTGTAACTCGGCTTTCGAATGGTTTCCAAGTCGTCCTATATCTTTGTCTTGTATTTTATTATATTGTCTCTTATAGAATTTGTCAATTCACATGGAACTGCTGTTAGTGCTTGTACTTGCTCATTTTCCTGATAGGATACCGTTGATAATATTTTAGGGGTTGTTAAACCATTATTGGACTTCATGATGTTGCTAGCTGAGGTGGATCTCATTATTCTTCTATGTGAGTTGCCTGGTAGTTGTTCTTAGTTCGTCTTGTTTTTTCTTCTTTATTTTCCTGTCTTATGATTCCTTCTAGTAGTTTCTAGTTGTTCTTGTGCCTTAGTTATCTTTCCTGTCTTATCTTCTTTAGATGTTTGATTGTGATTGAGTACATTTGTAGTTCATGGACCTTCTAGATGTAGTGTATATTTATTGGGTACTAGACAGCATTTTACTGTCGATACTGTAGCGTAGGCTGGGCGTGGCCCACATATTTGTATCCGTATATCTGGGTGCGGGTCGTGACACATTTTTAGTGGTGGCCTATGCAGGTCAGTCTTTGCAATTGATGCGAAGTCGTGGTAGTACTTGTGCTTATCTGTACTACTGCGTGCCTGCCCTAGGATTAAGGTTGAGTCATGGAATATTTTAGGAATTTGTGTCACGACCCGCACCCGCTATTCGGACGCGAGAGCGTGAGCAAGCCAGCTACGCATCAAGCGGACTCCAGCCCGACTCGAATACGTAAATGCTGTCATGGTTATGGCAATGGGCCTAATCAAGGCAAGGCAAAACTATATCTCAATCCACAATAAGAATAATAAACAAGAATAAACAAGTATGGGTCGTGGTCTGTAGCCCACTAGCATAAATGTCCGATAAGACTCTAAAGAAAATAACAAGAGTCTACAACTGAAACAAGAAGCAGGATATCTCATGATAAGGAATGAAAAACACGAGCGGATAATAAACACAATAGCGATACCTGAATCCCGCAAGCAATATCATCATATCCGGACCCCACAAGTGTCATAATCATCCGCCATCCAGAGCTGCTAACTAACTCCACGCATTAACTAACCTGAAGAGATCATCAGGTCCTCAGTGGACATAGCAAGATACATAAAAATATGCCTATCTAGCAATTTATCATACAATAAAGAAAATACAGGAAATAACCGAGAAAAGACCAATCAGTACGGAAATACGACTATACACGACTGGAAGAACCACTACGCCTAAACGAACTGCTGGGGAAGAACAAAAGAACACGATATCACAATGTCAATGGATAACCAATCGAATACTCAAACCCTCGTCCCTAGTGTGGACTCGCAGGCTAGCATCACCCTCGTCCCTAGTGTGGACTCGCAGGTGTGAACCATATACTACTAACCCTCATCCCTAGTGCTCGCAGGCTAGCATCACCCTCGTCCCTAGTGTGGACTCGCAGGTGTGGACAGATAACTACTAACCCTCACCCCTAATGTGGACTCGCAGATTAGCTTAACTACTAACCCTCGCCTCTGGTGTGGACTCGCAGGTTAGCTTCAAGAATTTCAAGGTACAGTAGTTCCGTTATGACTTATTTATCCTATGACATGATGCGACTCAGTCTAAGTACAAGTGATGACATGACACGACCCAATCACGATACATGAGAAAACCAATCCAATATGAACTGCAAAGTTAACTATGAACAAAAACTATATATACGTATATCCATTATGAACTACAAGCTATTATAAACAAGGCTATATATATAGTAACATGCATGATATACTGTCACTCCCCGTTCCCAGAATGCGTAGTCTTATTCATGTACAACTCATGTGTATTTATTTTAGTATTTATCATGTATTATCCTGTATTTAAATTCCTTTAATTCATGTTAATTAAGTTTCTGTTAATTAATTATCTGCTCTTTAATTCTTATGTTAATTTATTTCCTGCAATTAATTTTCCATAATTTACTTCTGTATTTTATTTTCTGTAATTTACTTCTCTGCTTTAGTTTTATTTTCGGTTGGATGAGCCCCTTAAACCCGACCTATTAAGAACCCGGCCCAACTCCCACCTACCACCCCTTTGCTACTTAAAGCTACCCTCTCCCTTCTCTCTCCTCATTCACTCCTTCTTCACCATTACTTCTTCTTCTTCCTTTCATTACTCTCTCCACCTACCAACTAGGCAAGTACATCTTGCTCTACATGAGGACCATATTTTATGGTTCAATATTCTTCCTCTCATGACTCTAAGAGAGTTTAGTGCTTAGTATTTTTGATTTCATTGGTTCATTTCTTGTAGATCTAAGTTATTGTAATTTTGGTTGTCTATGGGTTTTGATCTAGCAAACTCCTTTGTTCTCAAGATTTGATGGTTCCATGTAGTAGAGCAGTTCATCCTACCCAACTTTGACCTTTGGAAATTGGATTCGGACTTATTTTGACCAAGTTATGGACTTTTGAAGCCTTGGGGTACAACCATGGAGTTCTTGCTGTTTGGAGAAGACAGTGAGCAGTGTATGCTAGCTTTTTAGCTGCGTCACTGAGCTGTGCACGCTCTTTAGCGCAACATGGAGTCCATACGCTGCCTTTTTAGGAAGCGTGTGTCTTGCATATGCTACCTTTTGGGAGCGCTGACTTGAATGGTCAGGAGTCGTATGGAGTTCATACGCTACCTTTTGGTGAGCGTATGACTTGCATACGCTGACTTGGATGGTCAGGAGTCGTATGGAGTTCATACGCTACCTTTTGGGGAGCGTATAACTTGCATACGCTGACTTGGATGGTCAGGAGTCGTATGGAGTTCATACGCTACCTTTTGGGAGCGTATGACTTGCATACGCTGACTTGAATGGTCAGGAGTCATATGGAGTTCATACGCTACCTTTTGGGAGCGTATGACTTGCATACGCTCACTTGGATGGTGAGGAGTCGTATGGAGCCCATACGCTGCCTCTTTGACCTGAGCGTACGCTGACTTGAGTGTAGCCTGACTTGAGCGTACGCTGACCTTACTTACCCTGATCTTTTATAGCCCTGTATATTGATATCTTATTAGATGTTTAACGTCCATTTTATATCCTTACACCTTTTTGCATAAACTTGATATAATCATGATATGTTGATATTTCTGTTAATTATAGATTGTTACGTGGGATGTACCATGTGTCATGAATTGAGTTATAGATACCCGGATTGACTAGAATTAAACCCTGAGAGTTGTAGACTCAACCCCACTGAATGCTAGTTGACTTTCATGCCTTGCCACCATTGATAATGATTGTGATCTTGACTAAATTGATCATGCGTTCCTAATTGGAACTAAGAGACTGGCTAGTCGTCTTATTGAATGAAATGAATGAGACACGTTCATGTTATGAACTATTGTACTCGACTGGCTGATCCCGAATGTTGACATACATGCACATGCAGGCTTCAATCTATTTATTTATTTATTTAGTTATTTTTCTACAAAAGAAGCATGTGTACTTTATGGTCAAGGCATGATTACCGTGGATAGATTTGATTGTTGCATTACGCTATGTAAGACCTGCAACCTAACCGCACTGGTATCGTTGTAGAGTTGTGCATACCGTACCCTGTACGAAAGTACTCATTTGAATGACCATGATCCACGGCATGGGATTTTACTCAACGTAGAGACTATTAAGTTAAATAAAATAATAATTGCATGGAGAGAATGGATTCCCGAATTCTTACATGGCAGCCCCCTTGGGACGAGTAGTACCCGACGGGCCGGCTGGTTCCTACAGATACTGTAAATCTGCCACACGGGCAGGAAACAGTATCTGCTTTTATTATTATTGTATATTGTATATTGACGGGCGTCCTGCTAGGACTCGTCTAATTCATGCATGGGCCAATTGATCGACTGGATAGACTAGCCTTGCTTGCACATAGTAAGAACTGAGAAATCCCTAATTGCATTATTCCAGGATAATTTGAAACTCAAAATAGCAAGCCGTAGGACTTGATTGACCGTTCAAGATGATTTGTTTGTGCACTGTACCTACTCTGTTACTTAACTGGGATGATCAGAATGTCAGGACATGACGGGCCAACTTCTGTCCTTGTTTGGTTGGGAGGTTGGTTCGAAGTGTCGTGATGTTATGTGAATCCTAGTAGCCAGCAGAGATCTATTTATCATATTTCACATTACTGGTTTTAGTTCTCATGTCGTGCTTCCTTGTGGTACTTGCTATTAGAGGTCTAACCTCTCTGGTTTTGCATGGCCAGATTTAGAGCCAGTTCCCGAGGACTCAGCGTACTTCCACCTCCAGGATGGTCAATACTAGAGGATTGATCGCAGGAGGCCTCGAGTGGGTTCCTTAACTTCACCACTCGTTTTGTTATCTACTTTATACCTTGCCGTTTGGCACCGACATGTTAGTCGGATTGTCTTGTACTTACTTTTGCATAATTGTAATTAAGTCAGACTGCAGCTGATAACAATTGTGTACGCTTGCTATATCATCTGGCTATGTTTTGTAAAGCCAGATCTCAAGAACATTTTGACTGAGCGTTTAGGACGCCTTACTGCTTTACCTTACATGTTCTATATTTCTGTTTCTTGTTTGAATGATTGAGACAATAGATGTGTAATGACCATAGTAAGACTTTTATGTAGTATGCACCCCCTCGTCTGGTTAGACAGTATTGATCGTATTATACGGTATTCTTCTACCCGTAATACGTAGCTGGCTGAGTCACTCCCCCGCTCTCCAGTATTCTGGTTCTGGGGCGTGACAAGGTTTTAGTGGTGGCCCATGCAGGTCTGATTTCAGACTTGTGGGGTGTTTTGATTTATAGGATGTCTCAATCATACATGTTTCCCCTTGATCTCGCGATTCGTTGTTCTCAATACCAGCTTGACATTCCGGTATCCTTTGACTTCATTGATCCTTCATGTCCGGTCATTTGATTGTTCTCTTGTCCCTTTTCTTAGGGGCACTTCGTCCGCATCGGTCAGAGCTGGACAGCAACAACAAGAGCAACATGGACAACCTGACCCTGTTGGTCAGCAACAAGGGCCAGTCTCACCTCAGGGGGCTACTCAGGAAGAAGTGATCGTGGAAGCAGCAGCTGGATCGCAGTATCCGGATGTTCCACCCCCACCAACAGTTCCACCTACCCAAGTGGACACACCAGTCCTTCTGGAGATCATGAGAGGAATGATGGCTACTCAGCAACACCAGATGTTGGCCCAGTAGCGCATGCACGCTTAGTTGCAAGAGCAGAATGTACTACTCAACCAAGGATTACAGACGGCATTGGAAAGAGGGGCGAGGACAGATTCAGGAGCGTCAGCCCGATTTTGCAAGTACAACCCCCGCCGTTTCGAGGGCACGGAGGATGCCATCTCAGCAGATGCATGGCTTAAGGATATTGAGACTATCCTGATAGCCGCTAAGGTGCCGGCCGAAGAGCGTGTGGATCTAGTGAAGTTGTTACTTCAGGATCTTGCACGTGATTGGTGGGAAGCAGAGGAAGTAGGCATCAGACGTCCTGTTTCATGGGACGATTTTACTGCAAGGTTCAAGACGAAGTATTATGGAGTTGTGGCACAGTTTGAGCTACAACAGAAGTTTATCAACCTCAGACAGGCTGGCAAGACCGTAGATGCTTATGCAGCGGAGTTCTGCAGATTGAGTAGGTTTGCCCCAGAGATGGTGGCGACGGAGCGCCAGAGGGCGATGAGGTTCCAGCAAGGGTTTCATCTTGAGCTCTTGCAATTGATAGAGGGGCACAATTACCAGACTTTTGATGAGATATTGACGGCAACCCGAAGGCATGAGATCACCATTCAGGGGCTTGCGGCAAGGACTGGGGGTCAGAAGAGATCCCACAGTCAGATTGAAGGAGGAGGGGGAGCAGCGCCCCGAACAACAGCGCCATCCCCTGGTATTCGTATCCACGATGTGGCGATGCGAGGGCCAGCACCACCACCCAGACAGCAGCAACAGCAACAGAGGAAGAACCAGCAACCCCCGACGGGCTGCACTTATTGTAGAAAGATGGGACATACTAGAGATGTGTGTCGGACATTGAATGGACTATGTTTGATATGTGGAAATCCAGATCATCGGGTTACCACATGTCCCATGAATTCGAGGTCAGGAGGACCAGTGCAGCAGTTTCCTGCTCTGCCAGCACCAGGGGCAGGGCAGTATCGAGGACCAGCATTGGCAGTGAGGCCGTTGGCACAGCGTCCGTTAGTATCACAGGCTCAGATGTTTCGGCAGCAGGGGCCGTCGATGCAGCAACACCAGCATAGACCACCCCAGCATCATCAAGGCAAGGGCCAGCAGCAGCACCAGGCTAGGCCACAGCATGGGAACCAGCAAGGAGGTCGAGGGCAGGCATTCACACTGTCCTTGGAAGAGGCATTGGCATCGGGAGATGTTGTGGCAGGTAACATTCTCGTCGCCTCATATCCCGCAGTAGCATTGTTTGATTCGGGAGCATCCCATTCATTTATATCTGCACAATTTGCGACACGACTAGGAGTGGAGTTCGAGGCATTGCCAGGGAGGTTGAATATACTCACTGGTTATGGGCTCATGGGAGTTAGTAGAGTTAGTTTAGCATGTAGTGTTGTAGTGTACGAGCATCCTTTACCCGCCCGGTTGATAGAATTTCCTGTTGGAAATTTCGACGTTATCTTAGGCATGGACTGGCTGAAAGACAGTCATGCGACAATAGATTGTCGTAGTGGGAGTGTATCTTTTGATATTCCAGGCATGGAGAGGTTCACCTTGGTCAGATCAGAGGCAACTCAGCAAGAGCATGGAGTAGTAACGGCAATGGAAGAAGTTCAGGTTCCGAAGGTAGTTGAAGAATTTTTAGACGTATTTCTCGAAGAACTTCCCGGTCTGCCACCGGTTAGAGATAATGAGTTCAGTATAGAATTGGCACCTGGGACTAAACTGATATCAGATCGGGTTTACAGAATGGCGGATTCGGAGCAGGCCAAGGTATATCAGCATATAGAGGAATTGAAGGAGAAGAAGTTCATCCAAGCTAGCGTATCGCCATGGGCAGCACCAGTGGTACTTGTGGGGAAGAAGGATGGATCATCCAGATTATGCATCGATTACAGGAAGCTTAACGCGGCAACAGTAAAGAACAAGTACCCATTACCCAGGATCGACGACTTATTTGATCAGTTGAGCAAGGCTAGAGTTTTCTCCAAGATAGATCTTCGTTCAGGGTACCATCAGGTAAGGGTTCGGAAGGAAGACATTCCCAAGACAGCATTCAGGTCAAAGTATGGACATTATGAATTCTTAGTACTGCCGTTTGGTTTGACCAATACTCTAGCTATATTCATGGATTTGATGAACCGCATCTTTATGCCGTATTTAGACCAGTTTGTCGTTGTGTTTCTTGACGACATTCTCGTATACTCTGCTAGTGAAGAGGAGCATGTAGACCACCTCAGGAAAGTGTTGCAGGTTTTGAGGGAGAACCAGTTATATGCCAAGCTCAGCAAATGTGAGTTCTGGACGGATCACATTTCATTTTTGGGTCATATTGTATCAGGAGCTGGAGTAGCAGTGGATCCCAAGAAGATAGAAGCAGTAGAGAGTTGGCCAGTACCCAAGACCGTAGCTGATGTATGGAGTTTCTTAGGATTGGCAGGATATTACAGAAGATTTGTGTCAAACTTTGCAAGACTTTCAGCACCCATGACCCGCTTGACACGGAAGGATGTGCCATTCGTTTGGTCGGCAGAATGTCAGGCATCATTTGAGAATTTGAAGCAGAAGTTGATATCAGCGCATATTCTTACATTGCCAGTTGGACCCGGAGGTTTTACAGTGTATTGTGATGCGTCAGGTAAAGGACTTGGATGTGTCCTCATGCAGCACGGGAAGGTGATAGCATATGCATCTAGGCAGCTTCGGGACCACGAGAAGAATTACCCAACTCATGATTTAGAGTTAGCGGCAGTAGTATTTGCTCTGAAGCTATGGAGGCATTACTTATATGGTGACCGAGTAGACATGTACACAGACCATAAAAGTCTGAAGTACATCTTTACCCAGAAGGAACTGAACATGAGGCAGAGAAGATGGTTGGAGCTGATCAAGGATTATGACGTAGAGCTTCAGTATCATCCAGGCAAGGCTAATGTGGTAGCAGACGCTCTCAGCAGAAGGGGCGGCGTATTTATGTTGACAACACAGAAGCATATCTTAGAAGACCTTCAGGAGATGGGCATCGAAGTTATATTTTCTAGTGATGTAGGAGTTCTAAGTAGTCTACAAGTTCAATCTGACTTGGTAGATAGGATCAAGGCAGCTCAGGTACAAGACCCAAGGATTCAGAAGCTTAGGGCAGAATGTGAGTCAGGACTCAGGAAGGAGATGAGAATTCATAAAGATGGTACACTTAGGTTTGGATCACGTCTATGTGTGCCTAGTGGAGATATCAGACAGGAAGTTATGGCAGAAGCTTACAGTTCCCAGTATTCTATACATCCTGGAGGGACCAAGATGTACCAAGATATCAAGCAGCACTTCTGGTGGAATGGAATGAAGAGAGAGATAGCTAGATTCGTTTCCCGTTGTTTGGTATGTCAGCAAGTGAAGGCAGAACAGCAGAGGCCAGCTGGATTATTGTAACCGCTTCCCATCCCGGAATGGAAGTGGGAGCACATCACAATGGACTTTGTGACCGGTTTACCGAGATCACCAAGTGGTAAAGATGCTATTTGGGTGATAGTAGATCGGCTTTCAAAGGTGGCACATTTTCTTCCTTTCAGAGTAGGGCAATCTACAGAAAAGTTGGCAGAGTTGTATATGCAACAGATAGTCAGGCAGTATGGAGTTCTTGTCAGTATTGTGTCGGATCGGGATACCCGCTTTACATCGCATTTTTGGAAGAGCTTACATCATAGTCTGGGTACCAAGTTAAGATTTAGCACGGCTTACCATCCGCAGACGGACGGGCAATCAGAAAGGATAATTCAGACTTTGGAAGACATGTTGCGAGCTTGCACTCTAGATTTTGGAGGGTCTTGGAAGAGTCACCTTCACTTGGTCGAGTTCTCATACAATAACAGTTATCATGCCAGTATCCAGATGACGCCATTTGAGGTACTATATGGTAAGAAGTGTAGATCGCCACTAGCATGGATGATATCGAGGAAAGGAAGATGCTAGGCCCAGAAATGATTGTTCAGACGGTTGAAGTGATTAAGGGAATTAGAGAGTGACTTCGTGTTGTGCAGGATCGGCATCGTCATTGGGCGGACCAGCATCGTAGGCCGCTAGAGTTTTTTGTTGGGGACCACGTGTTCTTGCGGATCTCACCTACCCGTGGGGTCATTAGGTTTGGCGTTCGCGGGAAGTTGAGTCCACGATACGTAGGCCCATTCGTTATTCTTGATAGGGTAGGCGATGTTGCTTATCGTTTATCCCTTCTACCTTCGTTACGAGAGGTGCATGACGTATTTCATGTATCTCAATTGCGAAGGTATGTATCGGTCCCAAGCCATATCCTCGATCATTCAGAACTGGTTGTTGGTACCAACCTGTCTTACGAGGAGCAGCCTGTGTCCATCTTGGACCGAAGAGAGAAGATACTCAAGAACCGAACAATTAACCTTGTCCGGGTTGCTTGGGGTCATCACTCTTTGGGAGAGTCAACGTGGGAACGTGAGGATGATATCCGATCACGGTATCCACATCTGTTTGACTCACAAGGTATATCTTTTTCTGTGTACCTTGATTGTCTTGATTCCTCATGCTTAACACCTTATGGGTAGAATTGCTAGATAACGTAGATTGTTAAATATGGATATGTTACTTGCTATGGATATTGTAAAATGATAGCTTGATTGAATTGCTTGTACTTAGATTAGTTTAGCCCCGATGTTTCTATCCTGCTTGGATTTCAAATTCCGAGGACGGAATTTTTCTAAGGTGGGTAGAGATGTCATTCCCCGTTCCCAGAATGCGTAGTCTTATTTATGTACAACTCATGTGTATTTATTTTAGTATTTATCATGTATTACCCTGTATTTAAATTCCTTTAATTCATGTTAAATAAGTTTCTGTTAATTAATTATCTGCTCTTTAATTCTTATGTTAATTTATTTCCTGCAATTAATTTTCCGTAATTTACTTCTGTATTTTATTTCCTGCAATTTACTTCTCTGCTTTAGTTTTATTTTCGGTTGGATGAGCCCCTTAAACCCGACCCATTAAGAACCTGGCCCAACTCCCACCTACCACCCCTTTGCTACTTAAAGCTACCCTCTCCCTTCTCTCTCCTCATTCACTCGTTCTTTACCATTACTTCTTCTTCTTCCTTTCATTACTCTCTCCACCTACCAACTAGGTAAGTACATCTTGCTCTACATGAGGACCATATTTTATGGTTCAATATTCTTCCTCTCATGACTCTAAGAGAGTTTAGTGCTTAGTATTTTTGATTTCATTGGTTCATTTCTTGTAGATCTAAGTTATTGTAATTTCGGTTGTCTATGGGTTTTGATTTAGCAAACTCCTTTGTTCTCAAGATTTGATGGTTCCATGTCGTAGAGCAGTTCATCCTACCCAACTTTGACCTTTGGAAAGTTGGATTCGGACTTATTTTGACCAAGTTATGGACTTTTGAAGCCTTGGGGTACAACCATGGAGTTCTTGCTATTTGGAGAAGACAGTGAGCAGTGTATGCTAGCTTTTTAGCTGCGTCACTGAGCTGTGCACGCTCTTTAGCGCAACATGGAGTCCATACGCTGCCTTTTTAGGAAGCGTGTGTCTTGCATACGCTACCTTTTGGGAGCGCTGACTTGAATGGTCAGGAGTCGTATGGAGTTCATACGCTACCTTTTAGGGAGCGTATGACTTGCATACGCTGACTTGGATGGTCAGGAGTCGTATGGAGTTCATACGCTACCTTTTGGGGAGCGTATGACTTGCATACGCTGACTTGGATGGTCAGGAGTCGTATGGAGTTCATACGCTACCTTTTGGGAGCGTATGACTTGCATACGTTCACTTGGATGGTGAGGAGTCGTATGGAGCCCATACGCTGCCTCTTTGACCTGAGCGTACGTTGACTTGAGTGTAGCCTGACTTGAGCGTACGCTGACCTTACTTACCCTGATCTTTTATAGCCCTGTATATTGATATCTTATTAGATGTTTAACGTCCATTTTATATCCTTACGCCTTTTTGCATAAACTTGATATAATCATGATATGTTGATATTTCTGTTAATTATAGATTGTTACGTGGGATGTACCATGTGTCATGAATTGAGTTATAGATACCCGGATTGACTAGAATTAAACCCTGAGAGTTGTAGACTCAACCCCACTGAATGCTAGTTAACTTTTATGCCTTGCCACCATTGATAATGATTGTGATCTTGACTAAATTGATCATGCGTTCCTAATTGGAACTAAGAGACTGGCTAGTCGTCTTATTGAATGAAATGAATGAGACACGTTCATGTTATGAACTATTGTACTCGACTGGCTGATCCCGAATATTGACATACATGCACATGCAGGCTTCAATCTATTTATTTATTTATTTATTTAGTTATTTTTCTACAAAAGAAGCATGTGTACTTTATAGTCAAGGCATGATTACCGTGGATAGATTTGATTGTTGTATTACGCTATGTAAGACCTGCAACCTAACTGCACTGGTATCGTTGTAGAGTTGTGCATACCGTACCCTGTACGAAAGTACTCATTTGAATGACCATGATCCACGGCATGGGATTTCACTCAACGTAGAGACTATTAAGTTAAATAAAATAATAATTGCATGGAGAGAATGGATTCTCGAATTCTTACATGGCAGCCCCCTTGGGATGAGTAGTACCCGACGGGCCGGCTGGTTCCCACAGATACTATAAATCTGCCACACGGGCAGGGAACAGTATCTGCTTTTATTATTATTGTATATTGTATATTGACAGGCGTCCTGCTAGGACTCGTCTAATTCATGCATGGGCCAATTGATCGACTGGATAGACTAGCCTTGCTTGCACATAGTAAGAACTGAGGAATCCCTAATTGCATTATTCCAGGATAACTTGGAACTCAAAATAGCAAGCCGTAGGATTTGATTGACCGTTCAAGATGATTTGTTTGTGCACTGTACCTACTCTGTTACTTAACTGGGATGATCAGAATGTCAGGACATGACGGACCAACTTCTGTCCTTGTTTGGTTGGGAGGTTGGTTCGAAGTATCGTGATGTTATGTGAATCCTAGTAGCCAGCAGAGATCTATTTATCATATTTCACATTACTGGTTTTAGTTCTCATGTCGTGCTTCCTTGTAGTACTTGCTATTATAGGTCTAACCTCTCTGGTTTTGCATGGCCAGATTTAGAGCCAGTTCCCGAGGACTCAGCGTACTTCCACCTCCAGGATGGTCAATACTAGAGGAATGATCGCAGGAGGCCTCGAGTGGGTTCCTTAACTTCACCACTCGTTTTGTTATCTACTTTATACCTTGCCGTTTGGCACCGACATGTTAGTCGGATTGTCTTGTACTTACTTTTGCATAATTGTAATTAAGTCAGACTGCAGCTGATAACAATTGTGTACGCTTGCTATATCATCTGGCTATGTTTTGTAAAGCCAGATCTCAAGAACATTTTGACTGAGCGTTTGGGACGCCTTACTGCTTTACCTTACATGTTCTATATTTCTGTTTCTTGTTTGAATGATTGAGACAATAGATGTGTAATGACCATAGTAAGACTTTTATGTAGTATGCACCCCCTCGTCTGGTTAGACAGCATTGATCGTATTATACGGTATTCTTCTACCCGTAATACGTAGCTGGCTGAGTCACTCCCCCGCTCTCCAGTATTCTGGTTCTGGGGCGTGACATATACAAATCACATATAAATAATCAACTAGTAAAACTGTATAATAATATAAATATGTATATAAATAAACTGTAGAGGGAGGCAAGGTATCTTGCCTGGTGGTTACACACAGATCCAACAAATACATAGTCAACTGGTAAGCCATACAGTCCAAGTCATCACAACTGTCTTCGAAAGCTAAAACAAACATTACCAACGTTCTCAGAATAGTCAAATTAGCTAGGATTGCCTGTCCTTAAGTCCAATTCTGGACACAGGGGCAAAACGGTAATTTTGGGCAAAAATGGTGTCTGCCATTGGACCCGCTTTGCACCGAGAAGCGTGCCAGAGTCAATGGTCTCTAAAGTCATCAAATTATATGTCTACGAATTTGTTTTAAAGATACGAACCCAACGGTATGTCCAATTGTGGATTCCTGTAGGCCGTGCACAAAATCACTCGTTGAATCGGACCGTGGGGCCCGCAACACGGCGATCCGATCAACTGTCTCAGAATCAGACCAAACATGGCATACATGACCAAAAAAATGATACGGTCCTGATGGCACAAGTTTCGTCTCGATCTGACGAACATGCACGAAGTAATTGAGAAATTTGTACAGAGGCTGATACGGTAAATTTCGACGGATACGCATCAAATTCGTCGCGCACACGCGATCGATTTGAATTCCGTCAAAAGTAATGACCCGCTCCGCCCTAGCGGAACGCCGATTCAAGCGGCAAGTGCAACGACTCAAACGCGCCGTCGACCCAAAGAGTTGGCATCGACCTGATGAAGAATCGATGCAATGCTTACGTTGGCCCGTCAAGAGGAATCCAGACTTAGACTTTCAAAGGCGCGCTCGGAGTATCGCTTGGCCGATACGAACATCGCTAAGGTGGGTGGCTCCGATGAACCCGTCTTTGCTTAGCCTAGACACATAACAATACTGACACTATTGCTAGAATCGCTAGGCGATAACATTGCATATGCTAATAAATGACTCAACGCACAACACCGCGTATGCTAATAAATGACTCAACGCACCTAGCTAAGGGAATAATCCTACCTTGTATGCTTGTATAGAATATGAAAAAGAATATGAAAAAGAATATGAAAAATGTGAGAACTCTTGCACCGGGCTCTACGCTCGTGCTAAGGCACAAGCTTACATTCAAGTTTCCTATGCGTTCAACAATGAAACAATAAACGATTTACAACAAAAAATAGAAGACTATTGACATAGTCGTTCCGAGTAGAGTATAGCAACATTGGAAGAACTTCGGGACCGACGGGTTGCCAAGGCGACTCCCGCACGGGGAGTTGCATAATGAATGAATGAATGAATGAATAAGTGAATGAATAAATGAATGAATGAATAAGTGAATGAATGAATGAATTTATGAACAAGTGAAAGAAAGAAATAAAAGAGTGAATAAAAGATAAGAAAAGAAAGAATGGTTAGCGACAGGTATGACGGACACGTGCAACGAGGCTCGATACCCGCCCTGCACGGACGCCAACCTGGTCGATAACGCATTATGGCTCAGAGACAGCCTATGGCTCAAAGACAGCCGTTAAGTTAAATGACAAGTCAATACGAAATGGTCGTAGACAAACGGTACGGGCGATGGGGGAATACCGTGGTCGTAAAGAAGAAGGATTTCACGGCACGATCGATGGGGGGATATATCGTGGCCGGCCTAGGCGGAATCAAACATGGGGTTTATGGGCTGTTTTGAGTAGGGCTCGGCCACTCAAAGAGACGTAATGCCAGACATTTCAAGAGACTATCAAGGTGTACCAGCCATCACGCTTCGATATGTGAGAATGCCAAAGAGAATATGTCCAAAATGGCTTGTGATGCCAGCGACCCGTGCATGTAGATTAAGTGGGCTATGCTGGTGGCAATCCACGTGCAAGTCCTTGCATTGAAACAAGTAGTCTAACTTAACTAAATGAAGTACCTTCTGAATATGGTTAAAATGTAACACCCCAAATGATAAAGAGTACTTCATGCAAATGAGTTAGAGAACGTGCCTACGACGTGCTAGAACCTGACGCAGGGACACGCACTTGACATTGAAAGTTTATATGAATTATTGACTAACTTGGTTTACTTTGGACAGGAAAGGCCGGACGATAAGTATGGGTAAGTCGTGCATGCATTTCCTTGCACACACTTGAATTTGGCAACACGGAATAGGTTATGAAATATACCATGAAACTGATCCTAAGGCAAGATTAGAAAGACAATGAATGATAGACGGTGCACAAAAGTAAATAGAACGTGCTTGGTAATGATAGCATTGCGGGCGAGCTAGCCTCCCCACCAGTGCATAACAATGTACTGATAACCCCACAGTCTGCTTGCAGGATGCAGGAGACGTCATCGGGTACGGAGCTTCCCTCTTACGTGCTAAGGCGCACAGCTATCTCTGGAGCCTTGGAGCGTTGCAAGGAGCAGGAGCACCATATACAGGACATAATGTATCGGAACATCGCCAAGAATCATTCCATGTTGTAAGCCACTTGGCATGCCTTTTATGTTTCAGAGAGAGAGAGAGAGAGCTTGAGAGGTTTGTAATCTCGGCCTAGCGCCGCTTGTAAACTTCTTGAAAATCAATAAAGAGTTTGAATTTGCTTCAATTTGTGTTTATTTACTTTTTGTTGCAAATGGGAACACTCTGTGCGACTCTGTGGCCTAGCTCAAATCGGCCGTTTCTGGACTTAGCCTTGCATGGGCGCAACCTAGGCCCGTGCGACATCACACCTTAGCGAGGACGATCGCTCTTACGGGTGCGGGGCGTGACAGATTGGTATCAGAGCACGGCTTTACGTCCTTGGACTTTACGTTGATTTCTCAGTTTTGAAAGCTCGTCGTTGGAAAAAGAAGTGTACGCTCTCTCTCATTGTTCCTTGGGATGTTCCATACAATAAGTCTAATACTTTCAAAAGCTCGTACAAGTACTCGGTTGAACGGGATCGATAGGCGAAGGCCTTTGTGCCAAACCACGACGGACTTAAGTCGAAAGAAAACTAAAATGCTAGAAGTTAGCAAACGCAAAGCGTGTTTGAATAACCTTACGCTGACAATGGAGAACGAGTACACGAGACCAAAGTATAGTTCGAACGGGATGGTTATGCACGCAGCCTTTTGGCTAAGTTGTGTCGCGTGTCACGCACCTCGACTTTTTTTTGGTGCAATCGAGTTGCGAGCGATATCAAGTACCGCTCGGTCGGGAACGAAGCTACACTTAGAGTGTATATCGATAGGAATGCTATCGAGTTCACGCTTAGGCATGCACAAAAGATTGATTTAGATTTTGGGGAATAGTACGAACGACTTAGTACGTCGATACGACGTGAGCGATTACGCTAGAGATTCGTCGAACGAATATGAAATATGTCTTAACAAATGATGCGAATGTGACTGTGGATTAAATAGGATGGCTCGAATCCGAGTGGTGTATGTGATAGCTTCGAAGAAGAATAAGAATGAGTGTCGACGACTAGTCGAGTGGTTCGAATCTGAGTGGTGTATGGATTTTCTTAGAAATCATTCGAGCAAGATTGAGGATTACGAGTAACGGCGAGTATGTCGGCGAGACGATGCGATCGCGCAAAGCCTTAGAACGCGTCACGCTTAGTTTGGTCATGACTTCGAATGTCCCAAACGAGATGTCGTTCGGACAACTTGTCAATGGGCAACGCAAGTTAGAAAATGACTCAGAACGATGAATAAAAAGATGTATGTCTTGATCGAGGAAGCTAGAGGATAGCACTTGTGATTTCGGATTGGATCAAGTGAATTGTGACTTGAGTTTTGGAGAACGATATTGAAACTAGCTTGAGGAATATCGATCGAACTTGATCTTGGATTGAATCGAATGGAATTGTGGTATATCTAGTTCGGACAATAGCATCAGTCGTACGACTCGAAATTGGTTGCAAAGGAAAATCGTCAGGTTACGCATATCGTCGATGGTATTGAGGCGTATCAAAGATCGATATACGATAACTCGGGGGTACTCTGACTCGGCGAATGACGATCGTGCAATTGTCATTGTTCCGATGGATGCTATACTCGGGATATTAAAACTTGTCGAGGAAAATATAGACGTGGCTCGAGAATTTTCTAGTTGAACGAATGACGGTCAGACTATCGAACCGAGATCTTGGCTTGGATGAAAAAAATGAAAATATTGGATATGCTTCGTTGACAACCACAACGTTGACGTTCTTGTCTTATGCGAGCGCAACTCCAGCCTCGCACATACGTTACGCCGATTAGGGCGATCACTCCGCGTGAGCGCTGGTATGGTGATTCATACAGCGGGGGTGATCGAACTTACATGGCATAGCAAATTGGATACATCGACTTGTGGTTTGACGCGAATGTAGACTCGAGAATGACTTAGGGTGCATGATGATTAAATTTGAGGATTACGTAGGTCCAATCCGCGTATCGAGAATGAATTAGCCTAGACGCAAGCATGAGTTAGGCCCCGATGAGAATGATTATTTCGCGGGAGCGTTGCATGGTGATTCATGAACCATCGTGGATAATCCGACTCGCGTGAGATTGGGGCACAACATATTGTCAAAGCTAGATGAACTCGTGATCGAATACATTAATTGGTTAGAATGGATATGTGAAGTATGTCGATTTGGTGATTTAAATGGATTCAAATTCGTTGCGCTGCGCGACGAATGCCTTGATTCGAATTAGGTGATCATGTTCGATGTTTAGAAATCTGAGTGACGCGAGCTCGAGTAGAAAACTCCCGTACTACTGACTTTGGTTTGACCCTAGGATTGGGGTCAGTGTTGGCATTATTGTTGGGAAACTATGATTCCAATCCTAACATTGACTTAGCCTCAAAAAGATGGCCTAACGGTTAGGTGAGACGCCCTGTTTCAAGAGTTATCAATCAAAAGATTGATCTTAAGGATTGGTATGAATGGATAGTGTGAATCACGAATATAGGAATACCCCTCACGAGATTCGGCTGACATGCATATATTTCAGGAACGCCGGAGTATGTGCACGATGCGACTCGAGTGAGAATGATGAATTTTCTATCACGCGGTTTGGTGAATGCATGTATTTTGGGGACGCCTGGAATGCGTGTATGATCCAACCAAGTAACACGTTGAATTCCAAACGAGACTTGAGGAATGGAAGGTATCGGAGATTAAGATCGTGCTAAAAGAAAGAAATGATACTAGTACGAGCGTGGCTCGGAATCAAAGAAATGTGTGAGCAGAGTGTGCATGAACAACAACGAGATTGGCCCTAAACAAGTGAATGATATGGAATCGATATCGTGCAAGTAAAGTTGGTATAACGAATTGAACCATTGATAGGAAGATATACTCGATGATAGTGCAATACTTGGTCTTGAATCGGACAGAAATTACTTAGACTTGGTCAACCCTGCTAAGAAGAAATCATACTGATTTCGTAGACAAGAACGCTTGAGAAGCGAATCGGATCATCTCGATGACCGAGATAAATGAAAGTGAGTTTGCCTCAGCCTACGACCCTCGTATTTGATGAATTACAACGTGCCTCGTGCGACCATTTCAGTCCCATGACACGAAGAAATAGCAACCAAGACGAAGAAACACTTGAATTGAATAAGTACCATCAACTCTAAAATAAATAAAAAGTTATTCAATAAAATCGACCAAATGTATGCGAAACGAGTTAAGGAATAGTAGGATGACCTGCACTCACGAAGTCTCGAGGACGAGACTTGTTTTGAGTGGTGTATTATGTAATGACCCGCTCTGCCCTAGTAGAACGCCGATTCAAGCGGCAAGTGCAATGACTCAAACGAGCCGTCGACTCGAAGAGTTGGCATCGACCTGATGAAGAATCGATGTAAGGCTTACATTGGCCCGTCAAGAGGAATCCAGACATAGACTTTCAAAGGCACACTCGAAGTATCGCTCGACCGATGCGAACATCGCTAAGGTGGGTGGCTCCGATGAACCCGTCTTTGCTTAGCCTAGACACATAACAATACGGACACTATTGCTAGAATCGCTAGGCGATAATACCGCATATGCTAATAAATGACTCAACGCACCTAGCTAAGGGAATAATCCTATCTTGTATGCTTGTATAGAATATGGAAAAGAATATGAAAAATGTGAGAACTCTCACACCACGCTCTACGCTCGTGCTAAGGCACAAGCTTACATTCAAGTTTCCTATGTATTCAACAATGAAACAATAAACAATTTATAACAAAGAAACGGAAGACTATCGACATAGTCGTTCCGAGTAGAGTATAGCAACATTGGAAGAACTTCGGGACCGATGGGTCGCCAAGGCGACTCCCGTACGGGGAGTTACATAATGAATGCATGAATGAATAAGTGAATGAATGAATGAATGTACGAACAAGTGAAAGAAAGAAATGAAAGAGTGAATAAAAGATAAGAAAAGAAAGAATGGTTAGCGACAGGTATGACGGGCACGTGCAACGGGGCTCACTACCCGCGCTGCACGGATGCCAACCTGGTCGATAACGCATTATGGCTCAGAGACTACCTATGGCTCAAAGACAACCGTTAAGTTAAATGACAAGTCAATACGAAATGGTCGTGGACAAACGACACGGGCAATGGGGGGGATACCGTGGCCGTAAAGAAGAAGGATTCCGCGGCACGATCGATGAGGGGGTATATCGTGGCCGACCTAGGCAGAATCAAACATGGGGCTTACGGGCTACTTTGAGTGGGGGCTCGGCCACTCAAAGAGACGTAATGCCAGGCATTTCAAGAGACTATCAAGGTGTACCAGCCATCACGCTTCGATAGGTGAGAATGCCAAAGAGAATATGTCCAAAATGGCTTGTGATGCCAGCGACCCATGCATATAGATTAAGTCGACTATGCTGGTGGCAATCCCCGTGCAAGTCCTTACATTGAAACAAGTAGTCTAAGTTAACTAAATGAAGTGCCTTCTGAACATGCTTGAAATGTAACACCCCAAATGATAAAGAGTACTTCATGCAAATGAGTTAGAGAATGTGCCTACGACGTACTAGAACCTGACGTTGGGACACGCAATTGACATTGAAAGTTTATATGAATTGTTGACTAACTTGGTTTACTTTGGACAGGGAAGGCCGGACGATAAGTATGGATAAGTCGTGCATGCATTTCCTTGCACACACTTGAATTTGGCAACACGTGATAGGTTATGAAATATGCCATAAAACAGATCCTAAGGCAAGATTAGAAAGACAATGAATGATAGACGGTGCACAAAAGTAAATAGAACGTGCTTGGTAATAATAGCATTGCGGATGAGCTAGCCTCCATACCAGTGCATAACAATGTACTGATAACCCCACAGTCTGCTTACATGATGCAGGAGACGTCATCGGGTACGGAGCTTTTCTCTTACGTGCTAAGGCGCGGAGCTATCTCTGGAGCCTTGAAGCGTTGCAAGGAGCTGGAGTACCATATACAGGACATAATGTATCAAAACATTGCCATGAATCATTCCATGTTGTAAGCCACTTGGTACGCCTTTTATGTTTCAGAGAGAGAGAGAGAGAGAGAGCTTGAGAAATTTGTAATCTCGGCCTAGCGCCACTTGTAAACTTCTTGAAAATCAATAAAGAGTTTGAATTCGCTTCAATTTGTGTTTATTTACTTTCCGCTGCAAATGGGGACACTCTGTGCGACTCTGTGGCCTAGCTCAAATTGGCCATTTCTGGACTTAGCTTTACACGGGCGCAACCTAGGCCCGTGCGGCATCACGTCTTAGCGAGGACGATCGCTCTTGCGGGAGCGGGGCGTGACATCAATGCCCACACGTCCACGAAGCCGATACGCACCTTTCGATGCTTCCGGTTCGTGACTATGTCGCCCGAAATGACGGGACGCACGTCGTATCGAGGGTTTTCGTAATTTCCAAAACAGGTTTTTATGTAACTTTATAATCCAATTACTCATTATACTGTGAACAAAAAATTAATCTATCTGAAGGGTTTTGTTGTCCTACATGCTGTCTAAATAATTGTTTAATTAGAATTCTAAATTGGTCATTGGTTTGACCAGAATCGGCCTTCCAATATGGGAGTTTGGACTGAGTTTTACTCTGTTTTCAAACGTGTTTTTTTGTCGACTTCGAGTCGATTTATCGGCCAAGAAAACAGCTCGCAAAACGATCGCGTGATCGTCGCGATTCAACGCTACGAAGTCCCCCTCCCGACTGCTGTTGTTGTTGTCTGTTTCTCAGTTTGGCCGCGCACGTGCGGGATTCCTCCACCGTCCGGCGACTTCGCACGGCGGCGCACGGTCGTGGGGCACCACCCAGGCTTCGGGAAGGTCGTGTCATCAGATGCATGGAGTGTTAGGGTTTGCTCGTTGCTGTTCTCCTCTCCCGTTTCGATCTTGTTATATAGGTATATCTATATCAGCGGCTGTGAACCGAAACAGTGGGGGGTCGGGCCTGGTTCATTGGATGAGCCTGGGTTGTTCTTTTAAGGTCTCAATTGAGTGGCTGGGCCAAATAGGGGGGCTCGGGTTGGTGTGGGCTGAGTCCACTGAGTTGAATAAAAGCTTTATATATACACCTATATACATTGATGTATGCATACAAATATAGGTATACTAATATACATATTTGCATATATATACAATGCATATATTTGCAAATATACAAGTATAGATATACATATACATATCTTTGCATATATAAAATAAAAGTATTTATAATTTATTTCCTTTGTTTTATATAGATATATTATATATATGACTATTTATTTTTATCTACATGTACATTTATACATATATGATAAATACCTATATACCATATAATATGCATATATTATATTATATAAAACAAGTCTATCAAATAAGCTACTAATACATATGTATATATATATATATATACCTACTTTAATTAAATATAATAAATATTTATGAAGTTTATATAAATAAGATATCTTAATATAGACATGTAATGCCAGGTATTTGTATACCCTAAATATATGTACCTATATTTTCACCAGTATACATTTAGCCTAGAAATTCTCACAATCCCAAAAGACATTTCCTAGGACATGCCATCATACACTCCGTAACCAAACACCGATAACGCATCTCATATACAAAGTCCATTTATATAAAATCACTTATTTATCTTCTAAAATAAATACACTAATTATATCACCCCCATAATTATCTACATGGGCCTATTTGGACAACTATATGTCTACATGGGCTTGTGCTTGGTTTGGGTTCAGTCTGGGCCAACTTGGTACAATCGGTCTCCTAAAATCATTAAATCTAATAATAAATAATTAAACTATTTACAATGGTTATGCTATAACTTGGCATGGTTTTCCTAGTTAGGACACACCGATGGCTTGGCCTTTCTTACCACAATTGATACGCTAGTCAAAGCACGCCATTGCACCATCCATGCCAAAATTTTTGGTCATCTAGTACTCCAATTCCTAACCATGACTAGAGTCATCTACCGTAATAATTAACTAAATGATTAATTCTAAAATTTTAAAAACCACCATTTAAATCAAATAAATGACATAAAATATTTCAAAAAATTTTTGCGAAGGGAGGCTACAATTTGGTACTCAGTCACAGATTAGGAACTCTTGGTAGATTCCAGGGATGACCCTTGGGAATCGTATTTCGAACTTTGCAAAACTTTTCCCATTTGTTTCTATCCGTCTTAATTTCTGAAACATCTGTCCATTATCAACTTTATTCTTTCTTGGAATGAGTTTGTGGACCCCAGAGAGAAGGTATAAGTTGGACTTATATATCTTCTAGGTTGAGACGAGAATATGATTTGCCAGTCTCATATCAGGTTGAGTTTGTTTTAGATTATATTCCAATGATTTCCTTTTATCTTGACCTAGATAGTACCTTTGGACATCTCCTGAGAATTTTCTTCTAAACCCTATCTCGGAACCTATTTTCGTTAGTTTCCATCTACTTATCCTTGATTCGTTGTTGAAAATTTTGAATTCTTAATGTTCGTTATTGACTTCGATTTTGATTTTGTTGAAGATAAGTTTCTCTAGATTGAGTTAAGATATTCTGATAAACATATTTGATGAGAACGATGAGAACGATAAATATCTACTTTATTTATAGAGTTTGGAATTTATTGCAGTCATATTAGCTAGCCTGACAGGGACATGAAGCCTGATTTTGGATATACTATCCTAGTTATGAAATTTAGATTCTCTTACAGCCATACCGGTTGGCGTGGTAAGGAATCTAGATGACATGATTATAGGGTGTATACCTTAGTTATGGACTCTATCGTTTATTGCAGCTATGGTTACTGGCGTGGCATAAATTCTGGCAGCATGGTTTTGGATAGACGTGTATGGTTATCAGGTTGTATCTTAAATTGTCTCACTACTTTTTGACCAAATGATGAGGATAATTCATACCCTTATTTCTCGACTTATCATTCATTTCTTTTCTCATCGTATGATGATTTTCTCAATCTTACCGTCATTTCCTTTGTCTTGTTTAGCTATGTCTTGATTACACCAATCAACTATCTCGTATCTACTTCTGTCATCTATACTTTGAAATCTTTTTGAGCTCTTGTATCTTTTTATCTTGGGAAAAGTCGAAGAAGTATCGTAATCATCTGTTTCGGAGTAGACGTTGGATCTTGGTAGTAGCCGAAGCAGAGCGAGATGATTTTCCCGACTTTTTTATACAATCCTACATTTGGGTTTTCTTCCATAACAGAAGAAATTCAATTCCTTATCCTTGAACTGTTTCTTAAAATTCAATATCGTAAGATTTGATCTTCTTTGATTTTGACTAGTCGATTTGGTTGTCTTGTTTATCGTACCAAAGAGTCTTGGTTGCTGACTAGACTCTAGATGACTTCAAATTCCTTTGTGACTTGAATTTTTATCCTTGGATTCTCGTGCCCAGCCGTCGTTGATCTTATTCTCCATCTTGCCAAATTCTGATTTACTCAAAAATTGATCAACTTAGATCGTGTTGAGACAAATTTCTTTATCGTGGTTGGGTTTCAATGCTATTACCCCTCGTGCATTGACTTTCGATTTTGACCATGTTTGGATTTTGGACACTCGTGTCTAAACTCTTTTCGACCTTGATTTCATTTCCTGATTACATCTAAATTCCTTGTAATTAGTCGTGCCTAGATGATTTGGCATGACTAAGACAACTTAGGATTTTCTTGACCGTGATTTTAACGATCATAACTATATATTTTATCTTGCCTCAAACTCGTGCCTAAAATTTTTGACTTTCAATCACGACTAACTAGTGTGACTACGAAATTATTCGTGTTAAAATTGAACATGTTTGACTTTCTACCGTGCCTAATTGACTTGGGTTCCTTCCTAAATTGTGCTTTTAGGACCTTGATTTCGAATTCATGATTTATCGTCTTTCACAACTGAACTTGGATCTTGATCGTGCTTATGTACCTATAATCTGATTTTTATCAAATCTACCTCTCAATCGTGCTATACTCAAATTTTTTTCTCCATTTGCTTCTCTTAGCCCTGTTTTAGATCATGACTATCCGACTTTGATTTTCATGACCTTGATAATCTTAACCCTCAAATCGTGCTAAAAATCTTGAACCCTAATCGACTGTGTCGAAATAGATCTCCTTCGTACTTGAATTTTGATTCTCTAATCACTCGTGCTCAGGTTTCATTCCTGATCATGACTAGGTTTACGATTTTCGTCGCACTACTCCACTTCGTGCCTAAGTGGTTAATCATTTCAAAATTCTTGACGCGTCTGGGTCTTGATTTCACTCATGACCAGGCGATTAAATTCTCGATCACTGTTTGTGCTAAGTATTATTATTCCTAACAATACCTAACCACATTATTTTCGTCTTGATCGTGCCTATGTATAATCCTAAATCAAATTTCATTGAGCTGAAATCCTGTTAATCAATATTTTGACTCGATTGTAACCGGACGAAGTTCAAGTTTTGATTCGTTGTCATACCTCTATCGTGCCAAGTGAACTTAGACTATTTTCAATTTTAATCACGTTCGAACTTGGATCGTATTTCATGATTTTATTAATCATACTCCTTAATCTTTGATCGGGCCTATGAGACCTTGACTTCGATTTTTGTTTGTGTCTGAAATTTCATCTCAACCATGCCAAACCTTATTTTGGTCATGGTTAGCTTTTCATCTTGATCGGACCTGTGCGACTTTCGGGTTGATTTACATCAACCTAAGTCCTACAGATCACCCCGTACTTGAACTTCATTTATATCTTCGATTCTCCTAATCGTCTCTAAAATCGTGCTCCAATGACTTGACTTATTTCTGAATCATGCACATATAATTTTGTTCATATCATAATTCTATCGTGCCAAAATTCTCCATCGTGCCTGAAATTTTTTGAATTGATTAGCTTGATCGTGCAAAACTCGTCATTCTTGGATCGTGCATAAAATATTGCCTAAATCTTCTATCATGTTTTAACCCTACTACCAACCTTTAATTTCGAGGATGAAATTTTTATAAGGTGGACAGGATGTAAGCCCCCTAAATTTCTGGGATTTATTTTCGAATTTTCTAAATAATTTATTCTCGATAATTTATTTTATTTAATTAATTTTGATCATTAAATGCTCTTTACCGTGACTTGGAATTCTAGAGCATCAGGGATGCCAGTCTCTGGAAACTTCCTTCTTGAAGTTTGTAGTAGACGAGATTATCTTCACATTGATATTTCGTATCCCACTCGAACTTGTTCCCTTGTACTCTTTTTGCTTCGCACAAGTTCGGGTCAATTTAGACCATTTAATTATTAATTGAATTTCCACTCTTTTCCTTGATCATTATATGCACGCTACCATGACTTTTAATTTAGGAGCACCAGACTAGTCTTTTTTTTGAAACCAACTTCTCATGCATGATCTACTCGAGACACTCTTCACCCATGACCTTCGTGTCCCACTCAGACACACCATCTTGTGCTCTATTTCTTCGTACAACTTTTGGATCAATTTAGGCCAATTAATTATCCACCGTAATTTGTGACCTGGCTTCCAATTTAATTTTGGGACCCGACATCGATCCAACCTAGTCGACCCAAAATATGGACATGGCCCACACGAAGCCTACTACCCGCATGACGCTTCTGTCCCACTTATTTGAGTCCCCACATGCTACTTATTTTCCCATGATCATAAATACCTATTTTAATTCAAATATTGCACCATGTTCGATTTTGACCCGACCCGGCTCGATCGAACCCGAACCCAAGCTCCATGTTACCCTCTCACGACTGCCCATACACCCCACTGATATGTTCTCATTTTTCCCTCTACTCAAAAAATATCTCTTTACATAGAAATATCTATTTCCCTTTCTATTATATATATACACATATATATATATATATATATATATATATATATATATATATATATATATATATAATACTATCAATATATATATATATATATATATATATATATATATATATATATATATATAATACTATCTCTCTCCTCTCCCATCATTCTCTCTCTCCCCTTTATTACACTTACACACAACCCCTCATCATAGCCGAACACACCCCCCTCTCTCTATTCTCACACATTAATAATATCTTTCTCTCTCTCTCTCTCTTTATATATTATATATACTCACACACACATTTAACTTTCTCTCATTCTCTCTCTACCACCCCCATCATCAGCACCATGCTCACCACCATCACCATCACGAGCTCTACCACCATCACGAGCTCCACCACCCTCACCACCATGAGCACAGCCGTAACCACCAGCTCCTCCTCCATCCAAACTCCTCCCTTCCTCCTTCTTCTTCACAACAACAACCACCACCACCTCTTCCCTCAGCCTCCACACCCACCACCACCGTCACCCTCGTGACCCCTCGTCGTGCCCATGGCCGCCGCCGCCATGCCAGGCCAGGACCGCCACTGTCGTGCGTGCGTGCGCCTGCACGCAGCAGCAGCCACAGTTGCATAAGCAGCGGCCTGTGCAGCAGCAGCCGCGCGCGCTGCCGCCGCCACCGGCACCGCCGCGGTCGCCGCTGCCGCCGACAAGACCCCCTAGGTCGGGCACACCCCCAGGCAGGCCCCCATGGCCACCGCCTTCCTCTCCGACGCGATACATAGCCGATTCGTGCGTTTGGCACGGGTTCCCGTCGTGACACGCTCGGAATGGGTTCAGAAATAGCATTTCATTACAGCAACTTCGTGCACATTTCTCGGGAAATTCGACCGTTGGATCGGTGATTTCTTCGCTCCGTTACGATCTCGGTATATAGCTCTTCACTCCCCTGAAATTTCATCCGTTAATTCCGTCGTTTGCTATGTAAAAATCGGCCACCAAGTTGACCGTTTAAATTTTGTTATTTTTGGACAGTTTTACGGAGCCAACTTTTTCAGTTCGTATCTCCTCCATCGCAGCTCCGTCTGGCGTGCTACTATTTCCTATGCGAAGCTGGTATAACCCTCTTCCTATCCCTTATGTTTCGTTTCATTTTGAGCACATTTGATTGGTTGAATTCGACGCCAAAGTTGGCCGTCCGAATTCGTAATTTTCAACTTGTTAAATTCTATTTTTGAACTCGGGACTCCGAATTCAATTTCTGACACCACTAGTAGACTTGTGGCGTCGTTCTGGCACATTTTCATATAAAGTTTGTTAGATTTGGAGGATGTGGGCCCTGGTACGCATTTCAGTACAAAGCGGGTCCCACAGTCCGGGTCAACGGAACTTTTTGACGCCGGCTCATCGAAATCAAATTTCGAATATACCATTGGGTTCGTATCGTCATTCTGGGTTCGTATCGTCATTCTGGATTCGTTGACACATAATTTACTGAGTTTTGAGGACATTGGCTCCGATACGCTTTTTCGTACAAATCGAAATTTCAATGTCCTGGTCAACGGACCAATTTGAGATCGGGTCAACGGAATTCAATTCTGGACATACCGTTGAGTTTTGAGTTTTTATCATTATTCTGGATTCGTGGACATATAATTTGTTAGGTTTAGTACACTTTTATTCCGACACATTTTTTGGTACAAAGTGGGTCCGACACGGACACCATTTTGACCCGAAATTACCTTTTTGCCCCTGTATCCAAATTGGACTTATGGATAGGCTATCCTAGCTGATTTGACCATTCTTGACACGTTGGTGATGGTTGTTTCACCATCCGACAACACCTGTAGGTTTTCACCCTATTATTATAATCTTTCTCTTTTTATTCGTATTTTTAGACCCTTGTATCGGATTTGAGATCCATCGATTCCAGTGATTTCACTACCACTGAAATTGATATGTTGACCCTGTAGATGTTTATAGAGACTAGCTTTGACCCTGTTTGACCATGGTTGACTACTTTGACTGAACGTCGAAGTAGAGTCAACATTTGACCTAGGTTAGACTAGTTTTGACCGTGGTTGACCAGTTGACCAAAAGTCAACTGTTAGTCAACATTAGCCTAGTTTAACCTAGAGTTGACCAGAGTTGACTAGAGTTGACCAGTTGACCAAAAGTCAACTGTAAGTCAACCATTGACCTAGTTTGACCTAGTTTGACTTAGTTGACTGAGTCTGACCTAGATTGCGTAGCTTATACTATAGAATCAAGCCTAACACTGTTGAACCCTAATTAGCTTATATATATTTTATCTTTAGGTCTGTGGCATAACTCTGAGCATCGACCCCATTTGACAGCTCAGGACCGCAGGCGAGTACACTCACTGATAGTTTTTATTGTCTTGATATTTGCTATATCCGATTCAGTTGTAGTGTCTTACTCGATTTCCAGTCACGATAGTTCACGGACTAGTATACGTTGGATCATGACATGAGATGTTGTTCCTGGATTTTCTTGGTATATATGTACATTTCCTGTCTTGTTCCCTATACTTGTATAGACACCGATTCCTGAGAGGGAGTAGCTATTCTCTTAGGGAATCCCGTGTCATGACGTGTCATGTCCAGGTCCATTATACTATTCGGGGATGGGGAATTATTAGAGGCTATGTGATCTAAGCCATCCTGTCACTATATTCTTGTGCTCGTGCCACTCTCCCTTCACGTAGGGTGTAGCGAGATCCTATTTACCTTATGCTCGTTATCCAGGTTGGCCGGCATGACTTTCCGTTGAGGTCACTGCGGATTGCCGGGCCAAGTGGATAGCCTGTCCTGTCACTTATCCCATGCCGATCACATAACGCTCTAATAATTTAAGGCACATTTTATATTTACTTTATATTATCTTATATCCTGCTCTGTTCTACATTCAGTACTTTCTCACCATGCTATGATATACAGTTACTCACATGTTCTACATGCCCTTACATTGTACCTTGATGGAAGACTAAGTTCTATTCGGGAGAAGGGTTATAACCCCGGTCCTTGTTTGGTTTAAGGGTTGTAACTCGGCTTTCGAATGGTTTCCAAGTTGTCCTATATCTTTGTCTTGTATTTCATTATACTGTCTCTTATAGAATTTGTCAATTCACATAGAACTGCTGTTAGTGCTTGTACTTGCTCATTTTCCTGACAGGATACCGTTGATAATATTTTAGGAGTTATTATACCATTATTGGACTTCATGATGTTGCTAGCTGAGGTGGATCTCATTATTCTTCTATGTGAGTTGCCTGGTAGTTGTTCTTAGTTCGTCTTATTTTTCTTTCTTTATTTTCCTGTCTTATGATTCCTTCTAGTAGTTTCTAGTTGTTCTTGTACCTTAGTTATCTTTCCTGTCTTATCTTCTTTAGATGTTGGGTTGTGATTGAGTACATTTGTAGTTCATGGACCTTCTAGATGTAGTGTATATTTATTGGGTACTAGACAGCGTTCTACCGCCGATACTGCGGCGTAGGCTGGGCATGGCCCACGTATTCATATCGTATATCCGGGTGCGGGTCGTGACAGTACGTTAGTCGTACTATTGCGAGCCTGCGACCAGGAAATGCTCATTCACAAACTAGGATTAAAATGATTTAAGATAATGACTAGGACTAGGAGTCCCTTGTTCAAATTGACCGTTGGGTAGTGAAGGTTATTAGGTAGGCCATGCCATTTAGATAGCTTGCTAGATCCCTATAGGTACACTATTACTTTTGATATGACAATGTGATCCAATGTGGATATACTATTCGCTTGGTAAGTAGGCTTACCTATAATTAAGGCTTTGATCTTGATGAACTGTTTAATTTTCTTTTGCTTTATTAGATATAAACCTTATATCATAAGTTAGAATTGTCTATTTTAAATTCTCTTTTGCTGTAAGGAGTTAGTTTATAATTTCTGATTTTGTTATTCCTGTATGAATCTCCAGGTAGATTGATTCAAAGTTTTTCCCTCAACTATTTGAAATATATATGAGATAAATGTTAGGATGTCCTTATTTTCCTTGTCGTCAGTTATTTCCCCCGGTCAACCTTTTACTTTAAGGATTGAGACTTACAGGCTGGTGTTTACGCTTTCTACCATAGTCAACTAAGTTGAATCCCTAGCAGCTCTTTTGACGTTCTTAGGAATATAGTTGGAGCATTTTACCGACTGCGATGACTAGACAGCAGCACACTGTCGCCAATTACCTGAGAGCGGAGAGTGTGGGTTTACTGCAGCCAGCAGCGCACTGGCGAGGCACAACCCACAGAATTAAAACCATTTCGAAGAATCATAGTCTATGGAACATTGCTAAAACTATGTTCTCGTTGACCTCTTTAGATCTTAGATACCCTTGTGTCAATATAAGATAGAGTACCTGATAGCATATCACCTCTGAATCACGGAACCAAAAGTTTGCCACAGCCAGATTATACGGGCGAGGCATAATCCTCGGTGAAAGGACTTCAGACGTGATCTCAAGTTTAGGATACTATAGAGGATAGAAAACATCCCTGTATGACCAAAAAGACACAAAGCCAATACTAGTGGAAGTTCTGTGGCATGTCTTCCAACCTCATATTATGTGGTAATTGTGTTCTATTGATGAGGTAATTGACTGACACTAATAAGTTACCTAGAAGGTAGAATTCAGAAGTCCATAACCCATTAGTCGACCAAGGTCTTATGAATAAGAAGATAGTAGGATGCCTATATAAGCAAGAACACTAGGTAAGGTTTTTATTATCTCAAAGCTCGAACCAATTGTGTCTCATTTCAAAAATCTTACATATTTATATTTTGACTCTCTAGACCAATGCTGCTATTACAGCCTAGTTTTTACAAGCTTACTCTTTTATCGTGCTTGATTCAAGACATATGTTTATTAGGGACGCCCGCAAACATATTGTCTAATCAGAATCATTGTATTACAGTCTGATCAACCATGATGCAATTGGTTCGCTCTTCATCTAATTACCCTACGTGGATTGAGATGTAGATGTCTCTAGGATCTCATCCACGACTGCCTTGATAATTCCTCTTGAATTATACATTCGCCTTTGAATCACGTAATCGTATTCAGTGACATCATTCTTAAACTCTTTATTGTTTTTGGTCTTTCACTGATTTGGAAAGACGAAAGCTTGTAATTGATAGATAGATACATAGTATCCCCATGACCATGATGGTTGTATACGCAAGTGTAGCTACCATCGGCCAGCCCTGTGACCGGAACCTTGCCTCGAGTTACTCGTTCTCCTCTCGATCTTCAAGCTACTAATGGGACCTTCTAGCCATCTGAATTTGAGGAACGATCCTTGACTTGACATATATCTACCGTATCTCGTACGTCGTACCTTATTCTCTGTTAACCAGAGTCGAGGTACAATATCCAGACTTTAGAATCCTCCTAACGACGTCATTCCTAAAATCATGTCCTAGTTTCTAAGGTGGGTAGACGGTAAGCCCTAAAATTTTGGGATATATGAAGATTACCAATTGAACGAAATAATTTCCATAGGCTGATAGTTAGTGCCCCATGGACTCCCACTTTTCATTTAGATTATTTTGTGTCCCCGGCCGTGTCATTAATATTCAGAGCACGTGGCCAGCTGTTACCTTCCAACAAATTTTATATGCAAGATCTAGACGAGTCCACCTTCATCTAGGTATATCATGTCCCACTCAAACCCATCCCCTTGTACTCTATTTTTGTTCTACGACTTTCAGGTTAAAAGGACTAGCTATAACCCTTACCATAGTACCGGTATACTTTCCGACTTCCATTAGAGCCTCAGCCTTGACTCAATTCATTCGACCCAATATATGGTTGTGACCTACTCGAAATCCACTATGCACATGCCACTAGTATGCCACCTAATTGAGGTCTCATGTGCTCCTTAAACACAAAAGTCACTGAAGGCACATCTTGAGCTTTAGGGACCTAGCTATAACCAACCTGACTAGCAACTAGCTCAACACTTGGGTGGAAACTTATTCTAGGGTACCCTAACCTAGTAGAAATAGTTTTATCATTAGAATCTTGTCCAGTCTATATAGATTGAAATTCAAGGTTCATCCAACCAACGATTGATGTCCAATTAGGGAACCCATTAAGACCCAGTAACACCCATCCATGCATACCACCATATTCGGACTAGGAAACCAAACTATTTGAAATAGGTCCATATCCCTATTATGTAGTCTCCACCTCTTAGAATGTGAAGTCATTCGTAACCCTTATTCTATCTACCTGGAATTCACGATACGACCTTGTATTGCATTTATATCCCTTGCTCGTGTGTTTAAATAAACGCGGAAAAGATCACAATCTTGATTTCTC
>JANAVB010028197.1:556635-700837 GCA_029216955.1 Iris pallida
CCCTTGCCATCCTCGGCTCCGACCAAGCGCGAAGAGGTCTGCAAGTCCTAGCCGCAGGATTTCCCCTTCAGCAAATGTTGACTGAGAATGAGCACGACTCCCTAACCATCCCCACAGAGGATCCGGTAGTCGACTCAGCTGGCAAACTGATAGGCCCCTCATCAGGACCGCTCGAGCGCCCCAACCTCAATCCTCCTACTACATCGAATGCGGAATCATCGAACTCCCAACGGAGTGAACAAGGCACAGTCAAAACTGCCAACAACCAAACCAGATCCACCGCAAGGCGGAACAAAAAACACCCCCATAACCTAACAAATGCTTAACATCATATCTTGGAATGTTCGAGGTCTGGCAAACAAACCGACATTAAGGAGAATTTCCAGCCTTCGAAAAATTCATAAGATTGACATCTTCATCATCATTGAACCCAAAATTCCCTCCAAACGTCTTAAATCTACCTAGTTAGCTCTGGGCCTCCCCACAGCGATTGTCGGCAGGCACGACATTTGGATTCTCGGATCGAAGGACATTAAACTCGAAATCATCCAGGACTCCCAACAAGCCCTCTCCTGTTGGGTCACTCACCCCACTCTTCCGGAGCGGGCCATTCTTTCTGTGGTACACGGCAGCTGTGTCATCGTAGATCGTAAACACCTCTGGAACGACCTTCTCGACACCTATCTCCACAACACCAACTCCCCCTGGCTTTGCATTGGGGACTTCAACGCCATCACCTGCAGAGACGAAAAGATTGGAGGTCGCCCTCCGCCCCTATCAGCCATGCAGGACTTCAACGACTTCATATTCAATGCTCACCTTACTCCTCTCCAGTTCAAAGGCAACGAATTCACATGGTGTAACATGCAGGAAGGCGACCGCCGTCAATATTCCCGTCTAGACAGAGCCCTCACTAACGCACACTGGCACGGCATGAGGATCAGCTCCACCCTGTCTCACCTCAATTCTACAGAATTCGACCACGCCCCTATCCTGGTGGAAATCAAAAACAACACCTACCAACCCAAAAAGAACTTCCAATTCCTCGATTTTTGGACTGACCACCCGCAATTCTTAAGCATCGTTGCAGAGGCGTGGAAAAGTCAGAACTCCCCTAACCCTCTCACTCGGGTAAGCAACAAGCTCAAAGCCACCAGAAAAGCTCTGTCCAAGTGGAGCAAACTAGCCTTCGGGGACATATTCCAAGCGATCCGTGTCGCTGAAGATGATGTGACCCGAGCAGAAACCTTATTCCTTTTTGACCAATCCCCTACAGCCAGGAGAGCCTTGAACCTGACCAAGGCGATGCTCAAATTCAGGCTTAAAGTCGAGACTGACTTCTGGAAGCAGAAAGCCAGACTGAAATGGGACAGCAATGGGGACAAAAACTCTAAATATTTCCACGACTGCGTCAATGGCAAAAGACACAAACTATCGATTCACCAAATTGCTGAAGAACAAGGCATCATCAGAACAGACCATAAGGAGATCCAAGAGGCGGCCGCTGATTACTACACCAAATTATTCTCGAAGGAGAGGGTCCACATGGACACATCCTTTCTTGACCAAATTTCCACTATCATCAATGACGCCGACAACGCTAGATTGGAGCGCCCTCTGTCTGAACAAGAAGTGAAAGACGCGGTGTGGGCCTTGAATGCTCATAGCGCCCCTGGCCCAGACGGCTTTTCTGGTACCTTCTTTCGCACCTGCTGGAATATTATCAAGCGGGACATCACCGAAGCGGCTATTGCCTTCCTTGAAGGAGCTCACTTCCCCAAAGCTATCTCCAGCGCCAACATCATCCTCATCCCGAAAAAAGACAACCCTAACTCCTTTCGAGATTTCAGACCCATCAGTCTTTGCACATTCACCAACAAAATCATTTCTAAGATCATAGCTCATAGAATGTCAGATACTCTCCCTAAGATCATCTCGGAGGAGCAAAGCGGTTTCGTTCGCGGAAGAAACATGCAGGACAACATCATGTTGGCTCAAGAACTTATTACCTGCATGAAGTTTCCGGCTAGAGGGGGCAACATCGCCATCAAAATTGACATGGAAAAAGCTTATGACAGACTCGTTTGGCAATTCATGATCTGGGTCTTCAGAGCCTTCGGATTCTCAGAGAACTGGACCAACATAGTGTGGAGAGCCGTCAGCAACTCTTGGTTCTCCATAGTTATTAATGGCCAAGCTGAGGGATTCTTCAAATCTAGCCGCGGAGTCAGACAGGGAGACCCTCTTTCGTCCACGGTATTCATCATTGCTGCTGACTCCCTGAGCAGAAACCTCAACAACATGGTCAACACTCCCAATTTCCAGCAATACCATACGGCCAGCGGATGCCCCATCATCACCCACCTGGCCTTTGCTGATAATTTACTCATTTTCTCATCCGGTGATGTTGGATCGATGGAGGTGGTTCACAACACCCTGGAGCGGTATTCCAGATGCTCAGGCCAGAAGATAAACCAATCCAAAAGTGTCATCTACGCCCACCGAAGCATCAAAGTCGAGAACGCAACCAAACTCACCCAACTAACGGACTTCACAGTGGCACACCCTCCTTTCAACTACCTTGGTTGCCCCCTGGTGTACGAAAAATCTAACGCCAGCATATTCAAGAACTTGATCAACAAAATCAGGAACAAGATCGCAGGATGGCATAACGCTACCCTATCCCCAGGAGGTAAAATTATTCTCATCAAGCATGTTCTCAATTCCATCCCCATCCATACCCTTACAGCCTGTTCCCCGACCAAGAAGGTCATCGCGTCGATTGAACAGTTATTTTGCAATTTCTTCTGGGGGCACAACAAGGGACAAGATAAGCACCACTGGGCCAGCTGGGAGAATATGGCCATTCTGATCGCGCAAGGCAGGCTCGGATTCACCAAACTCGACCACATTGTCAAAGCGTTCTCGATGAAACTGTGGTAGAAATTACGTACTAGCCAAAACTTGTGGACCAGGTTTATGAAGGCCAGGTACTTCAAGCACAACCACCCAGCGATAGCAACTGCTAACAGCAGATCCTCAGCAGCTTGGGCCGTATTTTACGGGGACGCGACCTGGCAGAACCCGCGATCAGACTTCAACTTGGTTCAGGCGAGGCCAACCCCTTCCTGGAGAGATGGATCGGAGACAGCCTTATCCCGAACATTTCCGATTCCCCCAGAAATAGCAAGATCATTGACCTGTGGAATCACACTAACAATGATTGGAATTGGGACAAGATTCGCGAATGGTCCGGCATCGAGACGGTCGATCTCATTCGCCAGCATGGACCCACTCTCGGTCCCGATGCAGACAAGCTGTGGTGGTCGCTGGATAGTGTTGGGGCTTTCTCGGTTCGATCGGCGAGACTCGCGATCCAAGAGAACGGTCATGAGTGCTTTTTCGCACGATACTGGCATTCCTGCATCTCCAAGAAATGGTCTTTCCTCCTGTGGAGAGTCATGAGAAAGAAGCTGCCTACCGACGACATCATCAACTCTATCGGTATTAGCCTGGCGTCAGCTTGTAATTACTGTAGCGAGCGCCAGACGGAGACTATCGACCACATCTTTCGGGATGGTCGGCTCCCTGACAAAATTTGGAGCACCCTCAATCACATCTATAAAGCCACCCCAGGAGATGGGCGCTTTATCGATCTTCTGGCCCACTGGGGAGCAGCGTCCCACGGCCACCAGATCGTAGCAGTGGCCGCCACCTGGGTAATTTGGAAAAATTGTAACAAAACGAGATACGAGGAACATCAATTCTCTGCTGATCAGCTAATCCGAGAAATTCATCGACAATGTCGCAAAAGGAGTTCATTTTGTTCTCACAGTTCTTCGACATTTTGGTCACCGCACCCCTCGTAATTTTGGAGGATGCGGTCGCTCTTCCCCCCTCCCCTGTATTTTCTTTTGTTGGTATACTTTTCTCGGCTTTTGCCTTGTATACGTGTCAGGCTTCCGCATTTTGAGCCTTGATTAATAAAAAGAGGGGGTTTTCTCAAAAAAAAAAAATATATATATATACTAATAAAAATGAAAATATATGTATATACTAATAATATATAAGAAATAGAAAAGAAATAGAAAGAATAAGCAAAAGTCCATACAACTCATACCCATTCCAGGCTGAGTTCTTAGAGATCCAAACCGAGCAGTATTAATCCCCAACAGTCCCAACCCGAGAAGGATTTTATATATACATAGGTATATAGCTAATAATAAAAATCAAATGAGCTAATCAAACCACAGCTTCCCATGGGCCCAGCCCACCTAAACTAACCCAAGTCGGCCCAACCTCGATCCTCCAGCCCGAGCTTCCCAGCCGAGCACAAAAGCCCCGGGCCCCGACCCTCTGTTTAAAACAGAAGCTGATGTATATATATATATATCAGCCGATATATGAACGAGGGATCGAGACGGATTTTGATCTCGAAACCCTAATTATAAGCCACGCCACCACCATCTCTCCCTGGTGACCCACCCCCAGCCCCAGGCACCGGGGCGCGCCCCTGGACCGTCGCGCACGGCCGCACGGGTCGCCGGAAGCCGCACACGACAGCAGCAATGACATCGCCAACCCGACCGAACACCCATGTTTCGAGGTATGTTTCTCCTCTATTTCACAACCATTTTTCGTTCTAGCAAATGTAGATCGAAGCCCACATAACCCCCTCTGAATCCCAACTAGTGGGGTTGGATATCGTGGATCGACCAGCCCAAAAAATCGGCACAAAGTTGGTCAAATAACTGACCGAAAACAGAACAAAACCCAGCCCAGATGCTCATGTTAGAAGGCCGATTCTGGTCAAACCAATGTCCAACTTAGAAATCTAATTAAACATTATTTTAGACAACCTAACAGGGATTAAAACCCAATTATTAGTTTTAATTCTAGTGGTTTATACAAGAAGTTAAATCAGTTTAAAAATTAGGAAAAAACCTGTCTTCGAAATTAAGAAAATTTAATAAAACCATCCGATACCACGTGCGTCCTGCCAAACCGGACAACGTGGTCACGAACTGAAAGCATCAAAAGGTGCGTAACGGCTTTATGGACGTGTGGGCTTTGACGGAATTCAAATTGGTCGCGCGTGCGCGACGAATTTGTTGCGTATCTGTCGAAATTCACCGTATCGGCCTCTGTGCAAGTTTTCCAATTACTTCGTGCACGCTCGTCAGATCGAGACAAAACTTTTGCCAACAGGACCGTATCATTTTTTTAGTCCTGTATGCCAAGTTTGGTCAAATTATGAGACAGTTGAATCGGACCACCGTTTTGCGGGCCCCACGGTCTGACTCAACGGACAATTTTGTGCACGGCCCGTCGAAATCCAAATTTGGACATACAGTTGGATTTGTATAAAAAAAAACTAGATCTATTGACATATAGTTTGATGACTTTAGAGATCGTTGACTCTGGCATGCTTTTCGGTGCAAAGCGGGTCCAACGGCGGACACCGTTTTGATCCAAAATTACCGTATTGCCCCTATATCCAGAATTGGACTTAAGGACAGGCAATCCTAGCTAATTTGACTATTCTGAGAATGTTTGTACTGTTTATTTCAGCATTTGGAGACTTTTAGTATGTGTTGACTTTAGTGGTTCATCTGATGTGGTTGTACTATCGGTTTCTCCAGCTAAGGACCTCAGGCAAGTGTACTTTCTGATTGCTTTCGATTCATAGTAGTCTTTTCATTTCATGTCTATACATATATCTTGCTGCTTGTTGACACGCTCGTCATACGGAGTAGTCGGGAGGGGAAATATCTTAGTTGATATGTGGACTACCCAGAACTATCCCATGAGTCTATTTTTGAATAATAGCAGCTGCACATGACACGTGCAGGGTGCCGAATTTATCCCTAGCCGTTCATATGTCAAAACGTATATTTCACACCACATAGGTAGTTGTCTTTTATTTATTTTTTCTTTTCTTCTCCACAGTGCCATGTCTTCAGTACTTTCCAGTTTTCATATATCATATGCTATTTTCATGTCTTGTTAATTCTATTGTGTTTTTGCATTGCCGTCGGTTTGTGTACTTGTTCCATTCTTGACTGGAAACCATCATTTTTCAGGTTAGTTGTGGCTTCACTTAGCTTGGGAGATTCGGGTGTACTTGTAGACAGAAACCGAAAAATAGATAGCAGTTGTATCAATTTTATTAATTATAAAATCTTATATTTCTTTAATTATAAATGTTGTAACAAATTTAGAAATGTGAATGAGCAGCAAACGTTATATTTTGAGCATTTATTTTCTGCGGGCTTGACAGCGTCCTACCGCCGACTCTGCGGCGTAGGCTGGCTTGGAAACGTCTCGTATCCGGAAAAGCAGGTACGGGTCATGACATGAACCGCAGCCGTATAAGGCCCTAGCAATTCCCCAGCTGTATATGCTTGATTGTTCCCCAGCCGCATAGACTTGTATTATTCCATCCGCATGGCACCCAACCGCATGAGCCCCTGCCACACCCTAGCCGCATGAGATCCTTTCAGCCGCATAAGATCCAATCTCTTGGCCGCATGAGCTCGATTCTCTTAGTTGCATGGCCCCTTCCACAGTCTTTTACTCTTTTATTATTATTATATATTATTATTATTAAAATGAAATGTCACAATTATGCTTCTGTCATATAAGCTCTGATATATTCCATGGACATGATAGTGGCCCGCCGTGGGGCACTCTTAACAAGTAAACTGACATGATATATCATGACCTGCTGTTACAACAGCTAGCCTGAGATGACAAGTATGAATGACCTGGACACCGTGGACGATTGTGTTTGTACAAATAAACTAGTAATATCTTGCATCATGTCTAGGATGGGATCCCTGAGCACCACGATCAGGGATACCTACTGCAATTGACTAAGGCTAATAAACTAGAATAATTCAGTAGTCATGAAGAGATTTTTCAGCTACAGGCAATCCCGTTATCTTGGCGCACCAAGTGGACTTGTAGCCTACCGACGAGTAGGGCACATTTCCAGCACACAGTCACGTGTTACATCATTCATAAACGAACATTCGACCTGGATAACCGGATGGTCTGCAGGGCTTGTGGCTGTTGGGATAATCTCATTACATCTTGCTAGTAACTAGGCTTGTGATAACCCTAGTTAGTTAAAGTATCATACCGTACTCTTGCTTGGCCGTGATTGATTGGATGGAGTCTAGCCCAGCTTAGTCTTGTCCTGATTCTGTACAAGATTGTGACATGACAAGATTACTTATGCTTGCCTCAACAATAACGATCAGGGGTCCAGTTCTGTTCAGGCGAAGGGTTACAACCCCGGTCCTTGTTTGGTTTAAGGGTTGTCACTGGCTCCCGGAGCAGTTCTATGTCCTCTCTTCGTTTATTGTCTTATTGCTCCCTATGCCATGCTTGTCATGTTTTATCTTTCTTCAATAGCATGATTATTTATACTGACCTTCATAATAAAGATCGGGGGTCCAGTTCTGTTCAGGCGAAGGATTACAACCCTGGTCCTTGTTTGGTTTAAGGGTTGTAACCTGGCTCCCGGAGCAGTTCTGTTTTCTCTCATCGATTATTGTCTTATTCCACCCTATGCCAAGCTCATTATGTTTTACTTTACCAACAAGTAGTTGAGACAGATTTCTATTCAGGTGAAGGGTTCCAACCTCGATCTTTGTTTGGTTTATGGGTTGTGATCTGGCTACTTGAATGGTTTCCTCGTACTCAAATTATTGTTGTTATCTTTATTATTATCAGTTTCGTTTTAATCATCTTAATATTCTATTGTTATGTGCTGGTTTTAGTCCCTAAGTGAAGCCTTCTTTGTGGCACTTGCCCTTTCTTGGGTCTGACCCAGTTGGTTTTGTATGGCCAGATATCAGAGCAGCACCAGAGGATGTACCTACTTTCCAGCCAGATGGTGACCACCAGGCGTAACCCTGGAAATGAGTGGGTTCCTTTTTGTCCTTCCACTTTATTGTAAAATTATTCTTTTGAGGCGTTTAGCCGGCGAGCACGTGTTAGCTCGTATTGTACCTTTGTTTACTGTCTGCCTACGGGCTGTAACATGATTGATAAATCCTAAGGTTGATTATGTATGACTGAAACTCTTGCTAGACTTGACATTTTGTACGACTAGCTTCATGATCATCCAAATATGTAATGTATGGGACGCCTTACTATTGTATATTTGGTATTCTGACATCTTGTTACTATTATTGCTTGCTTGAGATTGAGACAATAGGCTTGTTCATGACCATAGGTGACTGATGGATTATAGTTAAACCCTCATGTATCTAGACAGCCATAACCGTATAGCGAGGTGGGTTGCACTTCAATATACGTAGCTGGCTATGTACGCCCCCGCTCTCCAGTATTCTGGTTCTGGGGCGTTACATGGTTTAAGTGGTGGCCCAAGCAGGTCTTGTAAAACAAGATATGTGGAGGTTTACCGAATAGATGTCTCAATCGGTACTCGCCCTTGATCTCTGTTCGTATCTTCTAAATCCCTGAAAATCTTGTCCTGATCACATGCTTGTATCATTGATCTGTCCTGGTCCTTCCTTATTGTTTCTTATGTCATCTTCTTCAGCGACATTGTTCCTGGTCCTACCGATCGGCAACACGGAGTACCTCCCGTGGACCAGCAGCAACCCGAAGATCAAGCCCAGCATTCAAGAGTAGCCTCCAGAGTCGTTCCTACTGGAAGAGAACCACCAGTTCAGCCTGCAGAGCCTGATGATGGCACTTTGGTGGGTCTCATCAGGTCATTATTAGCTTTCCAGGATCGTCGAGGAGATGCCTTGTACCAGGCGGTGGTAGATGCCTTAACCAGAGGAGATCATCTGGGGAACAGTGCGGCCAACAGCATCAAGTGCTTAAACCCTCCATTCTTCGACGGCAATGAAGATGTGATCGCTGTAGATGCTTGGCTTCAGGACACAGAAGTGATTCTAGAAGCAGCGAAGACCCCAAAAGTTGAGAAGGTGGCCGTGATGCGCTTGCAGTTATTAGATCTTGCCCGCAGCTGGTGGGCGGCATAGGCTGTTGGATTAGTGGCACCTATTGCTTGGGCAGTATTCAGAGACAGATTCCAGACCAAGTATTTCGATGCTGTAGCTCGGTACGATCTACAGACGAGGTTCACCAATCTGAAGCAGATGGGCAGGACGGTCGACAGATATGCGTCCGAGTTCTCAAGACTTAGTCGGTTTGCTCCCACCTTGGTGGCGACTGAGTTCGATAGAGCCCAACGGTTCCAGCAGGGGCTCTATCTCGAGATTCTATTGGTGGTGGAGCAGTTTGAGCATCATACTTTTAATGCAGTATTGAGAGCAGTGAGGAGGCATGAGTATACCTCTCCGAGGATCGTGGATAGAAACGAAGGTCGAAAGCGATCCCACAGCCAGATGAATCAATCTTCAGCACCAGCCCCGGCAGCCAGGGCTTTGACCATTGGAGCTCCGAGGCGGGTGACCTCAGTGACGTCTGTTCAGCATTCAATACCGACACACCCTCAGCAGAAGCAGTCTTTCGCAGTGGGATGTTCACACTGCGGGAAGCCGGGGCATGTGGTATCAGAATGTCGCAGAGCACAGGGTTTGTGCTTGGTTTGTGGTGCCCCGGACCACAGGATTGGGAACTGCCCGAACAGGGGGAGTTCATCATCAGCTTTCTCTAGTCCTTCAGTTAGAAGACCAGTACCAGTCCAGCAGCAGCAGCAGTACCCATTCCCGAGGCCATTACCGACGCAAGCCCAGGCATTCCAACAACAGAGACCGCAGCAGTATGCCCAAGCCCAAGCCCTGATCCAGAGCAGGCAGAGGAATTTTCAGCAGAGGGGACCCGCACCCAGAGGACATGGTCAAGTGCTGGCTTTGACCATGGGAGAAGAAGGAATAGCACCAGGAGAGGTAGTGGCAGGTACTATTCTCGTCAACACCTTTCCAGCTTCATTATTATTTGACTCTGGTGCACCGTATTCATTTATGTCTGCATGATTCGCGACACGGATAGGACTGGAGCCCGATTCATTATCAGTAAGGCTTAATATACTTACTGGTAACGGACTCGTGGGAGTAGATAGAGTATTTTCCTCGTGTCGGATCGTAGTTAGCGGTAGAGAGTTCTCCGCTAGATTGATAGATTTTCGATGGCCGATTATGATATGGTCTTAGGGATGGATTGGTTGAGGGACCAGTATGCTAGGATAGACTGCCATATTGGCAGGGTTGTTTTTAGCATTCCTGGTGAGCCAGAGTTTTCTTTCTCCCGAGGCGAAGTTGAACCTTCTTCTCCAGTGTTGCGGATGGCAGTAGCAGCAGTGCAGTTGCCCCGGATAGTCGAAGAATTTCCAGATGTTTTCCCAGAAGGGCTTCCAGGGATGTCGCCAGAGCGGGAGATCGAGTTCACCATCGACTTGATTCCCGGATCAGCCCCAGTTTCAGAGAGAGTCTATAGGATGGCGCCGTCAGAGTTGGAGATATTGTACAAGATGATTGAAGAACTTAGAACCAAGGGATTCATTCGTGCTAGTGGATCGCCTTGGGGATCCCCGATGCTTCTTGTGAAAAAGAAGGATGGTACGTTCAGATTATGTGTAGATTATCGTACCTTGAACTCAGTGACAATCAAGAACACATACCCTCTTCCGAGGATAGATGACTTATTTGATCAACTCAAAGGGGCAGCAGTATTTTCAAAGATTGACTTGCGATCAGGATACCATCAGATCAGAGTCAGAGAGCAGGACATTCCGAAGACAGCTTTCAGATCTAGATATGGGCATTGAGAGTTCCTTGTGATGCCATTTGGAGCAACCAATGCACCGGCTGTATTCATGGACCTCATGAATCGCATCTTCATGCCTTATTTGGATCAGTTCGTGATTGTGTTCTTAGACGACATCCTGGTCTACAGTAAAAGTGAGGCAGAGCATAAGCAGCATCTCAAGGTTGTCCTCCAGATTCTCAGAGAACACCAGTTGTATGCCAAGTTCAGTAAATACGAGTTCTGGCTCGATCGCATTTCGTACTTGGGTCATATCATCACCAGAGGAGGAGTAGAAGTGGTTTCCCAGAAGATCGTGGCTATTGAGACCTGGCCGGTACGCATCACAGTTGCAGAAGTTCACAGTTTTCTTGGATTGGCCGGCTACTACCGACGATTTATTTCAGACTTTGCTCGGATTTCAGCACCATTGACCCAGTTGACCCGTAAGGATGTGTAGTTTGCTTGGACGGCAGAGTGCCAGAGTTCTTTTGAGAAGCTGAAGCGAGGTTTGATGATGACACCCATTCTCACGCTTCCAGATGGGATCGAAGGATTTTTAGTGTACTGTGATGCTTCACGCAGAGGTTTAGGATGTGTTCTGATGCAGCATGGGAAGGTAATAGCTTATGCGTCGCGTCAACTTCGTGATCATGAGAGAAATTACCCAATTCATGACTTGGAGCTGACAGCAGTAGTGTTTGCACTTAAGTTGTGGAGGCACTATTTGTACGGAGATAGGGTAAAGATTTTCACCGACCACAAGAGCCTGAAGTATGTGTTCATCCAGTAGGATCTTAACATGCGTCAGAGGAGATGGCTAGAGCTACTTGTGGATTATGATGTCAACCTGCAGTATCACCTAGGGAAGGCAAATGTTGTAGCATATGCATTGAGCAGAAGAGCCAGAGTTTATTTCCTAATGGTGTAACCAGAGCTGTTAGCAGATCTTCAGAAGATGGGTATAAAAGTTATCCTTCCTACCAGTGTGGCATTGATGGCCAGTATGCAAGTTCAGTCTAGTATAGTCGAGAGGGTCCGGATGGTGCAGTCAACAGATTCCAAGCTTCAGCAACTCAGAGCAGAGTGTGAGGCAGGACGACGACCAGAGTTATACATTTATGAAGACGGTACACTTCGACATGGTAAGCGTCTTTGTGTACTCAGTAGAGATATCAGACAGGAGATCATGGCAGGGGCTCACAGTTCTCAATATTCTATTCATCCCGGTAGTACGAAGATGTATCATGATATCCGGTAGCACTTTTGGTGGAATGGCATGAAGAGGGAGATAGCCCAGTTTGTCTCTCGGTGTTTGGTTTGCCAACAGGTTAAATCTGAACATCAGAGGCCAGCTGGACTTCTTTAGCCCTTGTCGATTCCAGAATGGAAGTGGGAGCATATAACCATGGATTTTGTGACTGGGTTACCTAGATCCCCAGCTGGCAGAGATGCTATTTGGGTTATAGTTGACAGGCTCACGAAGGTGGCTCACTTTCTTCCGTTCAGAGTCGGTCAGCCGACGGCTCAGCTAGCAGAGATGTATCTCAGGCAGATAGTCAGGTTGTACGGTGTACCAGTCAGTATCACTTCGGACAGAGATTCTAGAATTATGTTGTACTTTTGGCGTAGCCTGTAAGAGACTTTGTGAACTCACCTCCAATTCAGCTCAGCTTATCACCCGCAGACAGATGGTCAGTCGGAATGCACGATCTAGACTCTTGAAGATATGTTGAGATCTTGTACACTCGACTTCGGTGGTTCGTGAGAAGATCACCTGCACCTGGTGGAGTTTTCGTACAATAATAGTTTCCAGGCCAGTATCCAGATGGCACCGTTCGAGGCACTGTATGGCAGGAAGTGCCGATCCCCGCTAGCATGGAACGATGTTGGAGAGAGACAGATGCTTGGTCCGGAAATAATTGCTTAAACCGTTGAAGTGGTCAGGAGAGTCAGAGATCATCTTCGAGTTGCCTAAGATCGCCAACGTCATTGGGCCGATTCTCACCGGCACCCTCTTGAGTTTTTTGTCGGCGACCATGTATTCCTGAGGATTTCGCCTAACCGTGGCATCATCCGTTTCGGCGTACGGAGAAAGCTTAGTCCTAGGTATATAGGACCGTTCGACATTCAGGAGCGAGTAGGAGATGTGTCCTATCGTCTCGCTCTTTCGCCGTCGTTACGTGAGGTGTATGACGTTTTTCATGTATCCCAACTACGACGGTATATTCCAAACTCGGGACACATCCTGGATCATTCGGAATTGGTTGTTGGTTCCAAACTTTCGTATGAGGAGAGGCCCGTGTCTATATTGGACCGAAGAGAGAAGATACTCAAGAACAAGACTAGTAGTTTAGTCCGTGTTGCTTGGGGTCATCCCTCTTTGGGTGAGTCAACATGGGAGCGTGAGGATGATATCCGATCGCGATATCCTGACCTGTTTGACTCGTAAGGTATAATGTCTTCCTTATGCCTTATAGTTTTAATTCCTTGCTCGAATGAATGACTGCATGATAGATTGCTTGTTATAGCTTGCCTGTGATTTGTATAGCTTGTCCTTGCTGCTCTAGCCTCTTAATTAAATTCTAAGGACGAAATTCTTTTAAGGTGGGTAGAGTTGTAATGCCCGTAGCTCGTATTACGTATTTTGGAATACGTGTACGTATCTTGACTCGTATGACATATTTCCTTGCTTGATATATTTGGGCATTCTATTACTTGGTTCGGGTTGGCTTGGCTTGGTTTGATTTGGGTTCATCATGAACCAAAAGAAAACCCCCACCTACCCCCACTCCTTTCCATTTATAGCCGCCCCACTCTCTCTCTCTCTCTCTCTCTCTTCATCAATTCTCTCCATTACTTCTTCTTCTTCACCATTAGTTCTTCACCTACCAGGGAGAGAGCTTAGGCAAGTACAGCTTGCTTCATGGAGGAACCCAAGTTTTATTGTTCCATTTTCTTCTCTATGAGATTCTAACACACTTTAGTACTTAGTATTTCTAATTTCCATGGCTAAATTTATGTAGATCTAAGTTTATTTCATTTTCAGATTTCTTGGATTTTGATCTATTTAACCTTGTTATTTCTAAGTTTTGATGGTTTTATGTTGTCATTCTGCCCCATTTTGACCTATGGAAGTTTGGATATAGACTTGGGATGAAGGATTTATGAAACTTTAAAGAATGGACTCCTTGCCACTGCCGCATAAGACTTCATTTTTGCTGCCGCATGAACTTCCGTTCTCTTCAGCCGCACAAATCATTCATCTCAGCTACAGGGCAATGATGGCCGCATGACAATCTAGCCGCATGAACACCAGCCCCCTCAGCCGCATGAACCCGATCATTCCGAGCCGCATAAGACCCGTCCCTTGCTCAGCCGCATAAGTCCAACTTTTCCTGAGCCGCATGTACTTGTTGAACCGCAGCCGCATAAGGCCCTAACAATTCCCCAGTCGCATATGCTTGATTGTTCCGCAGCCGCATAGACTTGCATTATTCCAGCCGTATGGCACCCAGCCGTATGAGCCCCTGCCATACCCTAGCCGCATGAGATCCTCTCAGCCGCATAAGATCCAATCTCTTGGCCGCATGAGCTCGATTATGTTAGTTGCATGGCCCCTTCCACAGTCTTTTCCTCTTTTATTATTATTATTATATATTATTATTATTATCATTAAACTGAAATGTCATAATTATACTTAGGTCATGTAAGCTCTGATATGTTATATGGACACGATAGTGGCCCGCCGTGGCGCACTCTTAACAAGTAAACTGACATAATATATCATGACCTGCTGTTGCAACAGCTAGCCTGACATGACAAGTATGAATGACCTGGACACCGTGGGCGATTGTGTTTGTATAAATAAACCAGTAATGTCTTGCATTATGTCTAGGATGGGATCCCTGAGTACCACGGTCAGGGATACCTACTGCAATTGACTAAAGCTAATAAACTAGAATAATTCTGTAGTCATGAAGAGATTTTCCAGCTACAGACAATCCCGTTATCTGGACGCACCAAGTGGACTTGTAGCCTACCGACGAGTAGGACACATTTTCAGCACACAGTTACGTGTTGTATCCTTCATAAATGGACATTCGACCTGGAAAACCAGATGTTCTGCAGGGCTTGTGGCTATTGGGATAATCTTATTACATCTTGCTAGTAACTAGGCTTGTGATAACCCTAGTTAGTTAAAGTATCAAGCCGTACTATTGCTTGGCCGTGATTTATTAGATGGAGTCTAGCCCAGCTTAGTCTTGTCCTGGTCCTGTACAAGATTGTGACATGACACGGTTACTTATGCTTGCCTCAACAATAACGATCAGGGGTCTAGTTCTGTTCAGGCGAAGGATTACAACCCCGGTCCTTGTTTGGTTTAAGGGTTGTAACCTGGCTCCCGGAGCAGTTCTGTGTCCTCTCTTCGTTTATTGTCTTATTGCTCCCCATGCCATGCTTGTCATGTTTTATCTTTCTTCAATAACATGATTATTTATACCGACCTTAACAATAAAGATCAGGGGTCCAGTTCTGTTCAGGCGAAGGGTTACAATCCCGGTCCTTGTTTGGTTTATGGGTTGTAACCTGGCTTCCGGAGCAGTTCTGTGTCCTCTCTTCGATTATTGTCTTATTCCATCCTATGTCAAGCTCATCATGTTTTACTTTACCAACAAGTAGTTGAGATGGATTTCTATTCAGGTGAAGGATTCCAACCTCGGTCCTTGTTTGGTTTAAGGGTTGTGAACTGGCTACTTGAATGGTTTCCTCGTACTCAAATTACTGTTGTTATCTTTATTATTATCAGTTTCGTTTTAATCATCTTAATATTCTATTGTTATGTGCTGGTTTTAGTCCCTAAATGAAGCCTCCTTTGTGGCACTTGCTCTTTCTGGGGTCTGACCCAGCTGGTTTTTTATGGCCAGATATCGGAGCAGCACCAGAGGATCTACCTGCCTTCCAGCCAGATGGTGACCACCAGGCGTAACCCTGGAAACGAGTGGATTTCTTTTTGTCCTCCCGCTTTATTGTAAAATTATTCTTTTGAGGCGTTTAGCCGGCGAGCACGTGTTAGCTCGTATTGTACCTTTATTTACTGTCTGCCTACGTGTCACACCCCAGAACCAGAATACTGGAGAGCGGGGGCATACATAGCCAGCTACGTATAATGAAATGGAATCCACCACACTATACGGTCACGGCTGTCTAGATATATGAGGGTTTAACTACAATCCATCAGTCTCCTACGGTCAATAATCAAGCCTAAATGTCTCAATCACAAACAAGTAAGTAAATGTTAGAAGATATACGATCACCAAATATACAATAGTAAGGCGTCCCAAACATTACATATTCAGCTGATCATAAAGCTAGTCGTTACAAAATGTGAGGACTAGCAAGAGTTTTAGTCATACATGATCAACCCTAGGATCCGTCAATCATGTTACAGCCCGTAGGCAGACAGTAAATAAAGGAACAATACGAGCTAACACGTGCTCGTCGACTAAACGCCTCAAAAGAATATTTTTACAATAGAGTAGGAGAGCCAAAATAAACCCACTCGTTGCCAGGGTTCCATCTAGTGGTCACCATCTGGCTGGAAGGTCGGTGGATCTCTGGTGCTGTTCCGAAATCTGGCCATACAAAACCAGCTGGGTCAGACCCCAGAAAGAGCAAGTGCCACAAAAGAGGCTTTACTTAGGAACTAAAATCAGCAATTAGCACAAGAATATAATTACATAATAAAAGACAGTAATTAAGGAAAAGCATGACATGTGATATATGATAAGATAACCATGCGACTATTTAGATAACCAGGTTACAACCCGTAAATAAACAAGGACCGGAGTTGTAACCATTCGTCTGAACATAACTTGGTTTCTCCCACCATTTATCGGCAAGATAATATAAGAAATCAGGACATATAACAATCTTGTACAGGATCAAGACAAGACTAGATTAATTATGCATCATCCAACAATTACGGCCAAGCAATAAATACGGCTTGATACTTTAACGAACTAGGGTTATCACAGAACTAGTTACTAGTAAGATACAGTGAGATGTTCCTCCAGCCACAAGCCTTGCAGACCATCCAGGTTACCCAGGTCGAATATTAGTACAATAAGGGTGCAACACATGACAGTGTGCTGGAAATGTGCCCTACTCGACGGCAGGCTACAGATCCCAAGTGGGGTATCCAGATAACGGGATTGCCTGTAGCTGGGAAATCTCTTCATGACTATTGGATTATTCTAGTTATTAGCCTTAGTCAATTCAGTAGGTACCCCTGACCGTGGTACTCAGGGGTCCCTGTCCTAGACATGATGCAAGACAAGACGGGTTCATTGGTACAAGCACAATCGTCCATGGTGTCCAGGTCATTCATTTTATCAAGTCATGTCATGTCATGTTAGCCGTCGCAACAGCATGTCGAGATATATCATGTCAGGTTTACTTTTCAAGAGTACACCACGGCGGGCCACTATCAAGAATTATCATGTCAAGTTATCATGTCAAGTTATCATGTCAAGTTTACTTGTCAGGAGTGTGCCACGTCGGGCCACTATCATGACATGTCATTTGTCAAAAGTGCACCACAACGGGTCACCATCGTGTCAGGAAACACACTTAAAATTAATGTGGCACAAGCATACATGTGGTAATTAAATATTAGCAGGGGAAAGGACTGCGGAGGACTCATGTGGCTCAGGTAAAATACCATACAATTAAAGCTAAGGCCATACGGCCAAAATATATTACTAAGGCCATGCGGCCAACAATAAATTAATAGTGGCCATACGGTCAAGGCAAATAATAGGCCACATGCGACCAGCAAGTAATAGGCCATATGCGGCCTGCAGTTGCATACAAGTAATTAATAGAAAGGCCATACGGCCAATAAATGCAGTGAGCCATATACGGCCAACAACTGTTGTGAGCCATATGCGGCTACAATAATTCATGCGTCCATAATTAATGCTAAGGCCATGCGGCCACAAATATATTAGTCAAGGCCATGCGGCCAGCTTAAATATTTAAGCATGCAAGCACATGCAAATTTGTATGTGGCTGAGCAAATGGCCAATAGCCTATGCGGCTAGGAATGGCATTGGCCATATGCGGCCAAAAATGTTTTCATGCGGCCAATGCATGAAAACATGCAATTGCATGCAGTTAATGCCCATGCGGCCAACAAATATTTGATTGGCCAACAAATAATTTCATGCGGCTCAAGCAAGCAAACTAATGCATGCAAGCAACAAATAATTCCATTGTCAACAAATAATCCCATGCAGCTCGGCAATTAATTGAAAGGTATGCGGCTCCAATAAATAATCTCATGGCCAACAAACAATTCCATGCTTGCTAAATGATATCTCTTATGCAAGCAAAGCATACAAAAGCATACGGCCAACTATTACAAATGGCCATAAATATATTAATATCTATTATGCAAGCAAAGCATGCAAAAGCATGCGGCCAACTATTACAAATGGCCATTAATATATTAATATCTCTTATGAAAGCAAAAGCATGCAAAAGCGTGCGGCCGTAATATTTGAGTTGGCCCTATGCGGCTCAACATATAGATGCATATGCGGCCAGCAGATATTAATACCCATGCGGCCAACTAAGTTAATACCCATGCAAGCTACTGCTTGCATATAAGCCTGCAAAAGCACGCAAAATGCAATTAATGCTAAGGCCAAAGCTAAATAATTAATGCTAATGGCAAATATTTAATGCAAGCAATTATTTAATGCTATTTGCTTGCATGCAAAAATGTAAGCAAACATTTAATGCTAATGGCCAAAGGCCCATACGGCCAAGAATGGCTAAGGCCATATGCGGCTACAATAACAAATGGCCATGCGGCCAAGAATGGCCTATGCGGCTCAGGCAAGTTGCATGCAAATGCATGCACGCTTGCAAGCAACTTAATTAATGCAAGCAACTATTTAAAAGGCCATGCAACTTAAATGGCCCTGGCCGCATAAGCAAGAAATGCCATGCGGCCAGAGCTAGGAAATGCTCATGCGGCTCAGAGTACAATTAATGGCTCCCACAGAGAACATGTCCATGAAAAATACCATGGCCTCCATGCTCCTCCAAACAACAATAGGAACCCAAATCCAAACTCCCGTAGGTCAAATTTGGATAAAATGGAATTCTCTACATCATGAAACCATTAAATAGCAAAAATATGCAGGTTTGATAGATCAAAACTCATGAAAACCGAAAATACCACAAAGCTCGATTTATAAGAAATTAACCATGAAAATAAAAAATGTTAAGTACTAAAGTGGGTTAGAAATACATGAGGAAGACAATTGAATAATAAAAATAGAGTTCTCCCATGAAGCAAGATGCACTTGCCTACAGCTTCCACTCTCAGGTTGGTGGAGAAGTAATGGTAGGGAAGAAGAAGAGTTAATGAGGAGAGAGAAATGTTTGGTGGGATATAAATGAAGGTGGTGGTAGGTGGGATGGGTTCACAACAAAACTGAACCAAGCCAAACAAACCGAACCAAGATAAACCAATCAATAAAATGCCAAAATAAATCAAGCAGGGAGACATGCAATACGGGTCTAAATACGTACACGTATACCAAAATACGTAATACGAGCTACGAGCATTACAACTCTACCCACCTTAAAAGAATTCCTTCCTCGAAATTTAATCAAGAGGCTAGAGATGCAAGGACAAGCTATACTAATCACATGCAAGCTATAACTAAGCAATCAATCAAACAATCAATCATGCAAGCAAGGAATTTGAAGGTTTAAGGAGGAGGGAAGACATCCTGCTAGGAACATCTCTGCCGGTTCTGAATCTGAGCTTGGACCAGGGTATACTGCTGGGGTCTCTGCTGCTGGAAGACTTGAGCCTGAGGCGACAATAGCCTCGGAGGCTGGTACTGCTGTTGTATTGGGGCTGGACTGGTCCTCTTACCGAGGGACTAGTCTGGACCGATGATGAACTGGCCCTATTCAGACAGGAATCTATCTTGTGGTCCGGTGCTCCACAAGCCAAGCACAATCCCGCTCTGCAATACTCCGAAACAATGTGTCCTGGCTTCCCACAATGAGTGCAGCCTATTGCGGAAGACTGCTTCTACTTATGTTGCTGAAGGGACGTCGGAGTCGAATGCTGAACCGACGTAACCGAATCCGCCCTTCGAGGAACTCCAATAGTCAAAGCCCTAGCTACCGGGGCTGGTGCTGAAGACTAGATCATCTGGCCATGAGATTGCTTCCGACCTCCGGTCCTATCCACGATCCTCTGGAAGGTATACTCATGCCTCCGGGCTGCTCTCAATACCGTATCAAAAGTCTGATGCTCAAACTGCTCGACTGCCAACAAAATCTCCAGATGAAGCCCCTGCTGGAACCGCTGGGCTCTATCGAACACGGTCGCTACCAAGGTGGGAGCAAACCGACTAAGCGTGGAGAACTCGACCGTGTATCCATCGACCGTCCTGCCCATCTGCTTCAAATTGGTGAACTTGGTCTATAGATCGTACCGAGCTACAGCATCGAAGTACTTGGTCTGGAATCTCTTACGAAATACTGCCCAAGCAATAGGTGCCACTAGTCCAACGGCCTGCGCCGCCCACCAGCTGCGGGCAAGATCCAATAACTGCAGGCGCACTACGGCCACCTTTTCATTCTCGGGCGTCTTCGCCGCCTCCAATATCACCTCTGTGTCCTGAATCCATGCATCAGCAGCGATAGCATTGTAGGAGCGTAAAAATTGCTTCATAGACTTAGTCAAAGAAGTTGAGAACTTTATGCTAGCTATTCTCTACTCGAGCAACATTTTACGCTAGCTTTTCTCTACGTGAGCTGTTTTACGCGAGCTATTTTACGCTGGAGACATATTGTCAGATTGTGCATTTAATGCAAGTGATGATGATTCTAACATAATGATTTGCTGACAGCGTATAACACAGAATTTAAAGAGATTTGATTTACACAAAAACCAACATTGTCGTTTAGTGTGTGGATAAGGTTACTTTATGCTCAAAAGATGGCTTCTTTTACGCATGAATACTATCTGAACTTTTTACGCTCAGAAGTTGACGTGAGCGTAAAGTTTATTTGGGCTACTTTTTACGCTCAAGGCTATTTTATCGGCCACTTTACGCGAAAAGTCTATTTTTGGGCTATTTTATGCCTAGTTTACTACTTTACGCTGGAAGTGTATTTTGGGTCATTTTTACGGCCGATTGTTTCTGGCTACATGGAAACGTGGTTTGTCCACGTGGCTTTCATGCCACACTTCTTGAGGAATGTGTTTACGTGCTCTCCTTATTTTATTGAGATAGTGGGACACGTGTCACCATGCATAGAGATCACAACTCTACATGGGACACGTGTCAACGTGCGTAGAGAGTGGTCTACATCGTGGGTGACATTTGCTAGCGTAAAAACTCAATTTTGTTGCTCTTTACGCACAAAAGGCTAAGTCTATAAATAGACTTATTTTTTACATAAAAAAAGAAAAGAGGAGAGATGAACTGGGGAGAGGAGATTCTGAGAAAACTCATACTTCCAGAGTGATATTCCCATAAGCATTTCTTCAACTTTTTTCTCAAGAACATGGTAAAGCAAAGCAATAAAGCATTCGACTGTGCCATCAGTGCCGTTGCTCGATACCTTTCCGATGACTTAGTTCTTTCGATTGTTCATCTTCTTCAAGCAGTTTTCTTTATCATCATCGTATGGTCCAAGGAACAAAGTGATCGCTCTCAGATCAGACTTCCATAGCAATACTTCCCAGAACAATTTGTACTTTGGTACTTTTTCTCATTTTCTTTCAAAAAGCCAATTTTTAGGCATTTTGTTAAGTGAAACAAAATGGCGACTCTGTTGGGGACGACCTTCTCCTCCGACGAGAAGGTAATTGCTCAATATGATGATGTATCGATCGGATCGACAAAGAAGACTCTGGTTGTGCACTTCGACCAGACTGCGTACGAAGAAATGCTCCGAACTGGAGGTAGTACTCGCTGCTCCAATGTTCAGAAATTGTGGAAGGCGCAAAAATTTTGGATTTCCAAGTCCAAAGCATCCTCGGATCTTCATGCTGTCTCTGAAAGCAAAGGAATCCTTTCTACTCCGGTTGTGGAGGCTCCCGTCTGTGACGAGGCAGTCTCCCGTTTGTAATATGGCAGATTCTCCAGTTTTACGCTCTGAGCGTAAAAATCAATTTTTATGCTCTGAGCGTAAAAATCAGGCTTTACGCCCCGCGCGTAAAAATATGTCTTTCGTCCGTGACGTGGTAGACTCCAAAGCTTTACGCCCTGTGCGTAAAAATCAGTCTCCCGTCTGTGACATGGTAGACACACAAAATTTACGCTCCACGCGTAAAGGAAATTCTCTCGTCTGTGACGCGGCAGATACTCATGTTTTGCGCTCTACATGCAAAGGTAAATCTCCTGCCTGTGATAGTGTAGATAAAATTTACAATGATGTTTTTACATCTAAAGTGAATTTACCTGTACAAATGCAGCATAAAAACATTGTTGGTAAAACTTCTGTTCTTCACCAACAGCCTTCTTACACTGCTTTACGCAAGATACCAAACCAACAAATTACGCGTATTGCTGATGGAGTTCTTTGTGCTCAAAAATCTCAGAATTTACGCACGCAACTCGAAGCGCGTAAAAATGTACAGTTTGGTTCTGCTAATGCAGCCAGTAATCTTCTTTATACACAAGGGACTAAACGTTTTTCTACCCCAAATGTAATAAGGAAGACTACTCCTTCTACTCGTTCTGATTTACGTGAATTGCTAGTACAAAAGCATAAAAATAGACAATCTTCTGTGACACTCCCCCAAGAGAATCATCATTGTGAGTGTCACCACATTGTAATCAAATGTTGTTGTTCGGCTTCTAAGCAGTCAGTTTTTGACCGATTAAGCTATAATGAGCCTCAGCAACAGGTTGATGACCAAGAACATGAGTTGTTATATGCGTTAGTCAACATGGCATCTCATACCAACAGAGGACAACGTTCAAGACGTAACTCGTCCCAGACTCCTGGTCAACAACAGTTTAACAGACTTCTTGATTCCTTTGAAAGAGTATAACAGAATACTCGATCAAGAAGACAAAGACAGTTGCAGAATTCTGATTCAGAAGCCGGAGGTACTCAGTCTTTTGAATCCGAAACTGATAGTGTCGATTCATACCTCTATACCAATCCCTCTGTATCTTCAAGAGAGGTTGAATCCTATGCTATTGGAGATGAACCAGAGACATCATCTGCTATTACAGAATAATGTCTTTCTGCCATTGAGCAATCATTAAAGGACATGCTTACTATGATGCAAAGCATGTACCAAATAATAATGACTCAGCAAGTTGCTCAACCGACAGTAGTAACACCGGTACAGGTGGCAGCACAAACTCAAGATAGTCAAGGGGTTGATATACTTTTGAATAATCAAGAGCCCGCTATCGATCAAAATTCTGCATCTCCGGATCCTATCATTCCAGAAGATGTTTCACCTCCAGTGGGGGTTACGGTACATCCAACGACTATTCAATTGAATATACTTCCTCAAACTAGTGATGCTATTCAAGCAGTACGTGAGCTCAAAGCACAGTTTGAAGTTTTGAAGCACAAGGATCAACTCCAGAGGTTAGGGATTAAGCAACCTTATCCTCCTCACTGGAATGATGTACCCTTTCTTCCGAAATTCAAGCCACAATCAATGGTATTATTTGATGGAAAGGCTTCTCCTAGTCAATACATCAATTACTTTGATATTATGACTGTACATCTACAAAAGAATGATGCTCTTCTCACTCAAGTTTTCATCGGGTGTCTAACGGGTTTGGCCTACGATTGGTATCGCAGTCTGCCCGACAATTGCATTTTATCTTTTGATGAATTCAAAGCAATGTTTCTCTTCCGCTTCTATGAAGGAGGTATGGACATGAACATGTCCTCCTTAATAGAAATCAAACAAAAGGAGAAGGAAGATACTCGAACATTCATTGAACGTTTTCGACAGGCAACTCTGAAGATGCCTCCTGGTATGCCAGATTTAGCATTAATTGATACATGCAAGATGAATCTGCGACCATCCATTGCTGTCTTTACGGATTCCCAATTCACGGATTGGGCCTCGTTTATTATAGCAGCAGTTTCTGCCGAGACCAATGGTAGGTTGGATCGTGAACATGGGATGATATTTGTCTCAGAGGACAAAGGCAAAAAAGGTTCTTCTAGTAATAATTCCGGCAATCGTAATGGGAAAGGGAAGGAAATCCTTGTGGTTAATCTTTTAAAACCCAAAACGATGCCGAATAACCAGGAGTCTTCTAAGCCAAAAGAAGAATACTCTTTTGATGACAGTAATATCCCAGGGATATTCCAATGTCTGGTAAAGAGTGGCAAACTCCAAATTCCAGAGCCGAAGAGGCCTAATGAGGTGAATCTGACCGACAATCCCAAATATTGTATCTATCACAGATACATAAATCATCCTACTAAGGCTTGTTATGTCCTGAAGAAGAAAATCCAGGAGCTGATAAATGACAATGCCATCGCTTTATCTAACGATGAGCATACGGTCACAACCAATATGGTTTCTCTTCAATTTGGAGGTTTTCCTCCACAACAAGTCCCAGATGGGATTGTCCTAATTCCAAAGGCGACGATGAAAATTGTGAATAACCTGCCTGCCAGAGAGCAAAATGAAGGACTTTTGCCTCTTACACTTAAAAATGGTGAAATCATGTGGGTGCACCCTGATTTAGTGCCGAAAATGGATAATGAAGGTAAAACATCAAAATCCAAGAAAGGTAAAAAAGTAAAAACCTGTAACATGATTTCTCATGTTTTTACTCCAGACCAGGATGATTTGGATCATTTATGGGGCGGTATTCCTTTAGAGGATAGACTGAGGGATTTGAATATATGCCCTCCAAGTTTGGCTCCTCCTACCAAACTCAAGCTTACTCATCGGCAATGGTTAGCGATGAATAGTGTTCCTTTATACAGGGCACAACAAGTCTTTGCTGCTTATGAAAAAGCTCCTACAGGGATCTTTCCTTCTATCCCGAGTATTCCTCATTCTCCTGTGGCTACAGAGATTTCTATTCCTCCTTCTATGGAAGTCTCTATGCCTTCTTCTTTTCCTGCAGTTACAGAGATCTCTGTTTCCTCTTCCTCTGTTAAACTACCCATTGAAAGTCTGCTACCTATTCATTTGTATAGTCAGCAATCAGTCCATCTCATGAAAAAGATGGGCTATGACTTTCAAAAGGCGGAAGACTTGAATTATGATAAAGGAATGCGACTTCCTTTACAACTTCAAAGTAAGAAATCCACTCTCGGATTGGGTTTTGAAGATCCTCATAAAAATCTTCGCAAGAAAAAGACTAAGGAAAAGAAGACTAAATCCTGCAATATGGTACTTCATTCTCATGAGTCCGAAGAAGAGACCTTTGCTGGTAAGAGATCTGGGAAAGAGTACCACAAAGATTATGAGAGATCTTCCAAAGAAGCGGAGGACATTGTTGAAACAGTTCCAGCTCAATCATCTCATGTTCCTACTAAACCATCCGTGGTTGAGAAGGAGAAACAGAAAGCAGTACGCTTTGACGTCCCATTAAAATTTACTTCAAATCAAGGGGTGATGATGAAACCTACAAGTTCGATATCCTACCCAGTTAGCTAATATTTCGGCTAGACTTTCGATTTTTGAGCTGCTTCGCCGTTCAAAAGAAAGCTGCAAAACTTTGAGTGAAGCTTTGCTGCAAGCTGATTCATGCTTAGCTCAACTCAAGAGTCCTGACAATATACCAGTGTCATGCCCACAATGTCATAGTATGATGGAGGCAATTCCTAATATTACTTTCACACAAAAAGATATGCTGCTGAAGCATAATAAGCATGACAGACCACTGTGCTATACAGGGTATATTGAATCTACTAAAATTGACAGGATTTACATCGATCCTGGGTCTTCAATTAGCATAATTCTTTAAAGTATGCTACGACCCTTGAGGATCCCTTCTAGTGAATTGATTTACACTAGTACCACAATAGTTGGTTTCAACTCTGGAAAGAGTAAACCACTGGGGAAGATTCGGCTGAAGATTGAAATTGGTGATCTTCGAACTATGGCAACATTTTATGTTATCAACTCAAATGTATCTTACAACATCCTCCTTGGAAGACCGTGGATACATGAGCATAACATTGTGCCTTCAACTCTCCACCAATGCTTTAAGTATGTGGATCCTCAAGGGGTCGTGAAGACCAAATTTGTGGATATCAATCCCTTTAAGGGTGTTGAAGCATATTTCTCTGACTCAATGCTCTATAAACAGGAGCATGTGAAGGAGATATCAGATATAGCCGAAGATCGATCATCTGCTGAGGATCAATCTATCAATGAAGATCCTCCGGAAGAGCAACCTTTGAAGATTAAGGTCAAAGGCCGAATCCAACCTCAACCTGTCAATGATCAACCTTTGATGATCAAGGTTAAAGAAAGAACTTGGGCTTCATCTGAGGAAGCCGTAAAGATTCCAATCAAGAGCCAAGCTCAACCCCTTATGATCAAGGTCAAGGGACGTACTTCTCGTACAAATGATCCAGAACCCCCACTGATCATCAACTTTGGCAAGTCTATGCAGAAGACAGACGACGGTCCGCTAATGATCAATCCGAAGCATAGTAGTCAATTTATAAATGATGTAAATATTGATCATTCTGTACTTTCTAATATCAATGAAGATTTTCTTTTGGAGTATATGGCTGTCAAATTTATTGAAAGAATGACTTTATCTTCTGATGATCAAAGTCATCATAAAAATGACATAAATATAGAGGAAACCTTATACATTGACCATAAAAAAATTCTTTTCCTCCTCATGTCGATGTTGGACCTTATGCTCAAAGATTCCTAACATCTTCTTCTTATTTTCTTCTTGTAGCCCCTTCATCACAAGCTTGTGTAACTTATAGACGTCATAAAGAATCTTATTTCGTAATTCCGTCTGATAAGAAAAACAAGCGCCAAAATATGTTTGGTCTGGCTAGAAATATCCCTGTTATTCAGATAGATGATCTTCGAGATAAAGATAAAGGAAGAATTCGAATTGACAAATATAGTCAACAATCTCTTAAGATTATCCAGAATATGGGATATGATTTGAAGACTATGCAAGGTCTCAATCATGGCAAGGGTAGACGGTTACCGTTATGTGGTGACCCATTTTACCAAAAAACTCATCATGGGTTGGGATATGATCCGTCCTACATGTTTAACGAGGATATACAAGAAGAATTTTCTTCTAGTTCTTTACAATCTTCAGATACAGAAGAAATCCAATTCATCGAATCGGATATACCCCACATGTGCAAAGAAGATATGAAAGAAGAATGTTATTCCAGTCTCTTACAATCCTCATATTCTGAGGAAGACTATTATGATAAATTCGAGGGTATATTCTTAGTTAATATGGTTCAAACTGATGGTGAATCAGAACCATTTGAGAATGATCCTTGGGCACAACAAATGGACACTCAATGGGAACTTCGTTTTGAACAACGTCAGCCACCTACAGAGGATAAAATTGTCCAGATTGATGTTGGAGATGGAACAACATCCAAACTGATATTCATCAGTAAAAATCTCTCCGAAGATGAAAAGAAAGAGTTGATACAACTGATTAAAGAATATATTGATATCTTTGCATGGAGTTATGAAGATATGTCGGATTTAGATCCTAAAGTAGCTACTCGTAAACTCAATATTCTTTCTAATGCTAAGCCTGTGAAACAACAGCAATAGCATTTTAGACCAGATATGATGGACACAATTGAAGCAGAAGTCAAAAAGTTGATCACATGTGGCTTTGTTCGTGAAGAACAACACCCAGATTGGTTGCTAACATTGTTCCTGTTATGAAGAAGAATGGAAAAGTCAGAGTTTGCATAGATTTTCGAGATCTTAATGCAGCTTGTCCAAAGGACAAACTTTCACTTCTGATTACCGATGTCATGATAGACAATACATGTGGTTTTGAACGCATGTCTTTCATGGACGGATTTTCAGGATACAATCAAATTAAGATGCATCCCGGAGATGAAAAGCATACTACTTTTTGTACACCTCTTGGAGTCTACTGCTATACGGTTATGCCATTTGGACTGAAAAATGCCGGAGCTACGTATCAACGGGCCATGAGCAGCATCTTTCAAGAATATCTACGGAAAACAGTTGAATGTTATGTAGATGATATTGCTGTCAAGAGTCGATCAAAAGATGATCACATTCAAGACTTGAAGACAGTATTCGAGTTGATGCGCCAACATCAACTGAAGATGAATCCTACTAAGTCTTTCTTAGGGGTTTTTAGTGGCAAGTTTTTGGAATTTGTCATCACTTCTCAGGGTATCCATGTTGATCCTGATAAAATTAAAGCAATTCTTGAAATGCATCATCCACGTAATTTAAAAGAACTACGCGGCTTCCAAGGTCGTATTGCTTATATCAAGAGATTTATATCCAATCTTTCTGGAAGATGTCAACCTTTCTCCTGTCTATTAAATAAAGGTGTATCATTTTTCTAGAATGAAGCATGTCAGAAAGCCCTCAATGACATCAAATAATACCTTACAAATCCACCTGTTCTGGTACCTCCAGTGGTAGGGAGACCATTTTTGCTATATGTTCGAGCCTTAGATCATTCACTTGGTGCTTTTCTTGCACAGAAAAGTGACAAAGGTCATGAACAGGCAATTTATTATCTTAGCCGAATGATGGTCGGAGCTGAACACAGGTATACTCCTGTGGAGAAGGAATGTCTGGCCTTGGTTTTTGCTGTCCAAAAGATGCGACATTATGTGTCAGGACAGACTATTCATGTCATCTCTAGAATAAATCCTATTCGGGTATTGATGAGAAAACCGAGCATTCTCAACTCCAGATTAGCCACCTGGGCGATGTTGCTTACTCCTTATGACATGGTCTATGTACCTCAAAAATTAGTGAAGGGCCAAGCATTAGCTGATTTTTTAGCAGCTCACCCTATACCTGAAACATCGAAGTTATATGAGGACATTCCAGATGAAGTTGTGGATTGTAATATGAATTTGAAGGATGACATTTGGCAATTATATTTTGATGGAGCATCACGGGTTGGACCTAAAGGCAATATTGTCTCTGGAGTAGGCATCGTCCTAGTCTCTTCCGACAAAATGGTCATATACCGTGCTTATTCTCTTAATGAGCCATGTTCCAATAATGTGGCAGAATACAATGCTCTGCTAGTTGGTCTCCAAGTAGCAAAACAGTTGGACATCGAGTTCCAGGAAGCTTATGGAGATTCTCAACTGATTGTTAATCAGGTCAGAGGGACATATGAAGTTAGGAATCCTGACCTCATCCCTTATCATCAAGTGGTAATCGAATTGGTCCTTTCATTCAAAGGATTCTTCATCGAATTTGTACCACGTTCTCAGAACTTAGAAGCTGATGCTCTTGCTAGCTTAGCCGCAGACTTATCTGTTCCAATTAGAAGACAAAATATCATAACTTTGTTGGATCGAGACTTATTCTGTGTCAAAAATAATTTGCATATCGAGTATAGTTATACTACAGAATCAAGTTCTCAACAAAGGGATTGGAGAAGTCCATTCATTGATTATGCGGTTCATGGGATTTTACCTGAAGATCCAAAGGAAGCTGCATCAATCAAGAGACGATCATTTCGATTCTACTATGATTCTTCATTACATATATTATATCGTCGGTCATATGATGGATTTTTGCTACGTTATCTCTCTGAAAATAAAGCTAAGCAAACGCTTCGTGAAGCTCATGATGGTGTTTGTCGTGCCCATCAACCAGGTCCAAAATTACAGGATCGCATTCGAAGGATGAGATATTATTGGCCTTCCATGATAGCGGATGCTGTGGATTATGCCAGACGGTGTAAAGCCTGTCAGATTTATAGTGATTTTATTCACCAACCATCTGAATTCCTACATCCTACAGCAGCTTTCTGGCCCTTCGAAGCATGGGGCATGGATATTATTGGCCCGATTAATCCTCCTTCTGTCAAAGAACATCGGTTTATATTGGCTATAACCGATTATTTCTCTAAATGGGCGGAAGCGGTTCCTCTTGTTGAAGTAAAAACATCAAATGTGGTTAGCTTCATTAAACACCATGTTATTTATCACTTTGGAATTCCCCAAAGGATAATACATGACAATGGACCACAATTTGCTAGTCAGGCATTTTATCGGTTCTGTGATAAGAATCGGATCCAAAATCTGGCTTTTACAGCTTACAATCCAGCTGCTAATAGTTTGGCCGAAGCCTTCAACAAGACAATCATCAAACTTCTTAAAAAGTTTGTCTCTTCTAATAAACGTGATTGGAATGAGAAACTTGGAGAATGTTTATGGGCTTACCGAACGACAGTCCGAACTCCTACTAGTTTTACACCATTTTTACTGGTTTACGGATGTTAGACGGTTCTTCCACTCGAAATCCAGATTCTATCTCTTCGAATAGCCATTGCTAATGAGCTAACTACAGAAAACAATGATCGCTTACGACTTCAAGAACTTGAAGGATTGGACGAGAAGCGTCTTCAAGCGCAACAGCACATTGAGCTATATCAAGCCCGCATATCTCGAACTTTCAATCGTAAAGTTAAGAGAGGGTATTCAAAGTCGGTGAGCTAGTTCTAGCTGTTCGAAGACCGATGGTGATGACTCATAAGAGCAAAGGAAAATTCCAAGCAAAATGGGAAGGCCCTTATGTTATCGAGACAGTTTTCTCCAACGGTGCCTATAGGTTGTCTAAACCTAATGGAGATTTGCTCATAATGCCGATCAATGGCAAATTCTTGAAAAAATATTATGTTTAAATTTCTTCTTTATTCCCCAGCTACCAATGTTTGGTAAAGCTGATTACTTGTCTCTTTGAAAAGAATTTTGATCTTCTGTCTTACCAATTAATAAAAAAAGGGGGATTTATTATTTATCATGTCCTCACGACCTCTGAATAAATATTAAGTCTACTTCTTTTCCTATCTATCATGTCCATTTGACCTCTGAATAGGTATTAATCTATTTTTCTTTGAGTTGTTACGATTTGTCATGTTCTATTCCCTCTGATAGTATCATATACTCTAAACAGAAAATGAGATTTCATTATCTATCATGTCCATATTACCTCTGTATAGATATAATTTATCACGCTTAGAAAGCTTGTCATATCCATATTACCTCTGATAAGTGTTTTCTATCTCATACCTATTGTATAATAAATGATAGGGGCACAAAACAAAATATTTCATTCATATCTTCAAAATATTACAGAATGAAATAAATAGAAGAATACAAAATTCTTTATTGATGAACAAAAAGAAGATTACAAAAGCTCTCTATTTTTCTAAAGCGAAGCAGAGATATCTAGAAGTAATTTTTGTAGCTCTGCTAGACGTTTGTCACGAGAGCTCAATACTTTCTTGGTAGCTTCAGAGTGTCGGGCTTCAGGAGTACATATGTGAGAAAGTCCAGCAAAAGTAACTATAAGCTTGTCCTTGGCTTCATCAAGGGTTTTGATGGTAGATTCAGCTCCGAAGACCTGTTCTTCCAAGATTGAGCTCTGAGTTAAGTGCTGATCACGGGCCATGATCATCTGCTCCCTCTCTGCCGTCAAGCGAACCAGCTCAGCTTCGACTTCGCGAATCCTATCATTTTGTTGATGAATTCTTACATTCAAAGTTTCATAGGCTTCTCTATGGCTATCCAGCTCCGGCTTTACTCCAGCTAAAAAAGCTTTTTCTTTGGCAACTTTTATGCTATATTCATGGAGGGCTTCATTGAATCTCGTCTCCCGAGCGAGGTAGTCGGCAGATAAAGCTTCATACTCTTCTTGGATGAGACTTTCAACAGTTTCACTTGACAGCTTAAGATATTCTCTGATGGGCTGTTCAAGTCCCTCCACGATTTTCTCTAATGTTGCTGCTCTCACCGCATCATTGAACATGGCAACATTTCTGATGGTAAGAGCGATCGCCGCCTTCAAGCTCTCATAATTGAGGCCCTTATTCAGGACCATTTTGATTAGAGCCGCCAAAGTCTTGTAAAAGGTTTCAGTATGAATCTCAACTAAGAGATTCATTTCTACACTTGAACTTGGCATCGCGACGATATCTACCTAGTCTCTTCTCTGAAGACTAGGAGTAGATGCTGATGCTTTGATAGCAGGCGGAGATGAAGCCATTGTTGTTACTGCTACCATAGCCAACTGGTTCCTAGGAGCTTCAGGAACATGGTCCTCAACAGTTGTTGCTCCAGCCGTCTCTGGAGCTGAAACTACTAGAGTTTCGGTGGCGGTGATAGGTGCGGATGGAATGATATTTGTGGCAGCTGATTTAGGTTCCGGCATTTTCTCTTCAGAAACCTGTACTGGATCAGTAGTAATAGCAGAGGATGCTATTATACCTTCCCCAGCTTCAGTTGATGACTTAAGTATGCCTTCATCACCTTCCTCAGCTACTGACTCTGCAGGTTCTTCGAGTATCTCAGTTGTAGTAAATTCTTCTACAACTGAGTCTTCATTAAAATCTAACTCTTCCTCAGCAGCCTTTTCATCATCTACAGTAAGTTCTACTGTAGTTTCTTCTATTTCCTTGCCCTCGGTAGGAGAGAACACTTCTGGGTGAGCCTCTGGTTGAGTTCGTATTTCTGGCTCTGGTTGTACTTCCAGAGATGGAGGATTTTCTTCCTGAGTCTCCACTTCAAGCTCCCGTAATACTTCGTCTTGAGCATTTTCTTCTTCTGAAGAAGAAGCCTCCTCCTCAGATTCCTCGTTTTCCTCATAAATATCTTCTTGAGGAGGAGGAGCCACAAGCTTTGGGGCAATGATAACACCTACAAAAATTAAACAAAATAAGTTAATATACAAAAAAAATCCTAATTTTGTATGGATTTTGTATATATTATATTTACCTGGAGTAGGTGTTGGACGCGCCAAATATGCGTCATAATTGCCATCCCAATTCTCATCATCAAAACTGATAGCGGGTTCATCGGATGGGATGAGCTCTCGATCAATGGTATGTGCTGGGGCGACATCTCCAACAACTTGTGCCTTTTGTGGCAAAGTTAAATGAAGCGACGAACTGAGGCGTCCGAGAGATAGGACTACCGCAGTTTCTGTTGGTGCTGTAGGTTGGGAGGCTGAAGATCCTTCTCCAGGGTGAACTGAAGAAGATGCAACATGTCGTGGCTCATCCACCTGAATGTCACTCTCCAGAGTAACAGCCCTTGATCTAGAAGGCCCTTTGGTTGTGGTCTTTTTTTTCTTTTCCGAGGATTTCTCAGGAAGAGTGACAGCTGTACTTTGTTTCCTTTTACGGGATTTGCCAATGTAGCTCCCCTTTCCAAAATTTTGAATTATTTTTTTTATTAATTACTATTTATTTTTAAATGGTAAATTTATTGTAGTTATTAAATATTATTATTACTCTTTTTTGTTATTAATATTATTATTATTATTATCATCATTTTATTGTAGTTATTAAATATAAATTATTTATTAGTATTAGTTATTATCATTAAGATATGTGAGAAGATATAAATATATAATAAATATTGTACAAGTGTGACTGTGAATGTAAGGATAAATAAATATTATATATATATATATGTTTACTTGTGTGTATATATGTATTAATATACGAATATATTTACATGGATGTACACGTGTAAATATATATAGACATGTATGTACTGATAATATGAAGAGGAATATAGGGTTATATATATTTTGTAAATAATTATATATATGTGTGTACGTATAGGTAAATATATATACGGGTGAACATATATATATTCTTGTAAATAGGAAATTGTATATAAATATAGATATAGGTGTATTCAAATATAGACATTATATATGTGTATGTGTTTAGATTAATATATATGTATATATATATATAAATGTATATACATTAATGAGAGGGGAATTAGATATATATATATAGATATATTAATGGGAGAGAACTAAAACTTCCCAGCCAGCCCAAGCATTCCCAACCAACCCAGTTCAATGCAGGCCCAGCCGAGCCTGGGCACTCCAACTTGCAACCCGAACAGCTTCTCCCCCCCCCTCCCGCACGACATATAAGTAGAGAGAGCAGAGAGATCGAAGAGAAAACCCAAACCGCTCGAAACCCTAAGTCGAAGCCGCGCAGTCCCTATCCAGTCGCGCCCCATCTCCCCCCCGCGCGCGTCTTCCGTGCCGCCGCCGCGGCGGTCGGCCGCTGGCCGGAGGCGGCAGGCCGACAGCGCGCTCGCGCGCGTGAACAGTAGCAGCGTTCAGCAGTACAGGTACGACTTCGTAATCGATTTTCTTTCCATCCTTTCGATCGTTTTCGATTCCGTAAGTCCCTATGGAGAGACGATATAACCCGCTTCGACCTTGTTCAGGTAGAATTAATTATATTAGGCTATATCGATCAGGAAAACATCACAAAAATCCCGAAAAACCTATTCTAAACAGAACAGTTTTCTGTCCCAAAACCTCGATTTAGAAGGAGAATTCCTGTCGATTCATAAAGAGTTTCGAATATCTTTTTGAACAATTATTAAGACAACCTATAGGACTCAAAGACCCTTTTTACGAATCCCGATTTCATCAAGTAGGTTCAGAGTTATTGGATTCTAAAGTTTTGTAAAAACCAGTTTTCAAATATTAGAAAAATCAATAAAATCATCCGATACCACGTCCGTCCCGCCATTCCGGGCGACGTGGTCACGAACCGAAAGGATCGAAAGCTGCGTAACGACTTCGTGGTCGTGTGGGCTTTGACGGAATTCAAATTGGTCGCGTGTGCGCGACGAATTCGACGCGTATCCGTCGGAATCGCCCCGTATCCGTCCAATGTAAATTCAGTCATAACTTTGTGCACGCTCGTCAGATCGAGACGAAACTTGCGCCAACAGGACCGTATCGTTTTTCTCGTCCTGCATGCCAAGTTTGGTCCAATTCTGAGACAGTTGAAATCAACGTCGTTTTGCGGGCCCTACGGTTCCACTCAACGGACGATTTTGTGCACGGCCCGCCGGAATCCAACTCTGGACATACGGTTGGGTTCGTATCGAAAAATTGAATTTGTAGACATATAGTTTGATGACTTTAGAGAACTTTGACTCTGGCACGCTTTTCGGTGCAAAGCGGATCCAACGGCGGACATCGTTTTTGTCCAAAATTACCGTTTTGCCCCTGTGTCCAGAATTGGACTTAAGGACAGGCAATCCTAGCTAATTTGACTATTCTGAGAATAATGGTACTGTTTATTTCAGCATCCGGAGACTTCTATATGTGTTGACTGATTGTGGCTCGTGAGTGGTATTTATTATTGGTTTCTCCAGCTAAGGACCTCAGGCAAGTGCACTTTCTGATTACTTTTCGATTCATAGTAGTCTTTTCATTTCATGTCTATACATATATCTTGCTGCTTGTTGACACGCTCGTCACACAGAGTAGTCGGGAGGGGAAATATCTTAGTAAACATGTGAACTACCCAGAACTATCCCATGAGTCTATTCATGAACGATAGCAGCTGCACACGACACGTGCAGTAAGCCGTATTTACCCCCTAGCCGTTCACATGTTGGAACGGATATTTCACACCACCTAGATAGATGTCTTTTATTAGTTTTTCCTTGTTTATTTCTCTATCGTGCTATGACATCAGTTATCTTACAGTTTTCATCTCTCATATGCTATTCTCATGTCTTGTTAATTCTGTTATGTTTTGCATTGTCGTCGGTTTGTGTACTTGTTCCATTCCTGACTGGAAACCAATATTTTTCAGGTTTAGCCGCGATCACTCTTAGCACTGGGAGAACTTGGGTATGCTGAAGACAACCTAGAAATAGAAAGCAATTGTATAAATTCTATTAACTGTAAAGTCTTATATTTTCTTTAAAGATAATTCTTGTAAATGATGTAATAAATTTAGAATTGTGAATGAGCAGCAATTGTGATAATTGAGCATTTATTTTCTTGCGGGCTTGACAGCGTTCTACCGCCGACTCTGCGGCGTAGGCAGGCTTGGACACGTCTCGTATCCGGAAAGCGGGTGCGGGTCGTGACAAGTTTTTGTGGTGGCCCATGCAGGTCCGTCTTCGCAAAAGATTGCGAACTCGTGATGGTGCGTTAGTCGTACTATTGCGAGCCTGCGCTCAGAAAATGCTCATTCACAAACTAGGATTAAATTGATTTAGGAAAACAACTAGGACTAGGAGTTCCTTGTTCAAATTGACCGATTGGGTAGTTAAGGTTGTCAGATAGGCCATGCTATTTAGGAATTATTGAATTCGGATAGCTTGCTAGATACCTTATTGCTTTTGATATGATGATATGCTTCAATGTTAGTCTATTATTCACTCGATTAGTTAGGCTTACCTAGAATTAAGACTTTGGTCTTATGAACTATTTAATTTTTCTGTTGTTTTAATTAGATATAAATCTTATATCATAAGTTAGAATAGTCTATTTAAATTCTCTTTTGCTGTAAGTAGTTAGTTTATAATTTTTGATTCTGTTATTCCTGTATGAATTCCAAGTTAGATTTGATTCAAAGTTTTCCTTCAATCATTTGAAATACATATGGGATAAATGTTAGGAGATTCTTATTTTTCCTGCCTTCAGTTATTTTCTCCCCAGTCAACCTTCTTACTTTAAGGATTGAGACTCATACGTTTACGCTTTATCATAATCCACTAGCTTGAAACTCTAACAGCTCCTTGAAGTCCTTAGGAATATAGTTAGAGTAACTAAATGACCGCGATGACCAGACAGCAGCGCACTGTCGCCAATTGTTTGAGAATAGATAGTGTGGGTTCACTGCAGCCAGCAGCGCACTGGCGAGGCACAACCCATAGAATCGAAATCCTTTCGAAAAATTGTAGGTTATGGATCATTGCTAAAACTATGTCCTAGTTGACCTCTTTAGATCCTAGATACCCTTGTGCCAATATAGAGTAGAGTACCTGATAACATATCGCCGCTGAATCACGGAACCCAGAGTTTGCCACAGCCAGAGTATATAGGATAGGCATAAATTCTCAGTGAAATGACTTCAAACCTGGTTACAAGTTTAGGATACTATAGGGGATAGGGACTGCCCTGTATGACCCTAAGACCCAAATCCAAAACTAGTGAAAGTTCTGCCAGTTGAATAGCGAGTCTCCCAAACTAGCGTTATGTGGTTCTGTGATCTATTGACAGGGTAATTGACTGACACTAATAAGTTTAATTAGAAAATAGAACTCAAAAGTCCATAACCCGTTAGTCGACCAAGGCCTTAGAGATAGATAGATTATTGGAAGACTGTATAAGCAAGAACACCAGGTAAGGATTTGAATCTCTCAAAATTCGAATTACTTATTCCTCCTTCCAAAAATCTTGTCTACTTATATTTTGACTATCTTGACCAACGCTACTATTACAGCCTAGTTTTGCAAGCTTACTCTTTTATCGAGCTTGATCCGAGACATATGTCCAGCTAACATATTGTCTAATCAGAATCATTGTATTACGGTCTGATCAACCATGATGCAATGGGTTCGCTCCTTATCTAATTTTCTTACGTGGATTGAGATGTAGATGTCTCTAGGATCTCATCCGCGACTGCTTTGACAATTCTTCTTGAATTCTACATTCGCCTTTGAATCACGTAATTGTATTCAGTGACATCATTCTTGAGCTCTTTATCGTTTTTGTCTTTCACTGAATGGAAGGACGAAATCTCGTAATTGATAGATAGATGTAGAGTATCCCCATGACCATGATAGTTGTATATGCAAGTATAGCTACCATCGGCCAGCCCTGTGACAGGAACCCCATATCCTAGCCTCTAAGGTGAGTAGACTGTAAGCCTTCTAAAATTTTGGGACATACCAGGATTACCAAGTGGTTAGAATATTTTCCATTAGGTTGATAATTAGTGCCCTTGGACTCCCACTTTTCATTTAGATCCTTTCGTGTCCCCAGCTGTGCCATTAGTATTCGGAGCACGAGATCAGCTGTTACCTCCCAACAAACTTCATATGTAAGATCTAGACGAGTCCACCTTCATCTAGGTATATCATGTCCCACTCAAACCCGTTCCCTTGTACTCTATTTTCATGGTATGACTTTCAGGTTAAAAGGACTAGTTATGACCCTTACCATAGTACCGATATACTTTCCGACTCCCATTAGAGCCTCAACTTTGGCCCAATTCCTGCAACTCAATATATGGTTCTGACCTGCTAGAAGTCTACTATGTACATGTCATTAGTGTGCCACCCAATTGAGGCCTCGTGTGCTACTTAAACACAAAAGTCACCAAAGGCGCATTGTGGGCTTTAGGGACTTAGCTAACCAGCCTGACTGGCAACTAGCTCAACCACTTGAGTTAAAACCTATTCTAGGTTATCCTAACCTAGTAGACATAGTTTATCTTGGAATCTTGTTCAGTCTATATAGATTGAGATGCAAGGTTCGTCTAACCAACGAGTGAGATCCAAATAGGAAACCCACTAAGGCCCAGCAAAACCCCTCCAGACAAACCCCCGTAGTAGGTCTATAAAACCGAACCAATTGAAATAGGTCCTTACACCTATTATGTAGTCTCCACCTCTTAGAACGTGAAGCCATTCGTAACCTTATTCCATTTACCTGGAGGTCGAGATACGATCTTGTATTAGACTTATATCCCTTGTTCGTAAGTTTAAATAACCACGAAAAAGATCAAAATCTCGATTTCTCAAATTCCGTCCTAGAACCTTGTTTAGCTAAATTTCGAGAACGGAATCTTTGTATTGCATGGATTGCAAACCCCTCTAAGAAATAAGTGTTCTTCGACGTAGCAGCGACTGAACTGTAATAGCCCAATCTAGCAAACAAGGCAGTGGTTCGTAAACATTTTTTGCTGCACCGTCGAAAACTCTATCGCTCTAGAAACTTCGTAATTGCCCTCGATTATCCCTCCTTACCCTTCTGTCCTTTATTTTGGAGCGACAAAGGTCACGCTTATTAGAATTTACCAATATTCTTAGTTACTTGTATAAATTTGCTTGTTAAGATTTTCGGTTGTTTGATAGATGCGAAAGGATTATAAATACCATATGTCCTAGAAATTTTTAGAAGAGTTATTAGCCACTAGTTAGAAGAATATAAGATTTTAGTGACCCGTGTTTCAAGGGAGTAGTGTGACCTAAGGTGGGTAGAAGTCCTCGAGATTTCGTAAATACCAAGTGACTAGAGAAGGCCATAAATTTTTTTTTTAGAAATTAAATTTGAGAAGATTAAGGGAATACCAGACTTTGAATTTTAAGAATAATTATGGATTAGAATTTCGAGGACGAAATTATTTTTAAGGTGGGTAGATTTGTAGCTCCCCTTTCCAAAATTTTGAATTATTTTTTTTATTAATTACTATTTATTTTTAAATGGTGAATTTATTGTAGTTATTAAATATTATTATTATTCTTTTTTGTTATTAATAATATTATTATTATTATCATCATTTTATTGTAGTTATTAAATATAAATTATTTATTAGTATTAGTTATTATCATTAAGATATGTGAGAAGATATAAATATATAATAAATATTGTACAAGTGTGACTGTGAACGTAAGGATAAATAAATATTATATATATATATATATATATATATATATATATATATATATATATATATATATATATATATATATATATGTTTACTTGTGTGTATATATGTATTAATATACGAATATATTTACATGGATGTACACGTGTAAATATATATAGACATATATGTACTGATAATATGAAGAGGAATATAGGGTTATATATATTTTGTAAATAATTATATATATGTGTGTACGTATAGGTAAATATATATACGGGTGAATATATATATATTCTTGTAAATAGGAAATTGTATATAAATATAGATATAGGTGTATTCAAATATAGACATTATATATGTGTATGTGTTTAGATTAATATATGTATATATATATAAATGTATATATATTAATGAGAGGGGAATTAGATATATATATAGATATATTAATGGGAGAGAACTAAAACTTCCCAGCCAGCCCAAGCATTCCCAACCAATCCAGTTCAATGCAGGCCCAACCGAGCCTGGGCACTCCAACTTGCAACCTGAACAGCTTCCCCCCCCCCCCCCCCCCCGCGCGGCATATAAGTAGAGAGAGCAGAGAGATCGAAGAGAAAACCCAAACCGCTCGAAACCCTAAGTCAAAGCCGCGCAGTCCCTACCCAGTCGCGCCCCATCTCTCCCCCGCGCGCGCGTCTTCCGCGCCGCTGCCGCGGCGGTCGGCCGCTGGCCGGAGGCGGCAGGCCGACAGCGCGCTCGCGCGCGTGAAAAGTAGCAGCGTTCAGCAGTACAGGTACGACTTCGTAATCGATTTTCTTTCCATCCTTTCGATCGTTTTCGATTCCGTAAGTCCCTATGGAGAGACGATATAACCCGCTTCGACCTTGTTCAGGTAGAATTAATTATATTAGGCTATATCGATCAGGAAAACATCACAAAAATCCCGAAAAACCTATTCTAAACAGAACAGTTTTCTGTCCTAAAACCTCGATTTGGAAGGAGAATTCCTGTCGATTCATGAAGAGTTTCGAAAATCTTTTTGAACAATTATTAAGACAACCTATAGGACTCAAAGACCCTTTTTACGAATCCCAATTTCATCAAGTAGGTTCAGAGTTATTGGATTCTAAAGTTTTGTAAAAACCAGTTTTCAAATATTAGAAAAATCAATAAAATCATCCGATACCACGTCCGTCCCGCCATTCCGGGCGACGTGGTCACGAACCGAAAGGATCAAAAGCTGCGTAATGACTTCTTGGTCGTGTGGGCTTTGACGGAATTCAAATTGGTCGTGTGTGCGCGACGAATTCGACGCGTATCCGTCGGAATCGCCCCGTATCCGTCCAATGTAAATTCAGTCATAACTTTGTGCACGCTCGTCAGATCGAGACGAAACTTGCGCCAACAGGACCGTATCATTTTTCTCGTCCTGCATGCCAAGTTTGGTCCAATTCTGAGACAGTTGAAATCGACGTCGTTTTGCGGGCCCCACGGTTCCACTCAACGGACGATTTTGTGCACGGCCCGCCGGAATCCAACTCTGGACATACGGTTGGGTTCGTATCGGAAAATTAAATCTGTAGACATATAGTTTGATGACTTTAGAGAACTTTGACTCTGGCACACTTTTCGGTGCAAAGCGGATCCAACGGCGGATATCGTTTTTGTCCGAAATTACCATTTTGCCCCTGTGTCCAGAATTGGACTTAAGGACAGGCAATCCTAGCTAATTTGACTATTCTGAGAATAATGGTACTGTTTATTTCAGCATTCGGAGACTTCTATATGTGTTGACTGATTGTGGCTCGTGAGTGGTATTTATTATTGGTTTCTCCAGCTAAGGACCTCAGGCAAGTGCACTTTCTGATTACTTTTCGATTCATAGTAGTCTTTTCATTTCATGTCTATACATATATCTTGCTGCTTGTTGACACGCTCGTCACACGGAGTAGTCGGAAGGGGAAATATCTTAGTAAACATGTGAACTACCCAGAACTATCCCATGAGTCTATTCTTGAACGATAGCAGCTGCACACGACACGTGCAGTGAGCCGTATTTACCACCTAGCCATTCACATGTTGGAACAGATATTTCACACCACCTAGATAGATGTCTTTTATTAGTTTTTCCTTGTTTATTTCTCTATCGTGCTATGACATCAGTTATCTTACAGTTTTTATCTCTCATATGCTATTCTCATGTCTTGTTAATTCTGTTATATTTTGTATTATCGTCGGTTTGTGTACTTGTTCCATTCCTGACTGGAAACCAACATTTTTCAGGTTTAGCCGCGATCACTCTTAGCACTGGAAGAACTTGGGTATGCTGAAGACAACCTAGAAATAGAAAGCAATTGTATAAATTCTATTAACTGTAAAGTCTTGTATTTTCTTTAAAGATAATTCTTGTAAATGATGTAATAAATTTAGAATTATGAATGAGCAGCAATTGTGATACTTGAGCATTTATTTTCTTGCGGGCTTGACAGCGTTCTACCGCCGACTCTGCGGCGTAGGCTGGCTTGGACACGTCTCGTATCCGGAAAGCGAGTGCGGGTCGTGACAGCCAATGATGATGTGTTCGGCAGCTTTTTCCTCGACTCCCGTAGGAATAACTTTTAGGTACTGATCTGGAACAGCTGTGTCGTCAGGGATGTCTGATGGCACCCTGATCGGCTCTTCAACATTTCCTTTCTTAGGCCATCTTAGGCTACCTCTCATGTTGTAGCCGTGGGCGAAGAAACGGATGGAAGCATAAAAGTGAGCAGACGTATAAAGTATACGTAAGTCTGTGGTGCTGGTAGCGGTTGATACTTTGAATTTGGCACCAGTACGGGCAGTACTAAAGTACCTCCAACCTCTTGCACCATCAATCAGTTTTCCATAGTGACGGAAACTGGTAGAGGGATAACCAACATGAAGTTGGTCATATCCAAATTGGCGAGCGAACCTACTTGGTAGATATGGTTCGAACGCACAACTATCTTCATTTCTATACATCAGGTGAGATGGTCTGATGCACTGTAGCCACCTGAAGACTGGTGCTGATAATAAATTTCTTCCTTCAACTTCGTCTTCAAATTGAACGCCGAAACACTCGGCTGGAACTTCTGGTCTCGTGCAAAAAAAGTTCCAACTATAGGAATAATTCAAGACTGTTCGGGTATCTGCCACTGTCGCGGCAATCTATGTAGCTTTGCTAAATTTTTGGAGGAAGAACTCCGCATCATCTTCCGGGCCTGGTGGCAACAAGCTGCAGTTGTGGTGCAACAGCCAGCCTATCAAGTAGGTGTAGGGCATTTCTACCCTGGGGAATATATTCCGGTGATGAGCATTATTAATCAATTCTTCACCGAAAGTTCCCAAACCTGCGTTGATGCGGCACACCATTGCCGACAGCAGGTTGATTCTGGTTTTAAATACCAAACGTACTGCTAGCCATAGTATGTTCCAGTGGATCCTATCAACTATAACGGTCCCCGGTACAACCCATCTCCTCAATCATAGAGGAAGGAAGCCTGCCAGCAAGGCCTTTCTGGACATCTTCTGGCTACCATATCGGAGGAAGCTTAAGACTTCGGTTTCTGCTGAGAATTCTCTAGTCTTGGTTGACAGATATTTATTCGAGAATTTGTAACTGATCATCATATCCCATATTTTGTCAGCAGGGATTGTTGAACCAGTGTTGATAGTTGGAGTTTTGTTCTCCTGGAACCTCTCTTTATCATCTTTGGATATTTTATCCTTATGAAAAAAGAGGTATGCCGTCCATTTGTTGATGTATGCTAGATGAGACCCACTCTCATGCATAGTAGTACAGATCATGTAGTGGCACATCAATTCTTCATACACCTCAACCAACTGAGGGTTTTTTCCTGATTTCAGCCAGTTTCCGGTTGGAGGGAACATATTCTTCATATGGGGCTTCTCCCATTGGCAGCTTTGAGATGAATTGCATCTCATGGAGTGCGAGACCCATTTCACCTCTCGGGGTCGCAAAAGTTCCAGTTGAACTTATGTATATCTCCATCAGGGCTATGAACAAGTTACTGTTCGGTGGTATGCCTTGACTAGTTGAGGCCACTGCTTCATACAGGCCGATGTCTTTCAGCTCTGTCTGAAAATTCTTCATCATCCAAACGCTAATCTGGATCCAGTTCTGGTTAAATGGAGTTAACCATCCAGGTAGCCTAGGGTTTGTTTGGGGATACAATACCGCAGCCCTTATGAACTTATTGACGAACATCTGGGTCTGCACTGGTTGGATTAAGGCCTAATCTTCACTCGGAGTAAAACCTGGCAAGAGACCAGAGAATGGAACGACGCCACCATTGGGAACACTAACATAATACCCCATATCATTAGCATTTTCCCTCTTAAATATGATTCTACCCGGCCTTCCATAACTATTATGAGTCAGATTCCACAACATCTGTCGAGGATGGGTAGCATGAATGAATGCAGACAAGGGATAATCTCTATCCATATCGGGGAGATACATCGCTCTATCTCCAGACTTGAATACCCAAGACTCCTTCTTGGGATAAGTTTGCGACTTGCAGTCTATTGTATCCCCAAATAAGAAAGCTGGTTTTGCAAATTGTTGGCCATCCAGTGAGGTCAACAGTTCTCCATTAATCATAGATAGCAGCATTCTATCCCCTTGGGCAGCTATCAACTGTGCTCTCTCTACGGGGTACTCCAGATTCGCTTGGGGAAACTCTACATGAGACAGGTTCTCTAAATAATTTGAACCCACCATACCAATTGAAGAGCCAAAAACTTCTGCGAGTGGGTGAGCTTACAAGTCCACTGCCAAAAAAAAGAAAAATCAAATTAGTGAGAATCTAATTTGAAAATTTTTAATCCAAGTTTTAAAGACTTTGATTATGTAAATTTTACGCTTATTGAAGTTGATAAAAAGTTTTAAAAGTGTAAAAAAAGTCTTTGATTTACACAAAGTCTTTCATTTATGAAATTTTATGCTGGCATGTGTTGACATGAGCGTATTTTAAAATTTTATGCTGGTACATATTTATGTGAGCGTATTTGGAAAATTTACGCTGGCATGTGTTGACATGAGCGTATTTTAAATTTTACGCAGGCACATGTTTATGTGAGCGTATTTTAGATTTTACGCTGGCATGTATTGACATGAGTGTATTTCAAAATTTTACGCTGGCATGTGTTGACATGAGCGTATTTTAAAATTTTACGCTGGCACGTATAGACGTGGGCATATTTTCTGAATTTTACGCTCACACGTATAAATGTGGGCGTATTTTGTTATTTCAGTTTTTACGTTAATACGTATGACGTGGGCGTAAAAACTGAAGGTTTGGGGTCTCTTCTTCTTCTCCGACAAACTCAAAGCCGAGATCAAATAGGGTTTTACCCTTCATTGCTGGAGCCACGTCAGGATTGCTCTATTGGTGCGTCTCCGATGATGGGGCAGGGGTTTTTGCACGGCTGGTCGAAGATGAATCTATGGCAGGCTTCTTGCCCTTGCTGCCGGCGGCGGATGACTTCTTAGGGGCCATCGGATTAAAGCAAGAGTAGAAGGAAGAAGAAGAGTGAGGAGAGATCAAAATTTCAAAAGACAAAGTAAAGTTCTCTCTCTAACAATTGAACTCTATTTATAGAGAATTTCAAATCGGTTCAAATTTCCAGATTTTACGCTGACTGTCGGATATCCCAACTTTTACGTGAATGACCGTTGGATATTTCGAACTCTACGCTGACTGATGAAATCTCGAATTTTACGCTTCTGTTCAAAGTATTTCAAATTTTGAAAATACTTGAAAACTTTGAAGGGGGTCTTGTAGGAGCGTAAAAATTGCTTCATAGACTTAGTCAAAGAAGTTGGGAACTTTACGCTAGCTATTCTCTACTCGAGCAACATTTTACGCTAGCTTTTCTCTACGTGAGCAGTTTTACGCGAGCTATTTTACGCTGGCGACAGGTTGTCAGATTGTTCATTTAATGCAAGTGATGATGATTCTGACATAATAATTTGCTGACAGCGTATAACACAGAATTCGAAGAGATTTGATTTACACAGAAACCAACATTGTCGTTTAGTGTGTGGACAAGGTTACTTTACGCTCAAAAGATGGCTTCTTTTACGCATGAATACTATCTGAACTTTTTACGCTCAGAAGTTGACGTGAGCGTAAAGTTTATTTGGGCTACTTTTTACGCTCAAGGCTATTTTATCGGCCACTTTACGCGAGAAGTCTATTTTTGGGCTATTTTACGCCTAGTTTACTACTTTACGCTGGAAGTGTATTTTGGGTCATTTTTACGCCCGATTGTTTCTGGCTACATGGGAATGTGGTTTGTCCACGTGGCTTTCATGCCACACTTCTCGAGGAATGTGTGTACTTGCTCTCCCCATTTTATTGAGATAGTGGGACACGTGTCTCCTTGCGTAGAGATCACAACTCTACATGGGACACGTGTCAACGTGCGTAGAGAGTGGTCTACATCGTGGGTGACATTTGCTAGCGTAAAAACTCGATTTTGTTGCTCTTTATGCACAAAAGGTTAAGTCTATAAATACACTTATTTTTCACATAAAAAAAAAAGAAAAGAGGAGAGATCAACAGGGGAGAGGAGATTCTGAGAAAACACATACTTCCAGAGTAATATTCCCAGAAGCATTTCTTCAACTTTTTTCTCAAGAACAGGGTGAAGCAAAGCAAGAAAGCATTCGACTGTACCATCAGTGCCCTTGCTCGATACCTTTTCGATGACTTAGTTCTTCCGATTGTTCATCTTCTTCAAGCAGTTTTCTTCATCATCATCGTATGCTCCAAGGAACAAAGTGATCGCTCTCAGATCAGACTTCCATAGCAATATTTCCCAGAACAATTTATACTTTGGTACTTTTTCTCATTTTCTTTCAAAAAGCCAATTTTTAGGCATTTTCTTAAGTGAAACAAGCATCTTCACTGCCATCGAAGAATTGAGGGTTCAGCCGCTTTAAACTGTTCGCTACAATGTTCCCATGATGTCCGTCTCTATTCAGAGCATCTGCCACTGCTTGGTGCAAGGCATCTCCTCGCCGATCTTGGGAAGCTAATAATGTCCTGTTGAGTCCCACCAAGGTGCCATCATCGGGCTCTGCAGGCTGGACGGGCTGAACTGGTGGCTCAGGATCCCCGGTAGGCATGACCCGGGAGGCTGCTTCTGAGTGCTGGGCCTGATCTCCAGGTTGCTGCTGGTCCACGGGAGGTGCTTCGCTTTGCAGATCGGCAGGGCCAGGAACAATGCCGCTGAAGAAGACGACATAGGGAACAATAAGGGAGGACCAGGACAGATCAAAGATACAAGCATGTGATCAGGACAAGAATTTCAGGGATTCAGAGAACACGAACAGAGATCAAGGGCAAGTACTGATTGAGACATCTATTTGGTAAACCCTCACACATCTTGATTTACAAGACCTGCATGGGCCACCACTTAAATCATGTCATGCCCCAGAACCAGAATACTGGAGAGCGGAGGCATACATAGCCAGCTACGTATAATGAAATAGAATCCACCCCACTATACGTTCACGGCTGTCTAGATATATGAGGGTTTAACTACAATCCATCAGTCTCCTACGGTCAATAATCAAGCCTAAATGTCTCAATCACAAACAAGTAAGTAAATGTTACAAGATGTACGATCACCAAATATACAATAGTAAGGCGTCCCAAACATTACATATTCAGCTGATCATGAATCTAGTCGTTACAAAATGTGAGGACTAGCAAGAGTTTTAGTCATATATGATCAACCCTAGGATCCGTCAATCATGTTACAGCCCGTAGTCAGATAATAAATAAAGGTACAATACGAGCTAACACGTGCTCGTCGGCTAAACGCCTCAAAAGAATATTTTTACAATAGAGTGGGAGAGCCAAAATAAACCCACTCGTTGTCAGGATTTCGTCTAGTGGTCACCATCTGGCTGGAAGGTCGATGGATCCTCTGGTGCTGCTCCGAAATCTGGCCATACAAAACCAGCTGGGTCAGACCCCAAAAAGAGCAAATGCCACAAAGGAGGCTTCACTTAGGAACTAAAACCAGCAATTAGCACAAGAATATAATTACATAATAAAAGACAGTAATTAAGGAAAAGTATGACAGGTGATATACGATGAGATAACCATGGGACAATTCAGATAACCAGGTTACAACCCGTAAACCAAACAAGGACCGGGGTTGTAACCCTTCGTCTGAACAGAACTTGGTTTCTCCCACCATTTATCGGCAAGATAATATAAGGAATCAGGACATGTAACAATCTTGTACAGGATCAAGACAAGACTAGATTAATTATGCCGCATCTAACAATCACGGCCAAACAATAAGTACGGCTTGATACTTTAACTAACTAGGGTTATCACAGGCCTAGTTACTTGCAAGATACAGTGAGATGTTCCTCCAGCCACAAGCCCTGCAGACCATCCAGGTTACCCAGGTCAAATATTAGTACAATAAGGGTGCAACACATGACAGTGTGCTGGAAATATTCCCTACTCGACGGCAGGCTACAGATCCCAAGTGGGGCGCCCAGATAACGGGATTGCCTGTTGCTGGAAAATCTCTTCATGACTACTGAATTATTTTAGTTATTAGCCTTAGTCAATTCAGTAGGTACCCCTGACCGTAGTACTCAGGGGTCCCTGTCCTAGACATGATGCAAGACAAGACGGGTTCATTCGTACAAGCACAATCGTCCACGGTGTCCAGGTCATTCATTTTATCAAGTCATTTCAGGTCATGTTAGTCGTCGCAACAGCATATCGAGATATATCATGTCAGGTTTACTAGTCAAGAGTGCGCCACGGTGGGCCACTATCAAGAATTATCATGTCAAGTTATCATGTCAAGTTTACTTGTCAGGAGTGCGCCACGTCGGGCCACTATCATGACATGTCATTTGTCAAAAGTGTACCACAACGGGTCACCTTCGTGTCAGGGAACACACTTAAAATTAATGTGGCACAAGCATACATGTGGCAATTAAATATTAGCAGGGACAAGGGCTGCGGAGGACTCATGTGACTCAGGAAAAATACCATGTAATTAAAGCTAAGGCCATGCGGCCAAAATATATTACTAAGGCCATGCGGCCAACAATAAATTAATAGTGGCCATGCGGCCAAGGCAAATAATAGGCCACATGCGGCCAGCAAGTAATAGGCCATATGCGGCCAGCAAGTATTAGGCCATATGCGGCCAGCAGTTGTATGCAAGCAAATACAAGCAATTAATAGAAAGGCCATGCGGCCAATAAATGCAGTGAGCCATATGCGGCCAACAACTATTGTCAGCCATATGCGGCTACAATAATTCATGCGGCCATAATTAATGCTAAGGCCATACGGCCACAAATATATAAGTCAAGGCCATGCGGCCAGCTTAAATATTTAAGCATACATGCACATGCAAATTTGCATGTGGCTGAGCAAATGGCCAATAGCCTATACGGCTAGGAATGACATTGGCCATATGCGGCCAAAAATATTTTCATGCGGCCAATGCATGAAAACATGCAATTGCATGCAGTTAATGCCCATGCGGCCAACAGACATTTGATTGGCCAACAAATAATTTCATGCGGCTCAAGCAAGCAAACTAATGCATGCAAGCAACAAATAATTCCATAGTCAACAAATAATCCCATGCGTCTCGGCAATTAATTGAGAGGCATGCAGCTCCAACAAATAATCCCATGGCCAACAAACAATTCCATGCTTGCTAAATGATATCTCTTATGCAAGCAAAGCATGCAACATGCGGCCAACTATTACAAATGGCCATAAATATATTAATATCTATTATGCAAGCAAAGCATGCAAAAGCATGCGGCCAACTTTTACAAATGGCCATTAATATATTAATATCTCTTATGAAAGCAAAAGCATGCAAAAGCATGCGGCCATAATATTTGAGTTGGCCCTATGCGGCTCAACATATAGATGCATATGCGGCCAGCAGATATTAATACCCATGCGGCCAACTAAGTTAATACCCATGCAAGCTACTGCTTGCATATAAGAATGCAAAAGCACGCAAAATGCAATTAATGCTAAGGCCAAAGCTAAATAATTAATGCTAATGGCAAATATTTAATGCAAGCAATTATTTAATGCTATTTGCTTGCATGTAAAAATGCAAGCAAATATTTACTGCTAATGGCCAAAGGCCCATGCGGCCAAGAATGGCTAAGGCCATATGCGGCTACAATAACAAATAACCATGCGGCCAAGAATGGCCTATGCGGCTCAGGCAATTTGCATGCAAATGCATGCAAGCTTGCAAGCAACTTAATTAATGTAAGCAACTATTTAAAAGGCCATGCAACTTAATTGGCCCTGGCCGCATAAGCAAGAAAGGCCATGCGGCCAGAGCTAGGAAATGCTCATGCGGCTCAGAGTGCAATTAATGGCTCCCACAGAGAACATATCCATGGAAAATACCATGGCCTCCATGCTCCTCCAAACAACAATAGGAACCCAAATCCAAACTCCCGTAGGTCAAATTTGGGTAAAATAGAATTCTCTACATCATGGAACCATCAAATAGCAAAAATATGCAGGTTTGATAGATCAAAGCTCATGAAAACCGAAAATACTACAAAGCTAGATTTACAAGAAATTAACCATGAAAATAAAAAATGCTAAGTACTAAAGTGAGTTAGAAATACATGAGGAAGACAATGGAACAATAAAAATAGAGTTCCCCCATGAAGCAAGATGCACTTGCCTACACCTTCCACTCTCAGGTTGGTGGAAAAGTAATGGTAGGGAAGAAGAAGAGATAATGAGGAGAGAGAAATATTTGGTGGGATATAAATGAAGGTGGGGTGGGTTCACAACAAAATCGAACCAAGCCAAACAAACCGAACCAAGATAAACCAATCAATGAAATGCCAAAATAAATCAAACAGGAAGACATGCAATACGGGTCTAAATACGTACACGTATACCAAAATACGTAATACGAGCTACGAGCATTACACTACGGGCTGTAACATGATTGACAAATCCTAGGGTTGATCATGTATGACTGAAACTCTTGCTAGTCTTGATATTTTGTACGACTAGCTTCATGATCATCCGAATATGTAATGTATGGGACGCCTTACTATTGTATATTTGGTGTTCTGACATCTTGTTACTATTATTGCTTGCTTGAGATTGAGACAATAGGCTTGTTCATGACCATAGGTGACTGTTGGATTGTAGTTAAACCCTCATGTATCTAGACAGTCATGACCGTATAGCGAGGTGGGTTGCACTTCAATATACGTAGCTGGCTATGTACGCCCCCGCTCTCCAGTATTCTGGTTCTGGGGCGTTACAGACATCCAAATATAATCTAATCAAATATTTAACTAGATTTGGATTCCATAAATATGTTGTTACCAAATCTAGACTGGACTCCAACACTTTCGCTATGTGGTGTCCACAATAAGAATTAAGATGCTCCCGACGTAGGAAGCCTACAAACGCGGGACGAAGACTAAAATCAAATTAATAATATGAAATTAGGAATTTGAGAAATTTGGGTGCAGAAGCTTTAATTGAAGACTTAATTGAAAGTGAACAACTATTATAAATTTATCTCAAAAATTATAATAGGAATACAAAATAATACTATGATTACCGTTGGATTTCGGAAGCATAAAAGCTACTTGAAGATGTCAACGTCAAAAGCAGAGAAGCAACTAAGATAGAGATCCACTTTAAGATTTTGGAATCGCACCATATAGACTCAAAGTAGATTTATCATTCTCAATTCTTAGATCCATACCTTATGAAATTAAAAAGTATTTATAAGTTACAAAACAATCAAAAGAAGATAAACTAAATCTCTAAGTTCTAATCCATAAGATAAGTCAATCCCTAACCAACCCAAGGGATAAAATTCTCTTTATTATGGTTTATCCTAACAAACAAACTAAAAATAACCAAAATAACCAAAAATTTAAGTTGTTCTCTATCATTCTCCTCGGCTTTAAAAAATTCACCTCCTGGTGAATCAAGTGTGAAAATCAAGAATTATGCTCCTCTTGATGTCCTCCAATTCGGCCATGGCCGAGGCCTTTGCTTTGATAACTTGGTCAACATTGAAGCTTCTGACAAAAGGACAAAACTCCATGGTGGTACTGGGAGTTGTGGAAGTGGAAAAAGTAGAATATTCAACAAGGACTAATCAAGCACTTTAACAACTTGTGGATGTCTCGATGTCTCCAAAAACATGAAATGATCGTCCCTGTAATCAATTATTATTTCTTGCAAACTATTACAATTATTTGTAACAAATATATAATAGAAATTGTTTACGAGTTTATTTATTGGGACACGTTCAAAATATTTAGGTGACTTAATACGTTTTTTTAAATTTATTGGTTTTATCAAATTACCATTTTAATTCTTCTAATGATGATATATAATGCTCAAAATTTATTAATGGTTTAAATCTAGACTTAGAAAACTCAAAATTTATTACTGGTGATTTAGAATCAGACTTTGATTTAACTTCTGATTCGTTTATGACAGACTCAGTAGGTTCTATTAATAATTTTTTTATGAATATAGGATCACTGTTAGCAATAGTTTTTACTTCATTTCTATTAGAAAATTCTTTAAACACCTTTTTTATTTTAGCAAGCATCTTATCATATATATTATCGATTATCGCACAAAATTGTTGCGAGAAATTTTGTGTATACATTTGAACTATTTCTAAACCAGGGTTTGGATCTGATACCAATTTGATGCGGAACGAAGACCCAAAAACAAGTTTTTAATATAAAATTAGGATTTGAGAAGATTTGAATGTGAAAGCTTTAATTGAAGAGTGAATAATAACTATTATAAATTTCTCACAAAAATTATAATAGAATTGGAAAATAATAATTAGGATTATCACTAGAGATCGAAATACGTCGAAAGCGGAGAAGCTACGATGAAAACGTTAGCATCGAAAGCGGAAAAGCAATGTTGAAAGAGAAATTCACTTTAAGGTTTTGGCGTAACACTATATAAACTCAAAATAGATTTTTCATTTTCAATTATTCGATTCCTAACTTTATGAAATTACAAACTATTTAAGCTACAAAACAATCAAAAGAAGATAAACAATTCCTAACCTACCCAAGAGATAAAATTCTCTTTATTTTGGTTTATCCTAACAAAAAAAACTAAAATAACCAAAATAACAAAAAATTTAAATTGTTCTCTGTCATTGAAACACCTTGAAGTTTGTTTGTTATCAATTTATTACCAATTTTCCATATCACCTACAACCAGCATCAAGCTTCTTCTATCGTGGGAAGCTCATGAACAAAGAAGACTAGTTCATTAATGAGGGGTAGGCATAGTCCCATCAAAGGACATCTCATCTTTTGAGATGTCTTGTCAGTTGTGTGATGTATAGGGACTGCATGATTTGACATTAAGTATATCATTAATGCCTTGTTGGCTAATAATTAAACATAATCTATCATAAATATAGCCAACCATGTTGTTATTTCTTATTGGTTTACGTGTGTGTAATACAAAGCTAGTATTGGGTGCTTCCCGTATTTAGAAGCTGCTTCTCGCAGGCCCGACATGGTATATGTTTACTTGTGGTTATAAATAACCTATATTTGTTGCCATAAAGGGGCACAAAGAGAGATAAGGAAAGGATTAGAGATTCTGCACTCTGTTCAACAACGCCTTGAGTATCAAGATCACCTTGGAGTCTTGTCTTCTCACATTTGATCGTTAATAGAGTAAAGGGATCATGTGTTGATCCAATCCCCATGTCACAATATCCCATAATCATTCAGTTCAAACATTTTTTTTTGTGTATTTATATACTTAGTAAAAATTATAATAGGATTATTTACATATAAACAAAAGTTTTCTAAAAAACTTCCCCCCCCCCTCAAAAAAAGGATGACGACTCTGCTGGTGGGGTCTACTCTAGTTAGGATGAGGTAGTAACAAGATCGGACGTGCACAACACCCTCATTGGCTCCTTGGTCATCGAGTTTGACCAACAATAATTCGAGTAGACACTCTCCCAAGGCTATATATGTCGTGACACTGAATGCGAACACAGGAAAGCCTCAACGAAGGCCAACCACATGGAAGTTTTTGTAGTGCACCAATTCTGCTGCTGAGCACGGTGTGGGATGACGGCTGGAATGAGTCAGAATAAGATAATGGAAAAACCTTGCCGATATCGATTGATCGGAGCAGTGAATTAGGATCATTTTCTCGTTATACCCAAGATATAGTGAATTATGTCTTGGTTATTTTTTTTATATAAGAGTATTTTCCTCAAGACTTATTATTTTCGATGTTGCTTTCGCTGTTGGTTTTATTGATATGTTTTCGTGGATATTTTTGTGAATGTTTTCATGGATAAATTTCACTATCTTGCATTCATATCAAACTAACGAGAGAAGGAGAATTCTGAATTGCTATTGGTGCGAATGCAGATGAATAAGTGAGCGGAGTTTGACGTCATATGGAAGATCTTTTTCTCTTAAAAATTTACTAATAATGAGTAGCTTTGATATTTTGACTTTCTTTTATCATCACGCTTATCAAAGGATGACTTGTTATTGCGTATGGTGATAATGAATGCTACCTAGTAAGAAACCAGAAAGTTGACAAAAGATAAATAATCATATTTTTAGTAAAGTGTTGTAAATCAAATGATAAATTGTATATCGTTGTAACAAATGTTGGACATGTGAAGCAAAGTCCAAAAATTTGCGTAGTGAGTATGTCGAGCTATGGTTCGAAAGATATATGGTAACACAAATAATAAGTTTCTGGGTTGGGCAAGAAAGTCCCTAGAATAGGTAGTTGGTACTACGGGCTACGGTTCAAGACAATGTGGCAAGACGAATGAGAACTGTGGCATATCTATTAAGTTTTCCATTGTCATGTATGATATATTTTCTTTGTAGCTAAGTTGCATATGCTTGCATGGTCATAGATAACTTATGCACAAAGTTTATTTCATCAAAACGGTACTCCAGGCCACAAAACCTATTTGGCCTAGGGGAACAAAAATGGAGCTGACATACTAGCATCAGAATATATGGACTTTCGGTAAGGCTAGCTACATGTGCTGTAAAGGATACCAAAATTCTATTTAGTCGAGACAACTCATGGCCGGTGATGTTTATATAGACAGGCTTGTGTCATAGCTAACATTATTTTACGCAGACATAGCTAGTTATTATTGATGTACAGAAAAGGACATCGACCGTGGGAAAGTTTCACCAAATTGGTAAAAGTTATATATTTCTTTTATATCCTATCATATGAATTGTTAATGGACCCTAAGGCAAGATAACAAGATCCAATTAATAGTGTTATCCTTACATAAATTACAGTTAATTTTAGGTGAGACTGGTTACAGCTGCTCACTAGTACACGACAATGTACTGATCCACGTCTCCACGGGTGCTGAGAACTTGGTTGGAGTTTGAAGATGCCAGTGGCTCATGTCCAACTCTTTAGAAGCATTGCACTATCATCTTGAAGCTTGTAAGTGCGACCTACTAAAGGTGTTTCAAGTTTTTATTTTAATAAGGGATATGATGTATGGAATAGTTGTATCTTATTTCAATATTTCTGTAAGTTTTAAGCCCAGTATGGCATTTCTACTCAGTTGTTTAGAAGCCTTATGTTTTCTGCTATGAAGTTACCAATAAAGAATTACTTTCATTTCAATATGTGCATTCAATTCCTCTATGTCCCGTTACAAATTCTCTAAAAATGTACGTTTTAGAAAATGAGCACAAACACGCCTTGTACAATCGCAAATCAGGCTTGTACGACATCATATCTAATGACAATCTTTCAATTCGGTGGAATCAGGGCATGACATTAGTATTAGAGCACGGTTTTACTTCCTTGAAATTTCTTTGTTTTAAGACTTCAAAAAGACACAAGTTTTATTGATTTTGAAACCTTGATTTTTGACGTCGCAAAATTAGATATTCTATACAATATGCCCATAATATTTTATAATACTAATGAGAGTTTTCTTTGTCAAAAGGAATGAAAAAATTAATTAATGCACACAATACGAGAAGTTCCAGGGCAACACCATCAGCCGACCCACTAGAGAGTTGTCCATGATGGAAGCGTAGTAGAGACAAACTACAATCTAGTTCGAGGTGAAACAAAAAGTTAGACTTGCTGCAACAACTAGTCCAGACAATTGTAGCCAACAGTTCCAATGCTATGACAGCTGTTTCTTGAAAACGACTGAGATTGTGGATGCAAATGAGCCTTAATTTGCGTAGAAGAAGAGTTTTATGAAGGATAACAAAATTCAAAAACATTTGCAACATACCCTTCAAGGGAACCGAGGAAGCCACCATAGCTATGGACTGGCTAGTGGAAGTTGAGGATCATTTCAAAGTTCAGGGTAGTACCGAAACCAATATGGTGTTATATGCTAAACTACTACTAGTTTCTAACGTACACCACCGGTGGCAAGATCAGAAAAGGATCCTTGTGGAAGCGAATGGAACGAAGATTACTTGGTCGTTGTTTAAAGAAGCCTTTCTGTCGCAATACTTTTCCTCAACTGAGCAACGACAAAAGAAACAAGAATTTAACAATTTAAAACAAAAGAACATGATATTGAAGCAGTTCATGGCAGAATTCTCTAGATTGTATCAATACGCGGCTACCAAGTTTACCAATAAAGTATCCAAGGCTCGTTGTTTTGAGCGGGGTCTTAGGCCTGCTCCTCAAGCTTAGTTTGTAGTTCAGAAGTATAAGAGTTTTAAGGTGTTTTACGACCACGCCAAAGGGTTAGACCCGCACTATCCTCCAACTACTCCAGTACCAGTACAGAATGTCAATTACAAAAGAACGAAAATTGGAAGAGGCCATTAGGTACAAAAGCGCCCGAACAACCGTGGCTTCCAAAGGCATAATCAGGGTGGACCATTTTATAACAGGTGTTACAACAAAGGGCACGTCGTAAACGAATATTAGGCTCTAGAAGTTGGCCGTTTTAAGTGTGGTTGCCACGGCCATATAGCTCGAGAGTATCAAGGAGGGGAGCCAATCAAAATCCTCCGTGATAACAGCATCAACAAAATCATGTGTAGAAGCCACAGGCCATTCAGGCAGCTCCCAGTACTCAAAACCAGAGCGCATGGTCGAGTTTTTGCATTAACCCGAGAGGAGGATCCTGCCTCTGGTACATTTGTGACAGGTACATTGTTATTTAATGGCATTCATGCACGTGTTTTATTTGATTCTGAGGCAACCCATAGCTTTATATATGTTGAGTATGCTAAAGAGTATAGATTAAACATGACATTCTTAAATTTAAATCTTAGTGTTAACACCCCATCAGGAGTGCAGATGCCTGCTAACTAGATATGTAGGGATGGCTACATTTGTATCGGAGATAGAAAATTATCATTGGATGTAATTATTCTCAATATCAACGAATATGATATCATTCTGCTAATGGACTGGCTCAGTGCATGCTTTGCGATAATTGATTGCACGGGAAATAGAGTTGTGTTTCATCTACCCAAAGAAAGAGAATTTTTCTACTCGTGTGGCTCGCCGTCAAAGACGTCGATGGTGATTTCAGCAATGACGACCCGACGAATGCTATATTCTAGCTGTGAAGGCTACCTATCTTTTGTTTGAGCCACACGCAAGAATGGTGCAAACTCAGTTGGCACTGAAGTCGTGACAAAATTTCATGATGTTTTTCAGGACGAGATAGCAAAATGCCACTGGGGTGAGAGATTAAATTTACTATTGATAAGTTTTCAGATACAAGATGGCCTGACGAATGTTACATTCTAGCTGTGAAGGGTACCTATCTTTTGTTCGAGACACACACAAGAATGGTGTAAACTCAGTTGGCACTGAAGTCGTGACAAAATTTCCTGATGTTTTTTAAGACGAGATACCAAAATGCCACCGGACTGAGAGATTGAATTCACTATTATTAAGTTTCCAAATACTCATCCGATTTTGAGAGCCCCATATAAGATGGCACCGACAAAACTAAAGGAACTCAAGGTCTAGCTACAATAATTATTGGATCGAGGATATATTCGTCCCAGTATTTCTCCAAGGGGAGCTCTGATACTATTTATGAGAAGAAAGATGGATCGATGCGGCTGTGCATAGACCATCGTGAGTTGAACAAAGATATAATATGGAATAAGTACTCGCTGCCAATAATAGACGACTTCTTCGATCAACTACAAAGGGCATCTATGTTTTCAAAAATTGATCTTCTTTCTGGCTATACCATTTGTCACACCACAATCCAAAATATGTAGGAATAAGAATATGCAAGCATACTATCTGGTATGTATACACAGGCTACTCCAATATATGGATCCCACGAATACACACGTGCAATGTAATATGAGTACATCTCATAGTAGATTAATCACAATCAAGGGTATACTATATATCATCTACATAAAATGAAGGAAATAGATAATCAAATATATCAAATGAATCAAGTACGAAGTAGTCCAAAAGATCTAATAGTCGGGTGGAGACAAATTCACTTCCAAATGATTATATCAAAACTAGAATAAAATGGAGTCTGACCTCCAAAATAAATGAAAAAAATAATAGCAACTAAATAGGTTCATCAACTAAAAGAAATCAAATAAACACAAAGGGTAAGACCTCCTTGATAGAGAACGAAGTATCAGATCATTGCCCATACACCTGCGATATGAGGCCTTCCACTACCCTATCCATAACTAGTGGACTCGTCGATACCAATATCACCAACTCCAACAAACACTAATAAAAGCTACCCAATATGCCACTCAGGGATCGGCTACTCGTGCATAAACATTCCTTCTCCAAATACTAGCCAGTATCCCTTTCGGATAATTCTTACCATGGTGGTTCAATGACCACAAACATAAAATTCATTTCTATGCACCTAGAAATCACTTGAAATCAAATATATCCATTCCACTTGAACAACTTAACTCTATTGCATTCCTTGAAGTCCCGACACACTTCCTTTAATAGTCGCATCAATAATATACTCACGGATAACATCACCCCTATTGATATCTTGTTGCTCATCTACTATCCCATTTATCCCAATTCAACTTATCCTCATTCCAAGTATCCTGCTTTACATACTTCTCAAACCATACAATGTGTTATCTGAGGCCATCGCTAATCAACAAAATACCTGCATCAGAAATTATAACATATTTAAACTTATTGTATAGATTGCTCAGTATAACTTTGAGGAGGGTCAAAATATTTGATCATAGAAGTAACTCAGAGTTGAAAAGAAACAGTTGAGGGTCCAAGTAAGTAAAGTCGTTCTCAGATACCATTATGTCACGCACTAATCCCGTAAGACCGACAGTCTCCATTGGACATGATGTCGTACATGCTTAAATTTGTACTTGTACAAGGCAATAACGAAACACATTCTATATCTCAACTCAAGTACAATTCATTGCAGTAGAAATAAACAGAGTCGATAGACAAAAGATATATGAAACATGATTATCTTTTTGATAATTTACAGCAGAATTACAACTAGGCTAGGCCAAAAAATAACTCAATTACAAATATTATATATCAATACAATAATAATACCACAAGGCTTACAACTCACTCAACTAATACAACAAACATTATCAATATATTATGTCGTCGAACAGCTTCAAGTGACAACTGAGCTCCAACACCTCAGCACTCCCAAACAAATATCCATACCTGTCGGGTTGGGGCCAGCATACTGGAAAATATACTAGTGAGTGGCCCAAAACCAACTTACCAAAAACTAATGCGTTGATTAAGTGAGTAAAAGCAGATATTTTGTGGTCTTTATAATCTTGTCTTAGGGTCAGTTATATGTCATAACAAGCATGTGTTTGTAAGCATAAAGGTTTCACTCCGTAAGGTAGATCTTATCCAATACTTACCATCCATGTTATTACAATAATATCAATCATAATACTTTAATGTGTCATAAATTGTGTTCTTGCATAAAACATTTGTTAGCCTTCACAAAATACATATATATGTTTGTGTTTAAACTCATCCCAATGACAACTAATTAAGCCAGCAAGTAGATGACAATTTGCATGCAACTTAACTATATAAAGGCCACTGACACAACAAGCCATATTGCATTATTTTTTGGTAAGACGACGATCCTTCGTGTGCAGGTAGAGAGCCCCACGGAAGGTCCCAAATTACCCATATTATGATATGTAGTGTCCCGCTCCTCGTGGTCCACTATGTAATACCCACGACTTGCTAACTCAGTCTTGAACTGAGTATTTGGGAAAACTTTTACCGGTATCGATTGATCACGGATGAAATGCAATGAACCTTTCCAATTGATGGATCAACTTCTATTAAAATGAATCCAAGGGTTTTCATTGGATATTTTCTTTCGCTGCTTGGTTTTGATGAATGCGTTTTCGTATTAGTTTTCGATGATTGGTTTTCATTGTTCGATTTCATCCCATTTCATATTCATTCTGAATCTTGAGAGAAAGAGACCGAAGTATGCTAATCAAATGTTGGTACCAATGTAGGATGCTTAGGAGGAGCATGAACGGTGCGTGAAGTCCCTCCCTATCTCGAATAAGATTCATTTTGGTGAGGTGCTTTGACCGAGCTAATATTTATCTCCACTCCCTAAGAAATTGATCCCTAGTCCACACTTTTGTTGCGTCCCTCTGACCAACGATACCACAATAACAAAAGATAAGAGAAGATAAAGGAATTGAATCAAATGCTGGATTATGTACTGCTTCTTAATCTGTTTCCATATGAATAATACATGTTGTCCATGATTATGCTTCAAATATTTAGACATGTACAGACGGACTTGTACATGTTGCCACATGAAAGAGAAGTGTCCCAAAGCTAGGAGCTATAGCTCTGTTGCGAACAAAAGAAAGGCACGAATCAACGTGTCGTTTAACAGTTGCACAGTCTATGATTTAATTGATAGGCATATAGATTATGCATTGGTCCTGGACAACTTGTGTACAAGAAAACTAGATCTCTCGGGCAGTTCTTGGGGTGCCTCGAAATGCTCGGCCTAGGAGAGATAGTTTAGACACCCTGAGGTACAAGAAACCTCGCTATCAGAGGGGTGTTGCATCACGTCCAAAAGCGACAAGTTGAACCCAAAAGTCACAGCGGCTAATAATAGGAACTACCCGTGGACCACTATGTAGTTAGGTGCATGCATATGAATAGTTTTTAATACAAAGCCTAACACTGAACAAAGAGATGAATAACATGCTTATTATTATATGCAAATTATGCTAACCTATTTTGTGCAGGAATGACTGTCGGCGATAGGTAAGATTTATTATACAAGTGCTTTCTACTTCTATGCTTCTTATGAATTTCTTAAAAAGAACCTAGACAAGTAGAAAGATCACTAGTGAATAACTGCTAGCTTCACATGTTAGTGTAGATTTATGTAAATTTGGCCAAAAGTTATTCGCCAGTACATGATGTGTACTGACCCACGTTGTGGGAATTATTTCAAATAGCAAAAATACAGGAGATTTTAGGTGAGGCGCTAAAGCTTGTCCAGCCCAGTAGAGCTTGTGGATCACCTAGCTAGAAACTATTTTTATTTCAAGTCAAGTTGCAAGTTTTCCTTTGAATGTGTCTTTACATTTCGAGTATATAATAAAGGGATATGATGTATGGGCATTGTGGCTATTTTTAAAAGAGTTTCAAAGAAAAATATGTAAGCCAAGCTATGGCATTTTGAGTCGCAAAGCTTTGTACTTATATTCCTATCATGTTATTAATAAAATGAAGTATTTTTATTTCAAATCTCTGTCCAATATTTGGTTTTCTGTAATTAAATGTGCTGCATCCGTGTGTTTTGCTTTGTCTAGTTGTATTTTGCAGGTACTTGCTTTGTGCAAGTACAACTTAGGTTTGTACGACATCATGTCTTAGAGAGGACAAACGATCCCATATGGATCAAAGGGAGGACGAACGACCCTAGCGGGATCGGGGCGTGACATGAAGCGCCCTTCTAGTCTGGATAACAAGCTCCAATAAAGGTCCCGTAATATCCCATGCGTGAAGCACCACATAATTTTGTCACGGTTGGCGATCCATTGGGCCTAAATATACCGTGGCACCATACCACAGCCCAACAGTTTCATGGTACCACACCACATCCACACTACTCCTGGAACCACGCAACTCATCCATACATTTCCGTGGCACCAAGCCACACATCCATATTATATCGTAGCACCAAGACATATTTTTATCATTCCACATCTCTGCATAAACAAGATAATATATAACCAAATATACAATAATACTATGTTCCTTATGACAATAATAGTGAAATAATTCGTGTGATACGTATCTAATTACAATCATATCAATCTTTTTTGTCTTAATTTTTTATTAGCATGCAACAAACTCATAGCATAAAGAACTAGACATGCAACATCAATTTACTAAGTGTGAAGGTAAAGGAGAGTAGGATCAAAACCATCCACTATAAAGAAATGTCAATTTTTTTCGATCGAACAGATACCGAACCACACCTTAGATAGACGATTTGATGTGATACGCAAACTTCTTAATCAATAAAACCATACAAATGAGTCATGCTCCTAAACCATCTAACCTGACCGAATTAAGTAAGCATGTATCTCCACTTAAATCCTATAATTTCTTGCACAACACAAATCCAAATCAACATATATAAACCAAGAATCCAACATAATGCCTTTGTTCAGAGCGAGGCATAACACCAATCACATAGATCATTGAATGATACCTTTTAATGAACCCAAGCCTAACCAGGCCTTCGAGCCAACAAACCTGCACAATGATATTGATAAGCCAAAGCCTAAGCACTCCTGCCATGTGGCCAAATGAATTAATTAAAGAGATTTTTTCTCTTGCAGGTGAAATATCTCTCTAATCAATCCCTTTGGCCAATCCCAACCCTTATGGATCCATCTTCTCCACTTCCAAAGCTTTCCTCATATATACATATGTTCATAATGAATCGCATAACACAATCGATGGAATTAAATGCTAGTTGTACGTACTGCATATGTTTATCCACTACACCAAAAAATGCATTTAGGAACAGTTTTTTAATGTACCTAATATTTTTAGGAACATATAAAAACCGTTCCTAAAAGTGGCGTTGCAATTTTTGGAACGGTTATAAAGCGTTGCAAATTGTCGTTTGGAACGGTTAGAAGACGTTCCTAAATTAGATTTTGGAACACATATAATGTGTTCCTAAAATATATTTGGAACGCCTATGAAGTGTTTCTAAAATTCTTTTGAAACACATACTATACGTTCCTAAAGTATTTTTGTGACATCTTTAAACCGTTTCTAAATGTCATTCTGAAACGTTTTGCAACCGTTCCTACACTACACCAAAAAAGGGTTTTAGGAATGGTATAAATGTGTTCCTATTATTTTTAGGAACGCTTAATAACCGTTCATATATATATATATATATATATATATATATATATATATATATATATATAAGAAATCACAAAAGAATGAAACAATAAAAAAATTGCAAAAATTGTAATATATCGACCCAAACAAAGGCCGCCAAAAGATCACAACATTTAACAAACTTTAAGTACCAGTATTTTCACCATCTTTGAAATAGCATGTTACATAATTTCTTTCACACAAATAGTTGTTGAAAGTATAAGCCTGTGATTTTCTACAAGAAAAGGGGGAAAAATGATTAGCCAACTTGTATGATCTAACCTTAAGCCTAAAGAAAAAATAAGGGAGAAGGCATATAAGGTTCACATTATCTCCAGTTGGAAAGTACTAAATTGTCAGTCTTGCTAGATTTGCCTTTGAATACTTCTCTAATGTCTTACAGAGCCACTAGAGTGGTTTGATATTTGGAACGGCTTCTGAACAGCTTCCCGCAGAAAGCTCCCTTCAAATCCTTGAACTTAAAACGACCACCCGAACACTTGGATTCCTTGATGAACTTCTTCAAGCTAACATTTTCTTCCCTCAGTATATCCATAGACAGAGATAGCTGTCTGATAACCTCCCTCTTCTCGTCACCCTTCCTTTCTAGTTCAGACATGAAACTAACCTTCTCCACCTGAAGCCATTCTACTTGACTCATTAGCTTTGCAACATGAGTCTCACTTCTCTTTTCCGGCACCTCTTCTATCATACTCTTGTCTTCGGCTTTGTCAAGTTCAGGACCAGAAGGTTTTGACTCCATGACTAAGGAATCAGCGAAGGACTCAGATGATTCTTCTCTTATGATCTTTAGCTTGCTGCGGATTCTTCCAACTGCTTCAACCGATGGGCTTAACAGATCACTCTTTCTATCCATTCCTAGGAAGTCTTTTGAGCTACTCTCATCTGGTTCACCAAGGACAACTTCATAACCCTTACAAGCAGTATCTGTTGTGTTGCTTGCCTCACTGTCAATATCTTTAAGTTCTTCAGTCACTGGATTAGTGACACCACCAACACTAAGCATCTCGTACTCTCCCAACTTTCAAATTTACGGCTTCTGGTTTAGGAAAGCCAACTTCAGGCAGCACAGAATCAACAGGATTGGTGAAAGCATCAACTTCGGATACATATCCTTTGAATCTTTCCTCTTGGCCTACTTCATTTGAGTAAGTTGGGAGCCAACAGGAAAGTTTATCTTCATATAGCTGCTTCACTGAGAATTCACCCATTTTCCTAGAAAAATTATAAGGATAATATAAGTAAAAAATTCTTTAAATAAATTGAAAAACATAACCATGAGATAATTAGAAAGGAAGAAGAATCCAAACTCAAACCACAAGATAATATGATCCGATTTTAGGTGAGCTAAAGGACGAAATTAGCTTACCGGTAAGACTATCTTTCCTCTTATTTCACGAAGTTCACTGTATCATGCAGAAACTATATCAGACATGATTTAATATGTAATAGCAATTGAAAGAATAAACAATGAACAAAATATGATCAACTCAGCGCATCTGATGCATGCAATAAACACAATAGCAGTGCATGAGAAGTGTTTACTGGCATAAGGATCGTATTCTTAGGGGAAAATTGTTGCATCTTCATATCCAAAGAGTAGAACTTCAAATTATTACAAATTAACCAATCTCACTTGGGAATAAGATCAAAATATTGCCAATCATGCGCTAAATATATACTATATCCATACTAAAAATTATTAAATTCTTACCTTGGTTTGATTCCGAGAAAACACCCATGGGTACGAAGTCTTTAAACATATTCAATGAATAGCTCTCTAGGTTATTGCCAGTATCATTTTGAGCCAACTCCATGAACTGTCATTAAACATTACTCAATAATTGTCCACAATAATTATCGGAAAGTAAAAAAAAGTAAACTCTTTGTTATACATGTGCATTTCACCTATTTACCTTGCATCGGGGGATCAGAAGAGCCGCTATCAGAATTGTTGTTGGTATGGTTCCTACAGTACACTATGCAGAACCATAGAAGCCTGGTAGCTAAAATGGCAAATCCGAGGCCACCTGCAGCACCTCAAACTATCACCCCAAGTGAGCTCGACATCTGGTGGGCGCTTCACTTGGTCTATACATTTGAATTTTATCAAAAGGAATTCTGAACAATCACATTTCGTAATAGTAAAACATAGGATCAGCCAACCATACAATGCAGGTATGGGAAGAGAAAGATGATCCCAAATTGCATAGAATCAAGCAGAAAAGTAGGAATAATAATATAGCAATGCAGTCACCCACATTGTTCTAATAGGAATAAGAACAAAAAAATGTAAATCTGGAGATATTATTCCCTTGACCTCACCTTGGCCAGATGGCAATGAATCAAGATTTGCTCTTGACTGAACAATTTGTATTGGTAGATGAGAACTTCATAGCTAAATATATCAATGCGCAAATAATATACTGATATGGTAGATGAGAACTTCATTGCCAAGGTAGCAGATGCAGGTATGGCCCTTAAATACACAACATATTCTTATGTATTTATTTTTCCATAAATTGGTATTCATGTTGATACTTTGATGCTTGCCCAAAGATATGACGTAAAAAGCAAGTTATTTTTATGGAACTACAATGGACACGCACTACAATTAGCACTATGTTGCAGCAGGATAGATTGAGGGCTAGAATTGTGAGGCGTCTGCAACTGGTTGAATGTATAGTCAACTACCATGTAGATAAATTTTCATAAAAGTTCTTCACGGTTTTACTACTGGCCTTGACCTAGTCTATTGTATGGAGAAATCGAGTAGCATAAATTATTGCCTTCATACCAAGTCTGCGTCAACAATTGGTACTGGAGCAAGATTAATGCTTGCTTTTTTGTGTGAAGCGGCAAAGGATCAAAAATAAATTATGATTATGGGCACGCCTAGACACCACATCTTGAGTGGCTCCGAGATAGAGATGGACTACTTCATAGAATAAGTCTAGCAACTTTGTCAAACTTCGAAAATCAACTAGGTCAACACTCAAAATCTGAAAACTAATACATGGGAGAAGATCAAGAGAAGATTCAAAAGATATTGAGATTGAAGGTTCAAAAGATTTTATACAAAGTGGTTACAGTATGCTGATACATAACTTTAAATAAGGGGATTGGTATATGGAGGAGGGAGTTTGACTAGTTGAGATGGTTGTGTAATTATCGAGCTTAAACAACAAACTAGTGCTCCTTACATGGACGACTTCCGGGAGAAGATTCAGTCTATTTTTCTCTACTTATTTGAGAAATGGTTACTTACACATTTTTATTTTCTAAAACATCATAAAACCATAAAACTGAACATCTTTTAAATCAATAATGAAATAAACTCATGTATTACCTTTGGTTGATGGTAATCATTTGACAGGTTTGGAAACAAGGTAAAGTCGCCATAAAATTATTATTGCAATCCTTTTTTTTCCTTTTTGTACATTGCAATTTGTTTCAACTACACTAGTGAATAACAGAACATAAGACTGAAACCAAATAATTTGGTCATATTATGTACTAAAAAACTATTCTCAAGAAAAAAAAAACTTAAAAACATTCATCTGTATATGACTGAGAAAGATTAAGCAAATGTGTATTTGTGTGTGTGTGTGAGAGAGAGAGAAGAACCTCTTCGCTTGATGCGTCCATCGTCGTTAAACTCCTTTCCAGCTTCCTGTTGGTTGGCCCTCTGTAAGGATTCCTCCACAAAGAGGGTCATTCTTGGCAACTCCATTGCCATCTCCAGTGGGTTGAAAATGGAACAGGATGGGGATGAGAATCTATAGTTCTCTTGTATTCACAAAGAGAGATACAAACAGGACAAACCACATATAACAAGGTTGACCGAGAGTGTAATGAGGAGCAGAAGGAATATAATTGAACAAAATGAAAGACAAGTTCTCCATCCAAACTTTACAGTCTGAATCATTCTTCTTGTTTAAACATGATATGAAACTTCTCCTGGTTTTGTGATAGACTTGATATTTAATCTCTCTCCTATATGTCTAAAAAACAGCATGCTTTCAAAGAATGACCAAAAGAATATGGAAATTTTAGATAATTGGCACACAAAAAAAACTAACAAAACCACACAATAAGAATTCTAACAGAAAGAGTGCAACTCGTGAAGAACTATAGGGAAAAACGACCAACTAAGCACCTTAGAACGGATAATTTTTGAACAAAGGATGAATCTAAATACATATATACAGTATGCCCATCATAAGTTTCACCTAGACAAATCTTTTCTAAAAAAGGCTTAATTTTTTTTTGGGAGTAAATTTTCAGGAGAGCTTCAAAAATAAGAGACAATCTAGGATCATTATATTCTCCACTGTACAAAGTATAAATGAATTAGGCACAAGGGCATGATGGACCTCCTGCGTCCACCTATAATCAGTGTCACCAATGCAAGAAAAAGAAAAGAAAGAAAGAATCATGTGATTTAGGAAATGCAAAAATCAGCTTATCACAACTCACTGTAATCTCCATAGGAGCAAATAGTTTTGCATTATCATCTTGTTCTATCGGCATGGGAGGATATTTGATGTTTTTTCACTCAAAACCGTATCTGCAAGACAAATTTTCAAAAGATAACTTACCGGCAACATAATAGTGAAAAAAATTGTCTGTCTGCAATCTGATATATGGAAAAAGTATGAAAAACTGGAAAACCTTCTCATTTAGATCCAAAGCAAGCTCTTCAGTGTCAAAAATCCATATCCATAGGCCATTTGCATCCCTGGCATCCCCATTAAATAACACAGAAGGTTATATAATACAGATGAGAATATTCAGCGCCAAAGAACACCATAAAAATATATACATAGACAAATTGAGTGGCATCTTATTGATTATAGCAATGGCCGAAAATGATTTTCATGGGTGCATATGGCATAGCCAACTACATAGTAGATGAGAATTTCAGTCAAAAAGGAAGGTTCTTACCTTTTATTTGGTATTGGCAGCAGATGCATTGGAACATATGTCACTGAAGAGTCGTGTGCAAGGGTAATCCTATAGCCTATTCAAATCTCATCTCAGAGGGAAAAAAAGTTTTGAAAGGTATGCTTAGAGGTCAAATAAAAGATCTGACTACAAGCCTAGAAGAGTCTTGGAGGATATCTCAGAGGTTTGAAAGGTATGCTTAGGGGACCTCGTGTCTTCCGGAAGGAAGCTTGAGGATAATCCTATAGCCTAGCTGACTTCAAGACGAGTCTTTTCCGATGCAAAACCCAAGGCTTTACTAGAAATTATTGGAGAAAAGGGGCCTTTTAGGATGCCAGAAAAATGCTTAATATCCCACCCATGAAGGAGATAGAACTTTGTACTGACAGAATTTTATCTAGACGTGCACCAAGTATATGCGTGCAGTAGTGATGATCCATTGGGAATATCATATGACACATTAGTGCATACTAGTGTAGGTGCACCAAGTATATGCGTGCAGTAGTGATGATCCATTGGGAATATTACTGTCAAATGTGTTAGTTTAACCCTAGATTCACTCTGGTACATGCCTGATGTGTCTAAATAGCCCCTGCACTTGACAGCCGTTTAATGTACTTGTAGCATATGTTGATCAATTTAGTGACAGTTCATTACGATTGTAAAAGTATGGTATATCTATTTTGATCTGGTGGAGTGGAGGCTTCATGCTCTAGGGGCAAAGGAATCACGAGATCAGACTTTTAGGATAGAAGCGAGGGGTGGACTATGATTATGGTCCGAATGCTGGTAGTTGGTATTTGTTAAATTTGTGGGGTTTTCAGTTTTTTTGTTGTTGTCGTCATCATGGTTTGATGTTTCGAATTTCGAGATAAAATTATGATTAGTTTTTAGTTAATATTTGAGTCAATCTTTTGGAATATCACATTTGGTAGAGTTTTATTTATTGTCTAAATAAATCCAAATCCTTTTAGGATGGGAATTCATGCAAGGCTATATAAAGGCCTATGCCAGAGATCATGATCATTATTTTTAATAAAATTTTGACCATTTGTCGTTGGGTTAGGGTTGATCATTGGTTCGAGTACTTGTTCTTTGATCTCATTTCAGTGATGTTGATTATCATCCCACATATAAATGCCATTGTGTAATGTGTTATACAGCATCAGATTCATATTAACTGAAACAACACATCATGAGTGATGAATTTCATGAAAAGTTAAAGGATATGAAGAACACCTTAATGGAGATGTTGGATTAGATCATGGTGATGTTGGAGAAACAATATGGGAAATGGTGTGCCTATTCAAATCGCATCTAAAACCTTTCTTCTTCTTTTATATTTTACGAAACAACAACTCTTCCCGAAAAATTTGTCAGTTAAGAAAGAAGCATTATACAGTCACTCATTTGAGATCAGAAATTGTGTGCCGTCATTGAGATGACCGATCGCTAAGGGGAAAATCCATTTCAGTACATTGGGACCTAAAATCTGAGCAACACAGGAATATCATATAGCTTCCACAGGGTATAATGTGAATGACATTGCAATGTAAAACGTAGGTGGTAAATCTATTAAGAATGACAAGATAGAGGTATGTTACCATAATTAGGTTGTTGTATGCACCAAGATCATAAGGACGTTGATACTTCTGACCACTTTTCCTAGCTAGCCACATTGCTCTTACTGCCTCTCGATACTGGTTGTCAATGTTGGTGCACATAAATTATTACTACTAATTAGATTACTATAGCTTGTCATATAACATCTGATCTTTGCACCCAAAAAAGGAAAAAAAACTCACCTGTATGGTTGACATATTATGAGTTAGGAGATAGATGTGCCAACCCAATGGTGGTACTCAAGCTTAAAGCAACAATAATGGTACCACAGAGAACCCGACATGTTATGTCGTATTAGATGACAAAGAAACAAGCTAGAAACAAGATGTCATAAAAATTAGTATTAGAAGCGAAGTTCACTACAAAGAAATAAGCAAAGTCCACTATAATAACTCATTCAGTGAAAAGGAACATGGTTGCACGCTTCCATGGTGCTAAAGAAGTAACATTAGAACAACAAAAATTACCAGCTTATTCTGCAGAGACAAAATGACAAACCACAATCATTTTCAATTGGTACAAAAGCTTTTACTAACAAAAAGAAAATAGAACAGTATGCTATGTCCTAATAAAGATATTTCAGAATCTCAGATGGAGAAAGTGTCCCACCCGGGCCACCTCTATATCCCCCCATAAGCTAAAGTAGAAACGATCATCAATAGACCTACAGGAAGGACTGATCAAGTGCTTATCTTTCAAGTTTCAAGTGCTACAACTGATTACACCAGCAACATGAGAAGAAGTTCTACGTCATCCTCTAAGGTCTCAGGAATCAGGAGGGTCCCAAGTTTCAATATGTGTATGAAATGGAATAACATATCAATAGAGAAAGGAATCACACGGTTGTTGCATCAGTGATAAGGTTGTATTTATCAATTTGTGCATCGATATTAGTGTTAGCAAGGTTGTAAAGTCGGTAGGCACAAATTGGGTGGGCACCGGGCGTCTAGCGCCTAGACCGCCTAGTTCTAGGCAGTTTATAAAAAACAAAAACCATGTTGAATTTAATGGAAGTTGTCCATAAAACCCAAAAATGTGCATAGTCAGGCATCGGGGGCACTACGCAGTCATCGCCTAGGCGCCCGCCTAGGCCGATTTTTAGAACTGTGAGTGTTAGTATCTAATATTATAACGTTACTATCATTTATTAAACATTTGAGAATGGTGATTACTAATAGTATATAAATAATTGCCAAACACATTATCAATTTCTAGCTAGTTGCTTACATAAAAGACCTTGTGAGATAAACTACTGAAATCATGATCCTTCAGAATGGTACAGCTCATGAATATCACCTGGAACAAGGAAACGAGGCATCTCAAACATACCGTGAAACAGTTAACCTTATTAGCTTGAAGAACCTAAAACAATTTACAAACCAGAGAATAGACGGATCCCATAGTAGCATGTAGTATAAAAATGATGAAGAGCTTATAATTCCAATATCCCACACAATTGTTAATCCACACACAATGATGATTCTGACACCAGAAGAAAATTATAACTTTTTTATTTGATCGGAAACATCAACTCTTCTTTTATATTTTATAAAACCACAACTCTTCCTATAAGTCCTCCTAGAAAACCCTACAAGTTCTAGAAGTTCTACAAGTCCTCCTAGAAATCCTACAAATCCTATAAGTTTTTCAAACTGTCTTCAATTTTGTGCAATTGATGTGTTTTAACCATACGAAAGTATTTAAGATTATAGAGCATGCTAAAATCGCACAAAAATAATTGAGAAAGGGATATTGTGAATTGAGTTACTTTGGGGGAGAGATTAGCACCGAGCGAGACCGCAGATTGTGATCCTGCAAGAATGGTTTGCCAGTCCCTTAGCTTGCAAGCTTCACTAATTTTACCGAAGTGGCTTCTGAGCGCTTCTGCTTATGAGACATCACTAGGACTGGCTTCATTTTGCGATAGCTTGAAGTGATGGATTGCTTTTCTTAACTTCTCCTAATCTGGAAAGAAAAGGAAAAAAACTGTTCATCAACAAAACTCTGAATTTTTGCGAACTTGTACTTCTCCATGTTCGTGTTTGATCATCCTCTTTATGTTGGTAATCAGGTGAAACTAACCTGACATAGAGGCTTGCCAATCGATTGTGTGCTCGGCAATAATTTGAATCAAGCCTCACAGCCTCCTTGCACTCGGCCACCACTTCGAGCAGCCGACCTATGCCCGCTAATGCCGCTACAAGTTCTACAAGTTCCAGAGTAAAACATAGAAACTAGAAAGAACAAACCCTTCCTTGGTGGATGATGGCGATCGTACGCGGATTCTTCCTCGGTGGCTGATGGTCCTTCAAACCCTTTTCTGCGATGGCTACCGTACGCCGATGCCGATCGTACGCGGATGGCAATCCTCAAACCCTTCTCGATGGCGAGCATATACGAGTTTGATGGAGAGAAGAAGACGGAGGGAGCGTACGCGGGTTTGATGGCAAGACTATGGCGAGAGAGAGTAATAATTTGGAGGGAGATTGAAAGATCTGGAGGGAGATAAAAAATTTGTGAAATATAAGAAGGGGAAACGGATTGGAAAGTTTGGAACGTTTAGGTTTAGGTTTAGGTTTGGTGAATATTTTTTTGCTTGGACACTTTATTTAGCAGGCACGTGAGATGCACGTGGATGCAATCCCAATTTTGAACATATTTGGAACACTACAAAAACGTTTTTGAATAAATATTTTTTCTAAAAAATAAATTAAAAAATATTAGGAACATTTTTTCGATTCGAAACATATTTTATATGTTCCCGAACCTAGGAACAAAAAATAAGCGTTCCGGATTGAAAAATACCTAGCGTTCCTAATTTGCCATTTTGGTGTAGTGATCTTATATGTATTGATGATGGTATTGAATAATAACCTCATTTTTTCCATAGCAGCAACCCACACCTACTTGACTGTATTGGTGATGTAATCACTAACAGGGCCGGCCCCGCGGTTTGGGTTGCCTTAGTCGGAGCTAATTTTTGTTGCCCTTTACTCTTATTGAAAGATAAATGTTTAATTTGGATTTTTGTTGGACCGGTCATAAGAAAACTAAATGGCCTGGAGGGTTGTCCTATGAAGGGGGGTTGTCCAAGCCCGAAGTCTTGTCAGGCTTACCCCAGGGCCGGCACTAATCACTAATGTGCCATAATTTATAATTAACTATTATTGTTAGTAATCTATGTCGGTCTAGTTTATCGAAACCATTTGTTTAGCAAGAACATCCATTTTGACTCTACTTGTATATCTCTAATTTTCACACAATTTAGATTCACATATGGCAGACAGAAGAAGTTGTAGTAGACGGGGTCATTCTTCCCATACTACACCAGGTTCATCTTCTCGGCCACCTTCACTTGTGGATGATATTTTATCGTTCACGGAAGAATTATCACCATGAATTTTATTCTCTTCATCCAAATATTGTTGGAGTGGGTGGGGTTCCCAACCTATGTTGAGAAGATCCCGGAGTGCGACGAGCGCCGTCTGATGTCGGAGAAGCTCGGGAGTAGTTGTTACTGCTGCTGCTGCCCCAAAGGGGGTTCTGGACCCAGTCTGCCGAGTTCGGGCCGAACTCGGTCCCAGGTCGAGTTCTGGCCGAACTCGGTCTGGCCGTTCCAGGGTTTGGCCATCCAGTGCTGGTTGCCCCGCACAGAGTTCTGGCCGAACTCTGTGTGTCGGGAGGCTGAAGCGGATTTCAGGATGAGTTTTCATCATTGGATCTAATCCAACGGTCCAGGTTGGTTGCGGGATTAGGGAGATATATTGAGTTTTCTCAACCCTAACTCATTATCGCATTGGACAACACAAGTTTGAGAGAGAAGGAGGCAAGAGTGCCATTGCAACTTCAGAGAAGAAGACGGAGGATTGAAGGTCGTTTTCGAAGGAGATCGTGTTTCGGGTAATCTCTACTCGTCGTTCTCGTTCTTCGTAGCCTTGTGATTATTGTTCTTGTCTCTGAGTGTTGTGGGGATCCGATTTGGATCGGGAGGAGTTTGTAGAGGGTGTAATTCTTCTATTCCATTAGTGGAGGCTTCTCAGGGTTGGACTCCGATCGTCCCGTGGTTTTTCCTGCAAGGGTTTCCACGTCAAAAATTCTCTGTGTCTGCGTGGTTGTTTTTGTGTGCTTGTTTTTGGGTTCGTGCGTTGTTTGCTCGGTCCTCTCGCAGGTACTCTCCGGTTTGGGGAAAGGTTTCCGTGCTTCTTTCCCAACAGAGTGGTATCATAATTCTTCTATTCCATAATTCTTCTATTCCATTAGTGGAGGCTTCTCAGGGTTGGACTCCGATCGTCCCGTGGTTTTTTCTGCAAGGGTTTCCACGTCAAAAATTCTCTGTGTCTGCGTGATTGTTTTTGTGTGCTTGTTTTTGGGTTCGTGCGTTGTTTGCTCGGTCCTCTCGTAGGTACTCTCCGGTTTGGAGAAAGGTTTTCGCGCTTCTTTCCCAACAGAGTGGTATCAGAGCATAGGTTTTGTTCTGGCTGATACCAACAGAGTGGTATCAGAGCTTTGGGTTCAAAGGGTGTCAGGAGTTGGCAGAGGAACCAGAGAGGAGAGATGGACGCGAAGCCGGTGCGCATGGTGAACCTCAATGGCACAAACTATCATTATTGGCGGAGCAAGATGAAGGATTTGCTATTTGTCAAGAAGCTGCATCTACCTGTGTTTGCAACCGAGAGGCCCAGTGATAAATCCGAGGAGGACTGGAAGTTCGAGCACATACAGGTGTGTGGATACATACGGCAGTTTGTTGATGAGAACGTGTACAACCACGTTGCCAATATCGAGCACGCGAAGACGTTGTGGGATAAGCTGGAATCCTTGTATACGAAGAAGACCGGGGTAAACAAGTTGTTCCTGATCCGAACGATGATGGATCTGCGGTACAAGGATGGGGCGTCTATTTCGGATCACTTGAGTGAGTTCCAGGGCGTGGTTGACCAGCTATCTTCTATGGGAGTCAAGTTCGACGACGAAGTTCAGGGACTGTGGCTGCTGTGTACCTTGCCAGACTCGTGGGAGACCGTACGAGTATCTATGATCGCTTCTGCTCCAGAGGGCGTGGTCAGTCTGGAGTTTGCCAAGAGCGGGGTGTTGAATGAAGAGATGCGGAGACGTTCTCAGGGCACTTCATCCACATCCCACCACTCAGAGGTACTTGTTTCAGAGAGCCACGGAAGGGGCAAAAGCAGGGGTCCAGGTGGTGGCAGAGACAAGAGCAGGAAGAAGTCCAAGGGTCGGTACGAGGACTCAGAGTGTTATCATTGCGGTAAGAAGGGCCATATCAAGCGGAATTGTTTCGCTTGGAAGAGAGAGAAGAAGGACGACAAGGGAAAGCAAGAAGAGAACACTACAGCGGCGGCCTCGATGCATGGAGGCGATGTGATCGTCGTAGGTGATGAGGTCATTACTAACCTCGCCTGCGATGACAATTCTTGGCTGGTGGACTCAGGGGCTTCAGCACATGTATCTCACAATAGGGCACTGTTTGCCACTTACACGACAGGCGACTGTGGCGTGTTGAAGATGGGCAACGGAGATGTGTCGAAGGCGGTTGCCGTTGGAGATGTGCATTTGAGAACGAAGACGGGTGCAGTTCTTGTTCTCAAGGATGTTCGTCATGTCCCTGATATCCGTTTCAACCTGGTGTCGGTTGGAAGGTTGGATGACGAGGGATTCTTCAGTCTCTTCGGGAATAGTCAGTGGAAGCTTTCCAGAGGTTCGATGGTGATTGCCAGAGGAAGCAAGAAGTCCGGTCTCTACTATATGGAGGGGAGCGCAGAGGGGGCACAGAAGGTGAACGCAGTCAGTGATGCGTCTACCGAGTTGTGGCACAGGCGGCTCGGCCATATCAGCGAGAAGGGGATGAGCTACTTGGTGAACAGGAAGGTGATTCCGGGGCTCAAGTCTACAAAGTTGGAGAAGTGCACGCACTGTTTGGCTGGGAAGCAAAATAGGGTGTCTTTCCAAAGTCACCCAAGTTCGAGGAAGCCGGCGTTGCTCGAGTTGATTCACTCGGATGTCTGCGGTCCTATGAAGGTAAAATCTCTTGGTGGTGCTTCTTACTTTGTGACTTTTATTGATGACTGTTCCAGGAAGGTTTGGGTCTATGCCTTAAAGACCAAGGATCAGGTGCTGCCTACTTTCAAGGAGTTTCAGGCCTCCGTTAAAAGGGAGACGGGTAAGAAGTTGTTGTGTGTTCGGTCCGACAATGGCGGCGAATACATCGGTCCCTTTGATGCGTATTGCAGAGAGCAAGGGATACGACACCAGAAGACTCCGCCAAAGACACCTCAGCTCAATGGTGTAGCGGAGCGCATGAACAGGACACTGATGGAGAGGGTGCGGTGTTTGCTGTCAGAGGCAAACTTGCCGGGCAGTTATTGGGGTGAGGCTCTTCTCACAGCTGCTTATATTATTAATTTGTCTCCTAGTGCTCCTTTGCAGGGTGATGTGCCTGACAAAGTATGGTACGGCAAGGAGCCGTCATACAGTCACCTGCGGGCGTTTGGTTGTAAAGCCTTCGTGCATGTACCGAAGGACGAGAGGACCAAACTTGAGCCGAAGACGAGGCGATGCGTCTTTGTCGGCTATGGTCGGGATGAGTTTGGCTATAGACTCTACGACCCAGTGGAAGGAAAGCTCTACAGAAGCAGGGACGTGGTGTTCGTCGAGGATCAGACCATGACCAACACTCAGGATTCTGAGACGCCTTCTGAGGTTGAGGAATTGCCTGAGTTAGAGTCATTTCGCTTCGAGCAGTTTCCAGAGGACATCGCAGAGGATCCAGTTATGGGGGAGCCGGTACATGGAGTTGCTCCCAACCTTGATCATCAGCCTGCTGATGGTGGTCAGGGTGTCCCTCAGGAGGATGAGTATGCCGGAGAGGTAGTTCCTGAAGGGGAGGAGGCTGTCGATATACAGCCAGCACCAGTGGCTCCACTGAGAAGGAGCAACAGGGATCGTCGACCATCTACGAGATACTCGCCGGATGAGTATGTGCTACTGACTGACGGGAGAGAGCCCAAAAGTTTTGCAGAGGCTATGGAAGACGAACACAGGCAGGAGTGGATGGTGGCTATGCAGGAGGAGATGAGTTCCTTGCACACCAATTCTACTTATGATCTGGTGCGGTTGCCAAAGGGCAAGAAGGCTTTGAAAAATCGATGGGTGTTCAGAGTGAAGCAGACGGATGATGCTACTCGCCCTCGATACAAAGCGAGGCTGGTAGTCAAGGGCTACGGTCAGCGGAAAGGCGTAGATTATGATGAAATCTTTTCGCCTGTCGTCAAGCATTCGTCTATTCGGGTGGTGCTAGCATTAGCAGCCAGTTTCGACTTAGAGGTCGAGCAGATGGACATGAAGACGGCGTTCCTCCACGGTGATCTTGAGGAGGAGTTGTACATGGAGCAGCCGGAGGGATTCTGTGAGAAGGACAAGTCACATTTGGTCTGCCGGTTGAGGAAGAGCTTGTATGGTCTGAAGCAGGCTCCGAGGCAGTGGTACATAAAGTTCGAGTCGTTTATGGGGGAGCATGGTTATGCACGGACGACGTCGGACCATTGTGCATTTGTGAGGTATTTTGCCGATGATGATTTTATCATCTTATTGCTCTATGTTGATGATATGCTATTAGTGGGTCGGAATGCCACTAGGATAGCGGAGTTGAAGCGCCAATTGGGCACGGCCTTCTCTATGAAGGATTTGGGCACAGCGAAGACTATTCTTGGGATGGAGATCAGCCGAGAGAGAGAGTCCAAGCTGCTACACTTGTCCCAAAAGAAGTACATTCACTGGGTACTTCAGCGTTTCGGGATGGACGGGTCGAAGAAAGTGAGTTCCTCCCTCGCGGCTCACTTTAAGTTCACTGAGGAGCAGTGTCCATCTACCGAGGACGAAAAGGAAGATATGGAGCGGGTTCCATATGCTTCAGCTGTGGGAAGCCTAATGTATGCTATGGTGTGTACGAGGCCAGATATTGCTCATGCAGTTGGTACGGTTAGCAGGTATCTTTCGAATCCTGGAAGGGTACACTGGAGTGCGGTCAAGTGGATTCTACGATATCTTCAGGGCACTGCTGGTTGGAGACTTTCCTTTGGTGGTGACGAGCCGAAGCTGGTTGGGTATACCGACGCTGATATGGCTGGAGATGTAGACACGAGGCGATCGACTTCAGGCTACGTGATGATGTTTGCGGGAGGAGCAGTGTCGTGGCAGTCGCGGTTGCAGAAGTGTGTTGCCTTGTCGACGACGGAGGCGGAATACATTGCGGCGACGGAGGCTTACAAGGAGCTGTTGTGGATGAAGAAGCTGTTGCAGGAAATAGGATTGAAGCAAGAGCAGTATACTTTGCTTTGCGACAGTCAGAGTGCTATCCATCTTGTGAAGAATCAGACGTTTCATAGCCGGTCCAAGCACATCGAGACTCGGTATCATTGGATACGGGATGTGGTTGAGAAGAAGGACGCGGAGCTTGAGAAGGTGTATACAGATGACAACGGAGCTGATATGTTCACGAAGATTCTACCAAGGGGGAAGTTTGAGTACTGCAGGCAGATCGTCGGGATGACGACGTCCTCCCCATAGTTGTGAAGGGGGAGATTTGTTGGAGTGGATGGGGTTCCCAACCTATGTGGAGAAGATTCCGGAGTGCGACGAGCGCCGTCCGATGTCGGAGAAGCTCGGGAGTAGTTGTTACTGCTGCTGCTGCCCCAAAGGGGGTTCTGGACCCAGTCTGCCGAGTTCGGGCCGAACTCGGTCCCAGGCCGAGTTCTGGCCGAACTCGGTCTGGCCGTTCCAGGGTTTGGCCATCCAGTGCTGGTTGCCCCGCACAGAGTTCTGGCCGAACTCTGTGTGTCGGGAGGCTGAAGCGGATTTCAGGATGAGTTTTCATCATTGGATCTAATCCAACGGTCCAGGTTGGTTGCGGGATTAGGGAGATATATTGAGTTTTCTCAACCCTAACTCATTATCGCATTGGACAACACAAGTTTGAGAGAGAAGGAGGCAAGAGTGCCATTGCAACTTCAGAGAAGAAGACGGAGGATTGAAGGTCGTTTTCGAAGGAGATCGTGTTTCGGGTAATCTCTACTCGTCGTTCTCGTTCTTCGTAGCCTTGTGATCATTGTTCTTGTCTCTGAGTGTTGTGGGGATCCGATTTGGATCGGGAGGAGTTTGTAGAGGGTGTAATTCTTCTATTCTATTAGTGGAGGCTTCTCAGGGTTGGACTCCGATCGTCCCGTGGTTTTTCCCGCAAGGGTTTCCACGTCAAAAATTCTCTGTGTCTGCGTGGTTGTTTTTGTGTGCTTGTTTTTGGGTTCGTGCTTTGTTTGCTCGGTCCTCTCGCAGGTACTCTCCGATTTGGAGAAAGATTTTCGCGCTTCTTTCCCAACAAATATGACACACCTACTACATCATCGGCATGGACCACCCCATCATTGGCACACGATACGTCCTTTGTTCCATGATCAGTAGAAGAAATATGACACCATCATCTCGTCTACCAGTCATTCTGCAGTATCCAAATGGGTATGTGAATATCCTGAGTGGGAGTACGACACTAGCGGTAAGTATCTCAGATAACCTAATGATCATCCCATACCACCAGATAGGTATGTTGGGGAGTTCACACAGGAGTTCTGGCCCCTTAAGAAGCAATGGTAAGTAAACATAATTATAATTTTATATGTTAAATGTTTCTTTCCTTGAACTAATTTTTTTATTAATATTTATAGGTTTATATACCCTATGTCTGCTACCCCAGCACTTGGTGCACTCATCCGGAGAAATTATCATGTGCCTTTCATAAACTTTACTGTTGCTCCAGATTACCCTACTTGTAGGTTTACCCTACTTGTTCCGGATGAGAATAAAATTATATAGCTGGAAAAAATGAACGTATGTTTTACTATATGTCTTGAATTATTATCTTCTGTTAGATTAATCTAAAAAATATTTAATTTGTTAACTGAATCTTGATTGCAAAAAAACTACTGGTGGTCGGACAATCGAGAGGAGGAAATCAAGAAGACCAATAAGGCTACTTACAGCCACAAGATTCGGGATGTAATGGATGACTTGAAAAAAAAAAAAGTAATTTCTCGTAGAAAATGGAGAAAATAGTGAGTTCGCTGCAGAGTACTGGGCGATAATGAAGGAAAATTAAAGACTCTTGAGTTCAAGAAGAGATACGATTAAGCGAAGAAGGCTCGTTCTTGTGTTGGACTACATATGGGTGGACTATCGCCCATGGAAACCTTGTATGCTATGATTTGTTGAAGTATTAAAATTCCTTCACTATATAGTTTAGTATCATTAATGATTCTACTATTTTTTTATATAGGCCGATAAGATTGTGAAGGAGGGTGGATCTCGTGAGTTGGTTTTGCAGAGGTGTTCGAGCACACAAACGAGGGTAAAGACAGGAAGTATGTATACGAGAAGGCGAGAAAGACATTCATAAGCATTATATTGTTAATTATTTATATTATAACTTAACATAGTTAAAATAAAATAGGATAGTTCAGAAAAATATTTTTTTTCAAAATTGTCTTAGGATAGTGTACCGTGGGTGTACAGGATGTGTTCTAATATCTACGGACTGACAAAACCTCTCAGCCCACTCAGGAGATGCATGAGAGTGTTAGACAATTTACAAATGGGCTAGCGCCTGCACCCACACCCCCTCTCATTGAAGAAAACGACCTTTGGATAAAGGTTGTTGGCGGAAGAGGGGAGGACGAATGCATCTATGGCAATGGTTCCTTAGCGACGCAAGTATCGGTGTCTTTAGGACCACGTCCACCTGCTTCTTCCATTGATGTCTTCGCCTAGTTGTTTTCATCCACTACTAAAATAAGTCATATCAGCGATGCAATTAGGGACGCTTAATCAAAATGTCGCTAAAATTTTGCAACTTAGCAACGTAAAAAGTTTACGTCGTAATACGTCATTATTAGCGACTATCAGCGACATATTGCGACTACATTTTGTATAACAAAATTTTTTTTCACCGAAAAGTCGGTGGATGTCGCTATGATTTTATTATCAGCGACGATTATCGACGTCTTACCCTGACGTCGCTAATTTATTTCTAATATACTGCTCGACTTTTCCTTTCCACCCATTTTCACTAGAAAATTTTCCAAAAATATTTCGTTCCCGCCCATGCCGACGACCCCCTGTGCTACTTCGTCGCCCCCCTCCTCCTCTTCTTCCTTCTCCTCCTCCTCCACCACCAACCGCCCTCCTCCTCTTTTTCCTCCGTTGCTGCGTACGCCTCCTCCTCTCCGGGCTACTCCACCGACCCCCTTCTCCTCAACCGCCTACACGCACCGACCTCCTCCTCCTCTCGGCCATCCCCTTCCTTGGTCACCCCCAAAATCAGGTAAACCCTAACCATTTTTCTACTAGCCATTTGACATGGACACGACACAGACATGAATACGATACGAATACATACACTGACACGACACAAACTTAATTCTGACAGAAAATAAAGATTTGATGTAAAATAAATAAGTAAAAAATTCTTACTAGTAAAAAACATAATTGGAAAATCGAGATCATTATTAAATAAAGTTATATGGTTTTACAATGTTTGGTGTCATTATTAAAAAAATTATAAGTCACAGCCTTTACCGACACAGATCCAATTCGGACAAGGTTTGGTGTAAGTATCATGAGAGTATCGAAGAAAGTCCCAATGTGATAGTAATGTGTGGTAGATCATATTGTGCATGTGGTGTCACATGTTCCTGTGAAAGTCCTAATGTGACAGTAACGTGTGGTGTAGTGTGTAGTGCATGAGTGTGGGTATATGTGAGTGAGTGACGTGGGTTAGGTAATATATGCATATATACATATATAATGTGTATATGCATATAGTGTGTTAGGATGTGACAGTTGAATGTCTTCCTGTGATAGTATATCCTATAGTGTGTGTGTCTTACCTATGAGTGTATGTTTGCCACCCATATAATGGAGTTTGAAATTGGAGTTTTCCACATGTCTTTAACTTTAAAATCATGCCTTCATGTTATTACTTTTGTAAGCCTTTGTGTCAGCCCCTGTTTTTCAATTTTAGTTTTATTAGTGCTAATTAATTTTTAATGTCATTTATGGCCTTAAAATAATTATTTAGATTTTTAGGAATTTTTCTAGAATTTTTAAATAATTTTTAAATGAGTTTTATATATTAAAATATCAATTTGTAATTTTCTAAAATATTTTTAATGCATTTTGTAATTTATTAAATTGTTTAGATATCAGTTTGCAAATTCCTATTTGTTCATGCAAATTTTATTTGCATATAATAGCTGCGGGAGGGGATTTGCAAATTGTATTTACATATGGCTACTGATTAGGGGCCTAGTTGTAAAACCTAGAAATCTAGGGACTGTTTTGTAAAACAGTCGTCACCCCCCCCCCCCCCCCGACCGACCAGCCACCTGGCCCCGACGACCCGGCGGATATTTTCCCCTTTTTTCGGCCAACCACCGCCTCAAAAATGCCTATAAAAACCCCCCCTTCGACCCCCCAGTCAAAATCCTAGCTCTACCCACCACCACGACCACCGTAGCCCTTCATCTCCGGCAAAAATCCTAGGTTCTAAACCCTAACTCCGGCGTACCCTAGCGCCGCCCCACCGTCCATCGTCGCCAGTCGCCACCACCACCGTTCGACTCGCCTCGACGAGCCGACCCCAGCGCCACCACTCCGCCACCGCCACGACGCCCCAAGCCGCCGCCTCCGCCTTCGAAACTTCTTCGAGAAGTCGGACACGTGAGTAACAGAACTCAATCGTGTCGTGCGTGTCTCGCCTTCATGCACGAGACTCGCCAGGACACAACGAGCATGGTGCTGTGCTCGGATATGCGAGGCTGAGCTCGTGCGTGTCTTGCATAGCACAGACACGAGGATCCCTGTGTCCCAAACTGTCCGGACACAGGCTCGTGTTTATATATTTTTTTTTATATAATGTCTAACCTAAAACGAAATAAAATGAACTAAAACCCTATTCCTAACAAACGGGCCAACTGGCCCACTGGCCAGCGCACAGTAATTAAAACCCCCCCGCTCTGTTAGCCCGAGTTCGAGCCCCCCTTCTTCTTTCTGTTTCCTTTTTCTTTTCTTTTCTGTTTTCTTTTCTTTTTCTTTTTGTTTTGTATTTATATATATATATATATATATATATATATATGTATATATATATTAATATATATATATATATATATATATGTATATACTGTATTTTAACAGTATTTAATATATATGTATATATTTTATAGTTAGTAAAATATATATATATATATATATGTTTATGTATATATTTTCCTATGTATATATATATTATATATATATACACTATATTATTAAGTGTATTCTTATATATATATATTTGTATATATATATATATATATACTTTATAAATTAAGTATTTTTCCTTATATATCTATATATATCCTTTTAGCATAGGTATGCATATATTCTTTTGTATAAATTTGCCTTATTAAAATAATAATATTTATTTGACTATTACCAAATTGTATTTTTATTGTATTTAAATTACTGCAACCATTTGGTGTCCAAGCCTAGCATGGGTATTTGGGCTCAAATGTGTTTTCACACATTCAAGACCTGTACAAGTCATATTGGACTTGATTCATGGCCTTGGGTCCTGTATTTGAACTTTGGTTCAAATTATATACATGGACAAAATACGCAGATAATTAATTATTGTGTGCATTGCTGTTTTTGATTTTCTAAAAATACTTAAACTATTGCTAAAATTATGGAAAAATAGTTTTTAGATACTATGTTAAGTTAGCTAATTTAGTATAAATTTTGTAGTATTTAATTTACTGTTTTGCCACTAGTTTGGCATATAAAACCAAAACTCATTTTTTGTATACTTAGGAAAACTGATTTTTATAAAATATTTGTACTGGTTAATAAATTCCAGAAAAATTATAATAAATTTCTATGATTAACAAGGATCACCTTGGTACTTTACTTTAAGAAAAACTAGGCTTTTTGTCTACTTCAAAAATTGTTAGAACACAATGATCTTTTGATTTATTTATTGATTAATTACGACTTGTAGTTTTTTGTGTTATTTGGAGTTTTAGTCGTGTTGAACCCCATCCCTCACTAGTGTAAAGACCCTAGAAAGTTAGTTAACATAATGTGTCACCCCACATTGGTCTCCTATGCCAAAGTCATTATTTTGGCTAGGTGCCCAATCACAAGTCGTGTTTCACCAATTAGTGTCCTAGTGTTTTAGCTTAGTGTAAAACTAAGTTATTATATTTTACTTCTACAGCGACGAGTTACTGGACATCCATAGCACTGTTATCGCAGCTTGTTTTGTTTTGCTTTGCTAGAGGCAAGTACTTTCTACGAACTTTACATATTGTCACATAAAATGAACTGCAAATCCCACCATGTTAAATGCTGATCCTTGTGGTAGCAAGTTAGATCTCTACATGTTGTACTTTCAGTTACTACCATGCTTAGAACAGTCTTGATGTATCTCTCACATGATTAGAATATGGGTTATGGGGAAACTGTTAGTAGTGTACGTGATTATGCCCCTTTCTCCCGTACGTATGCACCGAGCAAGGTCGACATTTTATATGTATACCTTGTCGTAGGCTTTATCTCAATGCAGATTTGTACGTATGTACATCTGTCGCCGTTTCACTTGTACGGAAGTACATTTTATTATGTGCCCCCAGCACATTGTACATCTATTGACCGATCACGTACCTGCTACAGTTTTAAACATTTCATATACATCTGTCTCTATGACATATGTGTCCTTGCCATGATAGACTGTGTGATGCCATGCTTTCCAGTTATTTTTTCTCATGTTCATTTCCATGTTTCATATGCTAGTTTGCTAGATTTAGTACTTGCTCCCGTCCTGACAGGATAACGTTGTAGGTGTCCTTACTGAGGAGGAGTTACTCTGCGACACATATTATGGGATTACTGCCGAGGACCCGGCTTTGCTTTACGAGGATGTTCCTGCAGGGAACCTCACCTAGTTGTCTTTTGTTTACTTAGACTTTTGAGAGTAGACATGTATTAGACTATATCATTTTGTAACTGGACATATATCCAGTTTTACATTTCAGTTTACTTGTACTTGGATATTTTACTATATACGACGACTTTTGTGTTTGGAGCATTTATGTTTCTTCTTCACTTATAGAACTGTTAGCACATTTAGTCTTATCCTGTTGTCTTTAGAACAGCTTACTACGTTTTATCTCAACGTAGGCTGGGCATGACTCGGCCTGGCCCAACAATTTGGGTAGCGGGTCGTGACATATTTTTAGTGGTGGCCCATGCAGGTCCTGACTAAACTGTTTGGTTACGTTATTGTACCAAGCATACCTGCAATTAGGAACTTAAGGTAATTAGACAACATTAGGAAAGACGCTTAGAACACTTAGAGGAATGCTAGGATTGCAACATAGGAAATACATCACATGTTTGCTATTATAATTAGATTTTCTTGCATATGATTTCTTACTTTAAACAAGTCCTTATAAGTCTTTTTATGTAATTTAGATGGTGCTTACTCGTTCATCCCAGTATGTTACCCCCGAGAATGGGGCCCTTTATATCGAGTCAGCTGACCAGTTGACTGATACACCTCCACCTACCACATTCTCCCACTCCACAGATCCGCAGACCCAGATACCACCTTCCACATCCCAGGCCCGGCAGGACCCGATACTTCCACCACCCCCTATCACTATACCCACCCAGGCTTCCGTCACACTCGACGGGAACCAGCTGCTCACACTGATTCAGGGGTTCCTAACAACCCATCAGGAGCAGACTACCCTACTCTGCCAGAGCATGGAGCGTTCTGAGGGACGTCCCGTGGTCCCACCATATGTAGAGCCGCGGCAGAGAGCGGGGACGATCAAGGACTTCATGGGTCTGAATCCCAAGGAGTTCTCAGGGACTGAGGGCATAGTAGTAGCTGATGACTGGCTAGATTCTGTAGAGAGGAAGCTTCTGGAAGTTAGGATGCCGGATGACCTTCAGGTCGAGGCAGCAGGATTTCTGCTGATAGACTTAGCCGAAGTCTGGTTCAGGAATGAGCCGTTGTTCGCGAGAGGTAGAGCCACCTGGGACCAGTTCAAGACCCAGTTCAAGAAGAAGTTCTTCTCGACCACTGCTAGAGTAGCCATGGGGCTACAATTCCAGAACATCCAGCAGGAGAACCGTTCTGTTGACGAGTATGCGGCAGAGTTTAGTCGCCTGAGCCATTTCGCTCCTAGTATGGTTGCTAATCCAGAGGAGATGACCCGTAGGTTTTGCCATGGTCTAGTTCCAGACATTGGCATTCTTATAGTGGCAAACGGTACGACTGACTACTACCAGAGCCTAGAGTTGGCCCGGAGCACTGAGAAGCGTCTTCTGTCTAGCAAAAGGCCGGCTCCTGTACATCATGAGGGACCGTCCAAGCGTCAGGCTTTCCAGCAGAGAGCGTCGACGCCACCCCAGCAGACTTACCGTCCCCCTACACCACATCATCAGACCCCGCCAGTTCGAGCCCCGGGACCCCGGCAGCAGCAGAAGGGAGTTATATGTTCTTTCTGCGGAAGACCAGGACACGAGTACTCCATCTGCAGGAAGAGGTTGAAGCAGTGCTTAGCTTGTGGGTCTGCCACCCATCAGATTCGAGAGTGCCCAGTAGTGAAGACTAGAGGACCTCTCCCGACTCAGCAGCAGAGGTTCGGGCAGCATCTGCAGCAGCAGAAGGGACCTCAGGGGAGGGTTTATAGTCTAGCCATTGAGCCGAAGCCGGAGCAGGTTTCGGAGCCAGATTACTTAGCTGACGTCATCACATGTCATATTTATTTGCATACTTTTCTAGCTGTATGTTTGTTTGATTATGGTGCATCTCATAGCTTCCTATCATTAGAGTTTATGTATAAACATCATCTAGTAGCTACACCTACTGCGGAGATTAGTAGAGTGATGACGGAAGGAGGACCAGTGCCTATTAGATCTATCTATAGATGTTCTATTTTTATAGCCGGGAGAGAGTTTAGAGGGCGATTTTTTGTGATGCCACTCCCCGGTTATGATATCATATTGGAGATGGACTGGCTTAGCTACGCCCATGCATCTATAGATTGCCATGAGGGTAGTATTTTGTTCAGTCCCCCAGGCACAGCACCATTCAGTGTCAAGAGGACAGGGCCGGAGATTAGCCTAGAGCCGAACTGTTGTGCGACAGTCGGGGACGCAGCACCGCCACACCCTATCATTAGAGAGTTTATGGATGTATTCCCAGAGGATCTTCCAGGACTTCCGCCTGACAGAGATGTGGAGTTCACTATAGATTTAGTGCCGGGTTCATCACCAGTATCCCGGGCTTGCTATAGAGTGAATCCCAAGGAGGCCATAGAGATGAAAGAGCAGATTGATGACCTGTTGAAAAAGGGTTTCATTCGATCCAGTGCTTCTCCATGGGGAGCACCTGTGCTCTTTGTGCCTAAGAAGGATGGTACAGTCCGGTTGTGTATTGACTATCGGGCTTTGAATGCCATCACCATCAAGAACAAATATCCTCTGTCCAGGATAGATGATTTGTTCGACCAATTGAGCGGGGCGAAGGTGTTTTCCAGGATAGACTTGAGATTCGGGTACCACCAGGTGAAGGTTAGGCCAGCAGACATCCAGAAGACGGCGTTCAACACGAAGTACGGGCAGTACGAGTTTCTGGTGATGCCATTTGGTCTCACAAATGCGCCAGCTGTCTTTATGAACTTGATGAATAAGACATTTCACCAGTATCTGAATAAGTTCGTCGTGGTGTTTATCGACGACATCCTGATATACTCGAAGACGCCGGAGGAGCATGCAGAGCACTTGCGAATAGTTTTGGGGATTCTGAGGCAGGAGAGATTGTTTGCCAAATTGCCGAAGTACGAGTTCTTTTTAGACCGAGTGGAGTTTCTCGGCCATGTAGTCACTGGAGATGGAATCTCGGTAGATCCCAGGAAGATTACTGCAGTTGAGACGTGGAAGGCTCCGATGTCAGTTTCAGAGATCAGGAGTTTTCTGGGTTTAGCAGGCTATTATAGAAAGTTCGTCCAGGACTTTGCTAGGATAGCTGAACCCATGACGAAGCTGACGCGGAAGGACGCAGAGTACATCTGGTCAGAGGACTGCCAGGCGGCATTTGAGGAGCTGAAGAGGAGGCTGACGACCGCTCCAGTTCTGACTTTACCTTCAGGTTCTGGAGGTTTCACCATTTACAGTAATGCTTCTGGGAAGGGGCTAGGATGTGTCCTACAGCAGCATGGGAAAGTAATTGCTTATGCATCTAGGCAGTTGCGGACTCATGAGAGGAATTATCCTACCCATGACCTCGAGTTAGCTGCGGTGATCTTTGCACTCAAGTTATGGAAACATTACTTATACGGAGAGCGTGTGGAAATCTTTACTGACCACAAAAGCTTGAAGTATGTGTTCACACAGAAAGAGCTGAACATGAGGCAAAGACGATGGTTGGAGTTGATGAAGGACTTCGACATCGATTTACAGTATCACCCAGGAAGGCAAATTTGGTGGCGGATGCGCTGAGCAGGCATCCGATGGCATGGTACCTGATGATTGATCGGCATTTATAGGAGGATCTGGAGAAGCTCGGTATTGAGCTAGTTCGGCCAGGATCAGTGATACAGATGATGGCGCTTGACATTCAGTCAGGTTTGATAGAGCAGATTCGGGAGGCACAGTCTACAGATAAGAGTCTTTGCAGACTTCGACCCCAGGCATTAGCTGGATTGCTGGATGACTTCACTATAGCAGAGGATGGATCCCTGAGGCATGGCAGCCGATTGTGCGTGCCGAAGGGAGAGCTGGTAGAGGCAGTCTTGCAGGAGGCACACTGATCGAGATATTCTATTCACCATGGTGCTAACAAGATGTACCGTGACTTGCGAGAATATCTTTGGTGGCACGGGATGAAGAGGGATGTATCACATTTTATCTCGAGATGCCTAGTTTGCCAGCAGGTCAAGGCGGTGCGCCAGAGGCCAGCTGGTTTGTTGCAGCCGTTACCCATTCCTGAGTGGAAGTAGGAACATATTATGATGGACTTCGTTTCAGGGCTTCCTCGTTCCCAAGGAGGGAAGGATGCCATCTGGGTCATCGTAGACAGGCTGACGAAGTGTGCGCACTTCATACCCTTCAAGGTGGGGCTTTCCACCGAGAAGTTGGCGGAGCTATACATACAGCAGATAGTTCGCCTACACGGAGTACCGGTGAGCATCGTGTCAGACAGAGACAGCAGATTTACATCCCACTACTGGAGGAGCTTGCAGGAGGAGTTGGGCAGTAGGCTCAAGTTCAGTACGGCGTACCACCCACAAACAGATGGGCAGTCCGAGAGGACGATACAGACGCTGGAGGATATAATGAGGACTTGCGTGCTGGACTTCGGAGGATCATGGGAGAGCCATCTGCACTTGGTAGAGTTTTCATACAACAACAGCTACCAGGCCAGTATTGGTATGTCTCCTTTCGAGGCGCTATATGGACGACGATGTCGCACACCGCTCTTTTGGGATGATGTCGGAGACAGAGTTATGCTTGGGCCAGAGATGATCACGGATGCAGCAGAGAAAGTCGGGATGATCAGAGACATGCTCAGAGTAGCTCAGGATAGGCAGAAACACTGGACTGATGCTAGTCGCAGGCCGATGGAGTTCGCAGACGGTAATATGGTGCTAGTGAAGATATCACCTACTCGAGGGACGATCCGGTTCGGACGAGGAGGGAAGCTGAGCCCCAGATACATCGGGCCGTTCGAGGTACTTGGCAGGATCGGAGAGGTAGCTTACAGGGTTTCACTTCCACCCAACCTAGCAGGAGTTCACGACGTCTTTCACGTATCTCAGCTGAGGAGATATGTTCCAGACCCCAGTCATGTGCTAGATCATTCAGAGTTGGAGGTCGGACCGAGCCTTACAGTTTCTGAACAGCCAGTGGAGATATTAGACCGGAGAGAGAAGAGGCTGAGGAACAAGGTTATACCTCTAGTACGAGTAGCTTGGAGCCGTCACTCCCCAGGTGAATCTACTTGGGAGAGGGAGTCGGACATGAGGGAGAGATACCCTTACTTGTTCGACCCAACCGCTGCGAGGGAACCACCCGTTCCCGCTTAATACCTTAGAGGTTAGTTTCGATCGCAGCCTTAGTCATTTTATTGCATTGCTTGCTATGTTAGAATATTGTTAGGTCTTTAATCCTTGTAAATTTCGAGGACAAAATTTTTCAAGGAGGGAAGACTTATCAGCCCCTGTTTTTTAATTTTAGTTTTATTAGTGCTAATTAATTTTTAATGTCATTTATGGCCTTAAAATAATTATTTAGATTTTTAGGAATTTTTCTAGAATTTTTAAATGATTTTTAAATGAGTTTTATATATTAAAATATCAATTTGCAATTTTCTAAAATGTTTTCAATGCATTTTGTAATTTATTAAATTGTTTAGATATCAGTTTGCAAATTTCTATTTGTTCATGCAAATTTTATTTGTATATAATAGCTGCGGGAGGGGATTTGTAAATTGTATTTACATATGGCTACTGATTAGGGGCCTAGTTGTAAAACCTAGAAATCTAGGGACTGTTTTGTAAAACAGTCGTCACCCTCCCCCCCCCCCCGACCGACCAGCCACCTGGCCCCGACGACCCGGCGGATATTTTCCCCTTTTTTCGGCCAACCACCGCCTCAAAAATGCCTATAAAAACCCCCCCTTCGACCCCCCAGTCAAAACCCTAGCTCTACCCACCACCACGACCACCGTAGCCCTTCATCTCCGGCGAAAACCCAAGGTTCTAAACCCTAACTCCGGCGTACCCTAGCGCCGTCCTACCGTCCATCGTCGCCAGTCGCCACCACCACCGTTCGACTCGCCTCGACGAGCCGACCCCAGCGCCACCACTCCGCCACCGCCACGACGCCCCAAGCCGCCGCCTCCGCCTTCGAAACTTCTTCGAGAAGTCGGACACGTGAGTAATAGAACTCAATCGTGTCGTGCGTGTCTCGCCTTCACGTACGAGACTCGCCAGGACACAACGAGCATGGTGCTGTGCTCGGACACGCGAGGCTGAGCTCGTGCGTGTCGTGCATAGCACAGACACGAGGATCCCTGGGTCCCAAACTGTCCGGACACAGGCTCGTGTTTATATATTTTTTTTTATATAATGTCTAACCTAAAACGAAATAAAATAAACTAAAACCCTATTCCTAACAAACGGGCCAACTGGCCCACTGGCCAGCACGCAGTAATTAAAACCCCCCCGCTCTGTTAGCCCGAGTTCGAGCCCCCCCTTCTTCTTTCTGTTTCCTTTTTCTTTTCTTTTCTGTTTTCTTTTCTTTTTCTTTTTGTTTTGTATTTTTATATATATATGTATATATATATTAATATATATATATATATATATATGTATATACTTTATTTTAACAGTATTTAATATATATGTATATATTTTATAGTTAGTAAATTTTATATATATATGTTTATGTATATATTTTCCTATGTATATATATATTATATATATATACACTATATTATTAAGTGTATTCTTATATATATATATATTTGTATATATATATACTTTATAAATTAAGTATTTTTCCTTATATATCTATATATATCCTTTTAGCATAGGTATGTATATATTCTTTTGTATAAATTTGCCTTATTAAAATAATAATATTTATTTGACTATTACCAAATTGTATTTTTATTGTATTTAAATTACTGCAACCATTTGGTGTCCAAGCCTAGCATGGGTACTTGGGCTCAAATGTGTTTTCACACATTCAAGACCTGTACAAGTCATATTGGACTTGATTCATGGCCTTGGGTCCTGTATTTGAACTTTGGTTCAAATTATATACATTGACAAAATACGCAGATAATTAATTATTGTGTGCATTGCTGTTTTTGATTTTCTAAAAATACTTAAAGTATTGCTAAAATTATGGAAAAATAGTTTTTAGATACTATGTTAAGTTAGCTAATTTAGTATAAATTTTGTAGTATTTAATTTACTGTTTTGCCACTAGTTTGGCATATAAAACCAAAACTCATTTTCTGTATACTTAGGAAAACTGATTTTTATAAAATATTTGTACTGGTTAATAAATTCCAGAAAAATTATAATAAATTTCTATGATTAACAAGGATCACCTTGGTACTTTACTTTATGAAAAACTAGGTTTTTTGTCTACTTCAAAAATTGTTAGAACACAATGATCTTTTGATTTATTTATTGATTAATTACGACTTGTAGTTTTTTGTGTTATTTGGAGTTTTAGTCGTGTTGAACCCCATCCCTCACTAGTGTAAAGACCCTAGAAAGTTAGTTAACATAGTGTGTCACCCCACATTGGTCTCCTATGTCAAAGTTATTATTTTGGCTAGGTGCCCAAGCACAAGTCGTGTTTCACCAATTAGTGTCCTAGTATTTTAGCTTAGTGTAAAACTAAGTTATTATATTTTACTTCTACAGCGACGAGTTACTGGACATCCATAGCACTGTTATCGTAGCTTGTTTTGTTTTGCTTTGCTAGAGGCAAGTACTTTCTACGAACTTTACATATTGTCACATAAAATGAACTGCAAACCCCACCATGTTAAATGCTGATCCTTGGGGTAGCAAGTTAGATCGCTACATGTTGTACTTTCAGTTACTACCATGCTTAGAACAGTCTTGATGTATCTCTCACATGATTAGAATATGGGTTATGGGGAAACTGTTAGTAGTGTACGTGATTATGCCCCTTTCTCCCGTACGTATGTACCGAGCAAGGTCGACATTTTATATGTATACCTTGTCGTAGGCTTTATCTCAACGCGAATTTGTACGTATGTATATCTATCACAGTTTCACTTGTACGAAAGTACATTTTATTATGTGCCCCCAGCACATTGTACATCTATTGACCGATCACGTACCTGCTACAGTTTTAAACATTTCATATACATCTGTCTCTGTGACATATGTGTCCTTGCCATGATAGACTGTGTGATGCCATGCTTTCCAGTTATTTTCTCTCATGTTCATTTCCATGTTTCATATGCTAGTTTGCTAGATTTAGTACTTGCTCCCGTCCTGACAGGATAACGTTGTAGGTGTCCTTACTGAGGAGGAGTTACTCTACGACACATATTATGGGATTACTGCCGAGGACCCGGCTCTGCTTTACGAGGATGTTCCTGCAGGAAACCTCGCCTAGTTGTCTTTTGTTTACTTAGACTTTTGAGAGTAGACATGTATTAGACTATATCATTTTGTAACTGGACATGTATCCAGTTTTACATTTCAGTTTACTTGTACTTGAATATTTTACTATATACGACGACTTTTGTGTTTGGAGCATTTATGTTTCTTCTTCACTTATAGAACTGTTAGCACATTTAGTCTTATCCTGTTGTCTTTAGAACAGCTTACTACGTTTTATCTCAACGTAGGCTGGGCATGACTCGGCCTGGCCCTACAATTTGGGTAGCGGGTTGTGACACTTTGAACAATGGGCATGTATCTATCTTACAGAAGTATCTAAAACTGGATATGGATTACTATCTGCGGCATCATTCATGGATGTACAACCGTCATCCTGATGACATGTGTGGTGTGCAGAATAAATTCATTGAGGGTGTATAGTAGTTCCTGTAGTTCGCCAAGACGTACTCCCAGTACATGGACGGTACCAAAATTAAGTGTCCGTGTGTGAGATGTCACAACTTAAAATATCATCCAGAAGTGGAAGTCACATAACATTTATACTTGAAGGATTTCACGTCGAATTACTATCAGTGGACCGTGCACGAAGAACTTGTGTCTTTAGCATCGAAGTCGGAGCCTTATGTGGATGTCCACAACCACGCTGCTTATGACGATAGGCGAACATGGTTTTTGATGCGGTGGGGCCTAGTTTCGGTTCGAACAATCATGATGCAGCCGAGGAGGCACCGAACGCCGATGTTGCAAAGTTCATGGAGTTGCTGGATAATGTAAGGACTCTATTATATCCTGGTTGTAAGAATCATTCACCATTGAAGGTTGTTACAAGATTGTTGAGCATCAAGTCCGATTTTAACATATCGTAAGATTGCTACAATCGACTAATGGAGTTGATTATAGAGATCTTGCCTGAGGGTGCTAAGTTGCCTAAAGACTTCTACTAGTCTAAGAGGATGGTGAGATCGCTCTGGATGGGATACGAAAAAATTGATGCATGTCACAACGGGTGCATGTTGTACTACAAAGACGACAAGGATGAAGATGTATACAGATTTTGTGGTGCTGATCGCTATAAGGGCAGTGTTAGAGGAAGGTCTGTCGGTGCAATGAAGTCTACCGATTCGATACACTACTTACCGTTGACGCCACAATTGCAGCAGTTTTTTTTATAGTGAAGGAGACTGCAGAAAACATAAGTTGGCATAGGCGGAAACAGATCGAAAGAGTGTTGGATCACCTATCTGATAGAGAAGCATGAAAATAATTTGATCAAGAGTATCCAGATTTTGCTTCGGACCTGTGTAATATCAGATTGGAGCTCTGCTCCGACGGTTTTACCCCATTCGGACTTTCGGGCTCCCAGTATTCGTGTTGGCCTGTGATCGTCACTCCGTACAATCTACCGCCTTGGATGTGTATGAAGACTCCGTATATGTTTCTCACCATTTTTATCCCAGGTCCGAACAATCCAAAGAGGAACATCGATATGTATTTACAACCATTGATAGATGAGTTGAATCAGCTGTGGAAAGTAGGTTCCAACACGTACAATGTTTCTAGAAAGCAAAAATTTTAGATATAGGCAGCACTTATGTCGACCATCAACGACTTTTTTGCCTATGGAATGTTATCAGGATGGAGCACGCATGGCCGTCTTTCATGTCCGTATTGCATGGATCGCACTAAGGCTTTCCGTTTAAAATACGGAGGCAAACCGTGCTTCTACGATTGTCATCGACAATTTCAGCCAAAGGATCATCCGTACCGCAGGAAGATGAATGCTTTTCTTGCCGGCGTTATGGAGAAGGCTAATCCACCGCTAAGGTGGCCCGAATACACGATATGGAAAGAGGTAAAAGATTTACCAAGAGCTATTGAAGAGCCTATTAAGGGCTATAAGTGTGATGGATTTGGTCGCACTCATAACTGGACGAAGAGGAGTTTATTCTAGGATCTGCCATATTGGAGCACCAATCTGATCAAACATAACCTTGATGTCATGCATATCGAGAAGAATATATTTAACAACATAATAAATACTGTAATAGACGTAAAGGGGAAAATGAAAGACAATCCAAAGGCCAGATTGGACTTGGAAGAAATTATAGACGTCCTGCGTTGCATTTGATAGAGGTTGGGAATGGAAAGTTGAAGCAGCCTAAGGCAATTTTCTCACTGGAGAAGGAGGATAAAGTGAGACTTTGTAGGTGGATTCAAGACATAAAATTTTTAGACAGGTATGTTTCAAACTTGAAAAGATGCGTCGACCTCAAGAAGAACAAACTGACGGGTATGAAGAGCCATGATTGTCACGTATTCATGGAGAGGTTAATTTTGATTGCATTTCGAAAATTCTTATCCCAAGTTGTTTGGGATCCATTGAAGCATATTCTTCAGAGATCTTTGTTCTACTAAGTTGCTCGTCGATCGTCTAGAAAAGCAAGAGAACGATATTGCGGTAACACTGTACAAGCTTAAGAAGGTGTTTCCTCCTGAATTATCGGTGGATGTACCCGTTTGAGTTACATTTGAACCATCTAAAAAGAAATATAAAAAACAAGGCTCGGGTCGAGAATTCTATTTGTGAAGCCTATGTTCTCGAGGAGATTATAAACTTCTGCTCGACATATTTTAAACCTCATGTTGCTACTAATAAAACGAGAGCTCCGAGAAATGACGATGGATATCAGGAATCTTGATGGAATACTGAAAGTATTCAATGCGTCCGAAAAGCCTTCGAGAAAAATGAAAAAAAGATATTTGAATGACGAAGAGCTAAGGGCTGCTCAGTTGTATATATTACTTAATTGCGACGAGGATGAAGTGGAGAAGGTAGAGGGGTAAGTAATTAATGATGAGCTGGGGTAATTAATGATGAGCTGGTTTACGTCATCTCAATGTAATAGTATAAGCTAATATTATAGTACTAATCGATGATTGCTTCGTTATTTTTCAGCACATATAATGATGAGTTGAGGTCAGTTAGACCATACATAACAGATGAAGTATTAGAACAAGAAATGAGACGTCCCTTTCCTTCCTGGTTGAGCGTATAAGCAGCTCGGTAATTACTCTCTTCTAATGCAACTACGCAATAAATAACTTACTATCGCTTCTTTGGTATTCAGGTCGATCATCTAATTTCACCCAAGACTGAATCAATTAGAACTGTTGCCAAGGGACCAATTACTGCCATTAAAATATGGCCAAGTTACTGTGTGAATGGTTTTAGGTTCAAGTTGACAAATGCTCCGATCAGAGACAGCTTCCTGTATCTTGATTTCACGAAAAACAGTTGTTTGTGTATCAAATCTTCGAACTACAAAGACATCGATCCAGAGAATGATTTCTTTGACATCTTGCAAGAGATTATGGAGTTTACATATAATTATGGCAGAAAACCTGCTAAGATCGTGTTGTTCAAGTGTGAATGGTTCGATCCGATTGAAAATCAAGGTTGGAAAATTGACAAGCATGGTCTCGTGGATATAAACTACAAGCATAGATATCAATGCTACGAACCATTTGTCCTATCAAGTCAGGCTCAGCTCGTGTACTTCACAGCTTATCCGAGACGGGGAACAACGAGGTCTGACTGGTGGGTAGTATGCAAGACTATAGCTAGAGATGCCTTTGACGTTGACGAAAAAGCTTATCCGGAGGACGAGCTACCTCTTGTAACAAATATTGTAGATATTGACTCCACGGAAGTTAATCATTACGTTACTAATAATGTAGAAGAGGTAGAATTATCCGAAGAGGAAGGCGAAGATGAAGGCGAAGATGAAAGTGAAGTTAAGGAGGGAGATGAAGAGGAGGTCGAGGAAGACGAACAAGATGAATATTCTGAAGATGATTGAGAGAGATGTACTTTCATTTTCTTATTATGTAGACTTGGTTATTCTGTAGACTTAGTTATTATCTAGTCTTGGTTATTATCTAGACTTCGATGTTTTTGTAGAATGTACTATCTGGACTTAAATGTTTCTTGTAGAATGTACTTTCATATTTTTGACTATAGAATGTACTATATATCTGTTATTTGTTGTATCATCATATGTTATTATCAAGTATGACAGGACGACGCGGATCGTTCGGCAGGTCCCAACGTGAGGGACGGGGTTTTCCTCCGGTACTTCTTATTGGTACTGGTTCTAGATCCTCGACGCCGAGTACTCCAGTGTATCGACCAGCCATACCTCTGACTACTACGACGTTACATGGCAGCACTCCTGGGATTAGTAGTTCAAGGCCTGACACTCCTCCCTCGGCTAGCGTTCCTCCTACTGATACAATGATGGAGACAGATGAGCAGATGGAGGAGGCTGAGCCGACGTCGGATCAGTATCAACGAGATCCAGCGTGCGCACCTCCGGAGGAGACGAGGACGGAGATCTGGGCCAACGATACAAAGTAAGTGTTTTAGTTTATCATATATATCGTTTATTTCTTTATTCATAATAAATTCATTTTTTTATGAATATAATTACCGTTGTATAGATATCGTCCCTCGTCGGTACAGAGACGCCTGGGCCATTTTCTGAGGTACAATTATGGTGGCCCTTGGACAAACTACTCTGATGTACCGGACGATAGAAAAAACTTCTGGTTGGCGACATTTTCTTTGTCAGCGACTTGTTGAAATGCGACAAGCGTGAAAATGTCATAGAATACGTCGCTGACAAGGATTAGCGATGTTTACCTACATTTTAGCGACATTTTTAGGCGTCACTAATATGTGATATTCTGGTATTGATTGTTTCCAAAGTTGCAGACCAACATTGAGCATATATTGAAGACATACATTCTATGAGATTAGAGCGGCAAGAACCGACCACCCTTGATGTCCATGCTACCTCTGCTGCCCTGATGACCTATGATGTATCTTCTATAGTGGACATGTTTGAAAGTTTACTGTGTAGGCTTACAACCAATCTTATTCCAAGCGATGTTATGATTTCACTTCCATCATTTGTCGTGACTCATCTGCAGACCCGACCACGTACACCACCACCACAAAAGCAATAGTAGTTTAATTTGTATCTGTACTGTATTAAATTTGGACGTATATACTAGACTTTGATGTTTGGACGAGACTTTAGTACTTTATTGGACTTATTTCTTTTATTTATGACGAGACTTTGATGTATTTGTACTTTACTATATATTTGTAATTATACTAGAGGTTGTATGAGATTTCCCTAGTGGGTTGCGCCAATTGTGTAATTAGATTTTATTTCCTTGATTTGTCAATTTTCAGCGACCATTTTGTGTTGCTGAAGGTCCGATTGCATGAGTCCTCTAAGGCAGGTTGTGCTGGGTCTCAAATATATTGTTATATATGCTTACGCAAAAATTATTATTGTGTATCTGTAATTTGATTAGATTTTGGTTTTTTTAAATCTGATCAACGTAGCAGTAGATGGATGACGACCGAGCGATGAACATAAGGCACACGAGCGATGTTGAAAACCGTTTCTAAATGAGTATTAGAAATAAACCCCAGATATCAAAAAACAAGGGTCATTATCAGGCGTCGGATATAAGTCGTATGACCGCCAAATGTTCGTCACTGACATGGTCCAAATGTTCATCATCATCCTGTGAGCGATTGTTTTAGTAATTATCGTACGTTCATCGAATAGCTGGTGCGTCGTCGAGACGATCCCTACATGCCACCAAATGCTCCTCGCAAGTTCATCGGTTAGAAATCTACATGGCGACTAATCAGGGATGCCCATTTGTTAGCAACAATGTGTTTACCGAAGACCTATTGGTTGCCTAGGTGTCGCTATTTTTATTTAGTGATGGCTAGACGACAAATTTTTTCGTCGCTATATTCATTTATAGTGAACCCGATCTCCTTCTTCATCTTTCAACCCGTAAACACCCCCTCCTTCCTCAGCTACTGCTGCCTCCTACAACCCAAACCAATTCTCCTCCCTTCATCCTCAATACACTCTCTACCAAACCTTCATCCTCCTTCATTCTCTACTAATTAAACCCTTGCGACAAAAAATCATTCACCCAGTATGGTTAAACTTAACCATAGTAACAGATTTGTTTAACTAAGACAAAACCTAAAAATGATATTAATTGTAAGAGTAATGTTATTCGTATCTCGGAAATGTCCCTCCAAACTATCCCTCCTTATGTGGTAGCTGACGTGGCAACTGACATGTCAGCACGTCAGCCGACGTAGCAAATTCTAAACCCAAAATATTAATTATCTAATTTTTTAATGTTAATGCTAATATTAATGTTAATATTAATTTTAATTTTAATTTTAATTTTTAATTTTAATTTTAATTTTAATGTTAATATTAATGCTAACATTAAGTTTAACGTTAATGTTATGTTAATTTTAACTGTTAATTTTAATTTTAATTCTATTTTTAATTTATTTTTATTTAAATATTAATTTAAATTTAAATTTTAGAATTTGTCTTGTCAACTGTCATGTCAAACGACATGTTGCCACATAAAGAGGGATACTTTGGAGGGACAAATAGTATTTTTTTTCTAATTGTAATAATAATGAATATAGGGACCCCTTCAAAATTATAATAAGATTTGGTAGGCTTACCTGGCAATGGTCAACCTTTGAGGGGCTTATATCTAAAAACCCATTTTCGTTAACACTATTTGACGTAGAAAGGAAAATGGCAAATTAACGATCCCCTCCTGACAAGCAATATCCAACCATTCTGCATCAATAGCTCTCTGGTCTCAGCACAGAATTGTCGTGTGTCGTATAGAATATTCTAAAAGGGCCATGCCAGTGGAGGTCATTTTTTCCCATGCACTGATGATGACAAATTACTTAATATCTACTATTGTAGTCTTTTCTTGATAGTCTGTGGATTCATTTTGCTAGCAGAGGTATACCTTTTTTTTTTTTTTTTTCCAGGCCGCCAGTCAGTGGAGGTCATTTTTTCCATTTCGTGTGTCGTATAGAATATTCTAAAAGAGCCATGCCAGTGGAGGTCATTTTTTCCCATGCACTGATGATGACGAATTACTTTTGTACTATTGTAGTCTTTTCTTGATAGTCTGTGGATTCATTTTTCTAGCAGAGGTATATATATTTTTTTTCTTTTGTCCATTTCTTGAGGCTGTCAGTTTGGAACCGTGTCCGTCCCGCAACCACCCAGCTATTCCATGCCCACGGGAGGACTCAAACTTGGGACCTCCCCCAAGTGAGCCCTCCTCCCTAACCACTCGAGCTAGGGAGCTTGACAAGAGGCATACTTGACAAGAGGGAAAGACAAAGAAAGGCAAAGCCCTCATCAACCTCTTCAAGTCTAAGATCAAATACAATTAGCTTGGTTGTGAATATTTATAACCTGTCGAAATCCAGATGCATGTCCAATATTTGAAGTATTCTTCATCAACAAGGGGACTCTCTATCCAAAAGTCACAATGTATGAGAGAAAAGCCGATTAAGAAGACAAAGTAAATGTCCTTGTAAATGCTTGTGAATGTATGTTTCAAAAAATGTTGTAGCACTGTAAATTAACTTCCTAACCACAGGCCACTGCATGTATAATTTATCTTGTATCCATATAATGGACCCTAATATAAATCATCGATGCCAATTATGGATGCAATGGGTTAGTTACACTCATCAAGTGTTACATTACAACGCAAGTATTCTGATTATAGAGATATATCACTTTCTTCCAAGAATCTTCTTATCTGTCAAGCAAATAAGTGCTATTTCTTTAAGAACTAGTTTGGGCAAATTTAAGCTAGAACAAAAATGAACAAATCACAAAAAAGAAAAATAAAAATAAAAAGAGAATAAAGTTCATTTTTGAGACAATTGAGCATGCACCTTCAAAACATCCATTATATAAGTTTCTAATGATACCACTACTATGATTTTTAGTGTATCACGATATACACACGTGTACATGTATGAAACTGAAAAAGGAAAAAAGAAATGTTTTTTTTTTCCTCTCCCTCCATTCTCCTTCTTGCGAAAGTGAAATGCATGCAATGTATGCTATAGCTTGCTTTTTTGTGCACATTTTTCTTTGCGAAAAGTTTAGTAGCCAGACTTTTATAGACATCCGCATGTTGTATTAAGAATATAGTTGCCGGTGAAAAAATACAACTTCAAGTAGCAAAAAATATAAACTCTCTTGACAAACTGATCTTTAATAAGAAAATGGTAACTCCTTGATAAGTCTCTACTAGAAATTCTGCGACTTTATTTCTGTCATCCACTCCACTATATAGTTATATACTGATCAATAATTAAGTAATTCAATAATTTTATCATCTTCTAGATATAAGAATTATCAACATGAGCTCCTACTACCACACATCCAAAGTGATGCTAATTTTATGAATAGTTAGCTTTTTGATATAGGAATTGAAATATCAAGCTTTTCTACTTTATTTGCAACAAGGTCGCACTAATATATTTGATTAGCATTATAAGTTTGACCAACTCCACTTTGCAACTCAAGGGAAAAGTACTTCTCAACTAACTTACCTCCAAGACTCTTAAGCCAGAGATGGAACATGGTTGGATCAAATTAGTGGTATTCTAAACAAGTTGCACACTGACATGATGAATCTTGAAACAGATTTAAGATTTTTTTGCATGACATGACGACGCATTTATACTATAATATCTGTGGTATAATATTGCATTTATGTCCTCGATCAGGCTTAATTGACCTTTATAAACAATAGCGTTGCTGAGTTAGCATGCATGCCATTGATATATAGCATCCAGAAGGTCTTGAATTTGTCAACAAAGTTGCTAAACTTTTTTTTTTCCTTGGGATGATGATGATATTTTTCTTAGAGGTTTATCAGCTCAATTTACAGCATCTTGAGCTTCCTCTTATCTTCCGTGCAACAGAAGAATCTGATCCTAAGTAAAGATGACAAGAAAGCTAATGGGCAAACTTCCTTGCAGTCATGCATTGAAACCACTTCCTCATCCTAACATCTTGACTCCCAATTTAGTGCGTGTTTAGGCTCCTTGTCATTTCCAAAACACCACGGATTCCTGTTGTCAATTTACTTTTTTGAAGTTTTTTTTTTTTTTACTTTCATCCCACTTATTAATATAAATTTGTACTTACATCCGCTTTTTAAATTTATTAGACTTGTATTTCACTTTTTTTTGACAAAACGAATATTTTTCTTGATATAATAAATGTTGTTCGTGACCGAAAAATAGAATATAAGTCTAATAAAATTAAAAAGTGAGATGTAAATATAAATTCATATTAATAAGTGTGATGTGATGAAAGTCAAAAATCCCTCTCTTCTTATTCAAGAGGGAATAAAATCCGGAGCAATGATGCAAAGGAAGGAAGAAACACGACAATAAGCCAAAAGGAAACCCATGTTTCAAAAACTTGGATCACCAGTGTTACTTTTCAACTGTTGAAATTAAAACTTTCTGGACATATTCTTGCTGACGCTTTATTTAACGTCATATATGTACAAAAACAATATAAATTTTTTGGTTCTGTAACCCTTTCAAAATTGATGCGAGTCATCCCGACTTTTCGACTAATTAGGTTGGTTCATGAATGAAAATTGTATTATCTTATGATTCAGCTTACAAAACATATGATAGGGAATTGTTACACAACTTCTTAAGATGATTCAGTTCTTAAAACCGCGGATTAGAGGAATTCACCTTAGGACGGTGAGTAATAAGCATAAATACCGAATAAAATAGCACAAAAAACAAAACATGGATATAATGTGCTTCGACCAAAATTGACCCCTGTCCATTGGGCAAGGGAAGAATATTCTAGTGAATCAAAATAGAAACCTAACAAGAGTTCATGCAAAACAAATACAATATCATGAAAACCCACTCTGATGACATCTCTCTCTCCTCCTCTCTTAAGATTATCTTAGGGCTTCAAAGAACAATCACAAGTTAAAGTAAAAGCTCTTTTTTTTTTATCCTTGTAGCCTCAACTCTCTTTTTCTCAAACCCAAAACATAAGTATATATTGGATTACCAAAAAAAATTCATAAAATAATCTCACCTAATAAATAATACGAGCAAACCATATACATGGAAAACGCATCCAAAAATATATCCAAATAGGACTTTTTTCTTATTTGAACACTAGATATTAATGCAACAATTTCTACCTTGGTTTATTTTACAGCTAGCCATCGACTAGAAATTGTTGCGGTTGCATATATGTGTTTCCTTAGACTTTATCTTCCTTACTATCCCCTTACCCACGAAAATTAACGTAGTCTTTTAACAAAACAATTAAACTAATAACTGACATGATCTTTGAGTAGAACTGAAAAACTGCCCCGACCCTCCTACCGAGGTTTCGAACCTTCGAGTACTTTAATAGAAACCAAGTCACCTTTATTGGAATCCTTCATATTCACCTTAGTTCGATCTTTGTATATGTACTAAGCATCTGATTCACATATATATTATATGCAACCTTTTTGCACACGTGATCGATCATTGTTTACATCAAACGAACTAAGAATTGATCTAGATTTTATAATAGATCTAATCAACCCATGAATATTGATTATCGTACTCATCTTATGAGGCACGGTTGATCTTCGATTCAACACATATATTTACTGTACCGATCTATCACATCGAACAATACAATCTTAATACGTTAACCAAAAGCATGTCATACACATGTTATAATTAGCAAACAAATAACATGAACGCTACAATTAAGATTAATCTAAATAATATAATAATCTAAAGTACTTTAGATTATAGGGTTTATCGGTATACCTCAAAAATGCGATAATCGCACAATTGTCCAATCTCTAATGGTAATCCACATAAGCACATTGGCAAGATAACGATCCAAGCAGCAGACACCTTCACTAATACAAAAATCATGAATCCATGTTATGCCCCAAAGTACTCTTCAAATGTCGCACCAAAACATAACTATTATGGTCTTGCGGCTATCCTTATTACATAGGAAGCAGTTGTACAGGTACGTCATCAGTGTGTCAGTCTGAAACTTTTGGCCAAAAAATACGGGTTGGGTTTAAGGAAAAGGGAGAGAAGTCACGTCCTAGTCCTAAAATACATAGGACTAGAAATGCAAGCATGCCAGTTAATACGATCTAGAATAAGTTGGACTTACGCTAGATGTACTACGCTGAAGAAGTGTACTAAACCTACGCTATCACAACTATATCTCAATCCACATATAGATAAATAAGGCAAGAATAACAATATGTAATATAGTCGGCCGTCCTATAATACACATGTTCAAGCAAACTCAAGAATAAAATAAGTTTGCAAAACTAGGCTAATGAATAGAGTATATCATAATAAAAAATATATAAAACATGGAAGAATAATGAAATAATACTACAAGCAACACCAGAATCATGAAGACGCAAATATACCATCCATATATCTATCTATAAATGCTCGACAACAACCTGAAGAGATCACTAGATCCTCAGAGTGACATAACAAGATACAAAAGAACATGATATAATATGAACATGAATAAATATAAAGGAATAACCTGGATCGCGACACGGTCTAGTATCCATCATCGAAGAAGCGAACCAATCCTACAACCAAACAAGGATAATGGATGGCACCCTATTCCGTGACAAGACAATGTCCCATGTTATGAGCATGTATAAGTACAAATCAAACCACTCTATGTGAATGCATATGAAGATGACATTGGGCGTATGGAAGGATATAGCACCGAATCACAGGCCGATGTCGAATCATGAGCGATGCTATGAACTATGAGAAAAATAGGCAAATATAAAACTATGAGACTCATGATTCCTTAATCTTTTCCAGAGATTAAGTAGTCTAAAGGGGCTCTCCCATACGCCTAGTAGTAGTCTTCCCCACCCATGAATGGTACAAGTCATATCCATGACTCAAACAACTCATATCTCAATGCAAGTCACTATGCTAGACACCATCTAACTCCATATGTACGAACACATGAACTGCTCGCACCGATGACAGTCAAATGTGTAAGCTCGTGCCGACTCAATGTACCTCACTCATAGTGTCGTGTGATGCCTCATGACAAGTCATAAAAGTTATTAGGAATGACTTCACAATTTTGGGAACGTCTACTAACTCTTAGTCTCTCATACACACACGCACCCACTACTATATCGATGCCATCATCTATGGCACCCAAGTAATTCTTGGAAACAACTACTAAAGCTACCTCTAACAACACAAGAAAAGACATAAATAATTTAAACAAAACAAGTATTGGCAAGGTATCTTGCCTGGAACCTTAGGATGAGTGTACAGCAACGGTCCGATTCCAACTACTGTAGTCGAACGATCACGAACGCCTAGAATATAAATAAACTAAAATCAATGCCAACTCAATAACATCACACATACCTTATATGTATACATAGTATATATAGTCTCAAACTAGTCATAAACTAGCTAACTAACATATAACCATATATGTTAACAAATCTATTATACATAGTATCATATTACCATAGTAAAATAATATTTTTATAAACATAAATTACAATTATATATTCTGAAATAATTATTAAAAATATTTCGAAACAATATTTAAATATGTTATTTGCAAGGAAATAAAGTATCTAGTTAATATGTCTAACTAGTAGTACAATACTGAAAAGTTGTCGGGTTGATTAGGAAAAAATAAATATATATAAATAATACTTTTTAATTCTCAAATATATATAAAATATCTTTACAAACATTATTTGGTTATAATAATCACAATAAAATAAAGTAGCTAATTAATATATCAAACTAGTAGCACAATATTGTTGTATCTACTATATATTGTATCATGCTACCATAATAAAATAATTTTTTTATAAAATAAAAATATATCATATTAATCCTGTAATAATTATTAAAATAATTTTTGATATTTATTATAAATATTTTTAAGAAAAATAAAGTGACAAATTAACAATCTTAACTAGCAACACAATTTAACAACTTGTCGGATTGATTCGGAACCAAACAACAATAGGACTTACGGATTTATATTTCTAAAATAAATCAGAATAATATGAGAAAAAAAGGATTTTATATCAAAATACACAACAACGATTATATATCGATTCTACGAAGTTTGGAGAACAAAAGGCTATTCTAGATCAATGAATTTCGATGTTCAATAATTTGTACGACAAAAACGGATCCACAAATATATGAAAAACTCGACGAGATCAGTGTAGATCATTATAGGATTATATAAGGGGATGTTAGGATCATTACCAATAATTTTTTTGAGTCGAAGGCTTCGCAAGTCGTTACAAACAACCGTGCACCAACATCGGTTCAGCCTGGATCAACTTTCGTAGAACGCTCACCACGGACAAACCGTTAAGTTCCACGTGAGGCGACAATTGGCGATGATAGAGGAAATATAGAGGTACATGTTATAGTTGGTTTGGTGGTGGGTTGATCAATAAAAGTAGATAAACAAGGTTTGGAAGTGGACAAACTTGATGTTCAGATTTCAGCACTATGCTACGAATACGGCTCGGGTTTTGCTCTTGACCGACCACATGAATGGTCATGGCTCCTTGGGGGCTTACTAGAGTTGAAGTGGGATGTCTTAGGATTGTAATGGAAGTGGTAGCTCGACAAACGAAGGTCGAAAAGGGTGGTTTTGATCCGGTGGATGAAGGGTTGTCGACGGATTGGTCAGTCTTAAGGTATTTTCATTTTAGGGAGTTCAAAGGGGGTGGACGGCCCTATTAGATGCATCTCAAAAGATTGAGTTGATTTCCAAATTTGGGAAGTATATAGTGGATGGTGTATATGATGATTTCCATCAATGATGGATGCTCATTAATTGATAAAAATCAGTCTAAAATGAATCTAATAGGTTAGGGCAACCTAGAATATGCTCTACCAAAGCTTGGTGGACTAGTTTTGGGTCAATGGATTTAATCTAGTCGAAATAGGCTCCAAAGGTCTACTAATTGGGCCTTATGTGATATTTGAAAATAAATAGCATATAGAAACTCGATTGAGTGGGACACCTTTGGCTTTGTGTAGTAGTCTCAAAATAGGTCAAAATAATATATTAGGTCGAAAGTCTTGGATCGATGTTGATTCCTGAAATTCAATTGGAAATAGCAACAATATTACGGTAGATAGTAAAAATGACCTTTTTGGCCTGAAACTTGTGCAATAAAAATAGAGCACAAGAGAACATGTTTGAGTAGAACATGATATATAAAAAATGAAAATGGACTTATCTAAATTAAATCATATGAAAGTTGTTTCGAGAAATTGGCATTCTTGTACTCCTAAAATCAAAGCTACGATAAAGGGCACTTAATGATCAAAAAATATAATAAAAAAAATATATATTAAAGAAATAATTTAAATAAAAAAAATAAATTTTAAAATTTTTAGAGGGCTTACAATCTACTCACAATAGAAAATTTTGTCCTTGAAATTAGACATACAATAATATAGCAACATATACTAATAATAATAAATAATCAATGACAATAATCCCCAATCCTGGCAGAGCTAGCATCGGAACTTTTGATGAGCTTCGTCTTGACGCTGGACACCTCGTAACCTGATGCACTGGTTGACCTGCACTTCTAGCACAATGCTAACTTCTTCTTGTAATCCTTCTATACATATCCCTTATTGATGCAAAAGTGACAAGTTGGGAGCTTCTTTGTCTGGTACGAGGCGATCCTCTGTGGAAGATATACTTCTGGAAGTCTGATCGGTCCTCCATGTTGCCCTCAAAATAATATTAAAGCAGGGTATAAGGGAAACTAGTCAAGCAGGATTTCTATAGGACGCTAATACTAATGGGATTCTATAATACATAACCTACCAAAAGCTAAGGTACACTCAGTTCTAGATCCATCCTAACGTATATGATGACAACTCAAAATCAAGGTCATGATCTTTCTAATGATATTTCTGGAATGGTATAATTTTCTTGAAGAATACCAAACTTCGGTATTATGACTGAAATCAAGGACTTTCTAAGGAGTCCCAAGTACCATCATGGTGCTATTGGTTAATGACTCTATAACAAATATTATGACTAATTCAATACTATTGCTATATAGGTCATATCACGCCCCAAAACTAGAATACTGGTAAGTAGTGACGGACCAGGCCAGCTACGTAATACCAAAGTACTCAAGTACTCTGAAATAACGTATAAGCTGTCAAGACATGTGGGTTACTACTACAAGCCAACAGTCAATACTAGGTCAAGCAATCCTAGGTATCTCAATCACAGACAAATATGCAAAGTAACAAAAGTATGATCATCAGACATAAAATAGTAAAGCGTTCCAAACTATATATACATGGATGATCAAGAAACTAGTAATACAAAGTGAAGAACTAGCAAGAGTAATAGTCATATAGTCTAGAATATGCAAATCATGTTTAGGCCCGTAGGCTACATGTCAAGATCCCAAAACGCAAGCTAAACACGTGCTCGAAGGCTAAACGCCATCAAAGAATAATATACATAACTAGTACGAGAATAAAATAAAAAATACACTAAGGTACTCTGGTGCTCTGGGTAGTCACTGTCGAGTAAATGGTATGGAAGATCCTCTGGGCTCCTCTATCAGATCTGGCCAAACAAATCCAGTAGGGTCAGACCCCCAATAGCAAGTACCACAAAAGAAGCCAAATCTATGAGCTAAAACCAGCAATAACTAACATTGCAAGAGACAGAAAAAGGTAAGGCAAATCGAGACTCGTGTACTACCAATACACTTATCCCGAGAATAGGAAAGTCAATAAGTAAAGCAATCATGGAGTCTAAGTAATTAACATGTGACATAATATAAACTGTATACATGTGAATTAAACGAAAGCATGTGAACATATGAGCACGTTAGATAACTGAGACATGTGAACATGTGAGATAGCTGGGACATGTGAGCATGTGAGATAACTGAGACATGTGAGCATGTGAGATAATTGAAACATGTGAGCATGTGAGATAGCTGGGACATATGAGCATGTGAGATAACTGAGATATGTGAGCATGTTAGATAACTGAGACATGTGAGAACTAAATAGAACGACAAATGATAAGATGACTTAGGAACTATTTCGGAACCCAAGTTACAACCCGTAAACCAAACAAGGGCCGTGGTTGTAACCCTTCTCCTGAACAGAACTTAGTCTCTAGTCATTTATCGACAAAAGTAGAGCATAAACAATAATGTACTGAAATAAACACATCCGGACACTGCCTAGACAAACCTAGACTAGACTGGACTCTATACCACAATCACGGCCAAGCAATTAGTACGATTTTATATATTAGCTAACTAGGGTTATCACAATCCTAATTACTAACATATACAAGTTTGAGAAATCCAATCCAGCTACCTATCCTACAGACTGTCCGAATTATCCAAGCCAAAAAGAAAAGTAAAGGTGGATACATCGCCGCCCAGGAGACAAATATATCCAAAATCTAATAGTGGATACATCGCCCAGGAGACAAATGTACCCTATAGACATATAATGGTAGGTACATGGGAAAGGACACAAATGTACCTTGCAACACTCGACAGTGCGCTGGAAGTGTGCTCATCATGCCAGAAGCCCCAAATCCACCCAGGTTGGGGCCGGGATAAAGGGCTTGCAGGTAACTGGAAAATTCTTCCCTTCCAATGCATCTAGGTAATCAAGCTACACTACCAAAATATGTCAATTTAGCGACGGCCAGATCCGTCGTCCATCCGTCGGCAATCAGTATTAGCGACCGATTACTGACAGATCTTGGTCAAAATAATCCTTCGGCAATCAGCTCGTCGCTAATAAAGCTCCGTCGCTAAGTAGTCGTCAAGCGACGGAATAGCGACGACTTTTCGTCGTCACAATGCGATGCATTAGCGACGACTTTACGTCGGCCTTTTGTCTATTTCAAGTATTAAATACTGAACTGTGTAGACGCTAGCGACGGAACGTCCGTCGGTAAACCGTCGTAACAGCATATCAGAGTGTATCATTCCGTCGCTATTCCGTCGATTGCCGTCGCTAACAAAGGACGAATTAGCGACAGAATCCTAACGGATAATCCGTCGACCATGTTCTGGAAATGCTTGACATTTCCAGAACCATGGCGACGGATATGTCGTCGCGATTCCGTTGTGATTCCGTCGACGTAGCGACTGACTTGTGGCGGATAATCTGTCACCATGGTTATGGAAATTTCATGCATTTCCATAACCTTGGCGACGGATGTTCCGTCACTATTCCGTCGAACGAGGTATTTCCAGAACCTTGTCATATTGCATTTTCTTTATATATCCTATTTCTTAAACTAGGGTTTGTCAAATTGTATTATATATATATATATATATATATATATATATATATATATATATATATATATATATATATAAAGCAATAGACTTTCTCATCCTATTTCTTAAACTAGGATAATTACTACTACTTACACTTACAAACCCTAGCGTACCCCTCCCATCCCCCACCGCCCCCTCCAGCCCCGTGCTGTCCCGCGCGCGCCACACCCACCGCCCTCCGCTACCCCGGAGCGCGCCACGTACCCCTCCCACGCCCCCCGCCTGCCTCCCCCGCCGCCCCCCCAACCCCCGACGTACCTGTCGTCCCCGCAGTCTATGCCGCCCTCGCAGCCCCCGACGCCCCCGGCCCGCTGCATCCACGATCACCGCGCGCGAGAGAGAGAGAGAGAGAGAAAGGGAGAGCAAGAGAGAGAGAGAGGGGGGATTACCTTTGGGAAAGAGAGAGGAGAGGTCGTCGATCACCGTCGAGGAAGGGAGAGAGAGAGAGGAGAGGGAGGTCGTCGACCGCCGCGGGAGAGAGAAAGAGAGAGGAGAGAGGGAGTAAAATTTGAGGGGAATGAAAAGTTTCCTCTGTCGTTTCAATTTAAGTCTGGAACGTATATTTAGCGATGGACTTGCATCAGATTTTATCCGTCGCTAATCCGTCGCTCTATTTGATACTTGCCGACGGACTATCCGTCACTAAGTAGTCGAAGAATTGTCCCGCCACTTCTTCCAACAATTTTTGCCAAATAATCGACTGCATAGCGACGGCTGTGTATCCGTCGCTATATCTCCGACGTCCTAGCGACGGATGAGCGACATTTTCTCTCCCTTAAAATAAAATAAAAAAAGGATCGACGTGTCGTCGGTACTCCGTCGGCTGTTTGTCGCAAATCCATCGCTAATGCCGACGAAAATTATCCATCGCTAACATTCCGTCACAAATTGACTGTATTTTGGTAGTGCTAGTTGTTTAATCCTTAACATTTTCTTATTGAATTTTGGGTGTGGCATTCCGTAAAATCTATTCTAGACATGATATGCAAGACTTGACAATACAAGAAAGTGCATTATAATAAGCCACAACAAGGAAATATAATAAGCTGGAAGCTAAGGGTACGCTACGACGAACCACTATAGAGAAAATAGGGAGTATGCCATGACAGACCACTATCATGTAAGCAAAAAAAGAATTGTACAAGAATGCGCCACAACGGGTCACTATCTAGTAAGCAAAGAAGACATGTAACATGAGTACGCTACAACGGACCACTATCTAGTAAACAAAGAAGACATGTTGCATGAATGCGCCACGACAGGCCACTATCTAGATTAAGCAAAAAAAAAAGATAAATCATGAGTGCATTCCGACGGACCACTATCTAAGAATAAGCAAACATGACAATAACGATCGCATGTAGAAAGAATTAGATAAAAGATATATCATGGCATGGGAGAAGGAATAAATAAAAGTAACTACTTGACATAAAATAATAATTGAATCTGTGCTAGTATTAAGAATATAAGGGGGTACAATTATTTTCTAACTGTACAAAATCATCTAATCATGTTAAGAAATTTGTTTTTGTTTAAGAAACATAAAATATTGCCAAGTACATAAAATATGCCAAATGATCAACTATGATTGAAATCATCAGTCACATATACTCCAATTAAGGTGAAACATAAAGATTCTTAAAGCCAAAACAAATATCTACAACTTTTATGTTTTGAGTTTTATAATATTCTAGCTATAAAATAACTTAAACAAGCAAAAATAGCTATTCAAGACAAACTACGCACATGCAAAAGGAGTATGGTGCAAGGTACAAGGCATGCGAGGTGCTAGGTGCACGAGGTGTAAGGTGCACAAGGTGCACGAGGTGCAAGGTACATGCGGTACAAGGTACGTGAGGTGCAAGGTGTGCGAGGTGCAAGGTGCGCGACATGCACGAGTAGCAAGGTGCGCACGGTACAAGGTGCATGAGGTGCAAGGTGCACGAGGTGCAAGGTGCACGAGGTACAAGGTACGTAAGGTACAAAGTGTACGAGGTACGTGAGGTACAAGGTGCACAAGATGTGCGAGGTATAAGGTACGCAAATCAAAAGGTGCGCGAGGTGTGCACAGGGTGCGCGAGGTGTGCACAGGGTGCACGAGATGTACGGACCAAAAGGTGCACAAGTTGCAAGGTGTACGGACCAAAAGGTGCGCGAGGTGCAAGGTGCGCGAACCAAAGGTGCGTAAACTAGAAGGTGTGCGAGGTGTAAGGTGCACGGACCAAAAGGTATGCGAGGTGCGCACGAGGTACACGAGGTGCTCGTATCAAAAGGTGTACGAGGTGCACGGACCAAAAGGTGCGCGAGGTGCACGGGTACGCAGACCAAAAGGTGTGCAAGGTACAAGGTGCGCGAAGTACAAAGTGCACGAACTAAAAGGTGCACGAGGTGCGCGAGATGTCAGCCCTACCAGCAAGCTTTTTGCTATGGAGTTTTAGAAACTTCTAATGTCCGTAACTTGGGCTAAAGGACTCGAAATTGGGAAAAATAAAGGTCTAACTGAATAAAATTGAATTCTCTACAACATGGAATAAGTAGTTTTTGAAAATAACAAAGTTTAAGAGATCAAAACCAAGAAAACCGAAAAAACTATAAACTTAGATCTACATAAATGTAGCCATCAAAACCAAAATCTACAAGTTCTAAAGAGGCTTAGAATCAAGCAAGGAAGACAATGGAACAAACAAAATGGCAAAATAATAATATTAAAAATTTGGCAAGATGTACTTGCCTAGGATTGGGGGAGGAGTAAATGAAGAACAAGTTGAAGAAATAAATGAAGTAACAAAGAGAGATAGAGAAGTTGGTTTTTATACAAAACCCTTCTCATCTAAAACCAACCCAAACCAAGCCATGCCAAGTTGAACCAAATCAAAATAAACCAAGTCAAGTCTAAGAAAGACAAGCTAAAACACAGGTCACCTAAAAAATGTTAGAATCCCGTACATGTATACTAAAGTTACGTATAACCGAAAATGAAGTGACAGGCATGCCGTCGGTATACACTGGTATACTGGCGGTATGTCGGTCAATGAGAAAATCTATAAGTTGGAAAATTTTAAAGCGTTCTAAAAACCAAGAAAATATGAAATACAGTACAAAATACATATCCGTATATAAATATCGATACTGTGAGACGAGTCTCACAGGTCAGGTCTTCAACAAGATAGAAGGAAAATAATACTCTACTTCTTCAAACTATCGATAAGCTACACAATTGTTACAAGTGCACCTAACCATTTTATACCTTTTTTTAGGCAAGAGTCGAGACTGAGCTGAACAGATACACAACCATATTGCTCAATCTTTTAGTCTTGGTCTTTTATAGATCGTTTCAAGGCTAGTCTTACCATATATAGAGATAATCGTCTAGCCTAACGCAAACCTTCCTCCTCTATCTAATACTTCTAGGTCACCTATTATTATGATATTAGCACTCGATAATAATCCTTCTAGTACTTTTATTTAAGGTTCTATCTTAGGCAAAAGGTATTATAGATTTAGTCTAGTGATCCTAGGGTCTCTCGTTAGGGCCAAGTCCTACACTGTACTCTATTTTTACTTCCATCTTAGGAGAATATCTATAAAGTTCTATCCACCTTAGCTATTTACTTAGTCCTATCAAGCATAGGTTCCTATTTTTGGCCCATTGATTATGGTCGAACCAGATTTTAATAATTGATCTAACCCTGTCTCGATATAAGGACTACTTGAACATTAGCTGAGGCAGTTCTACCATTCTGTTCAAGACTGAAGTTGTTTTATCGTATGAGTCTGTACTTCAATATTTAATATAATTTTTATATTTATTTAGTCTAGAAATACTTTGTACACCAAGTCGTACTGGCAAATAGGCTACCCCAAAATACTTTCAAAAATATTCTATGTTTTAAAAATAGCCCAGTTTTACAAAAGCTCATAATTGCTTGGACTTTTCAAATAAACCAAAACACAAAATCAATTTTACAAAATGACCCAAAAATTAGATTTGGCCCTAGTAAAATTTGGCCATAGTTAGGTCCGAATTTGGCCTGAGTTTGTTTAGTGCCATTTGGTTTTTGAACTTAGTCCTCCTGTAGTTACGGATGCAATGACTATTTGCCAAAATTTACTCAAAGAGTTCTGCCCGAATTATGCCCGAATTATGTCTGAATTTTGTCTTTAGAAAATCTATAAATAGAGAAGAATTTCTCTCATTTCAATGCACCTCTCTTCTATCTTCTCTTTAAAGCTTAATCGTCTTCCAAAGTATTCTGAGCTATTCATTTTCAAATCCCAAGCCAATTACAATCCTCTAGTCGATTTGCCAGTACGATACGGTCTAGAAGTTTCAGAGAGATTGTAATTAAAGGCTTGATTGAAGAAAGTCACTTCACAATTGAAGTTGGTCGAGTACTTTGTATCAAGCTCACGTTGTAGAAGTTGCAAGGACTCCGTATGAAAACTTACGGTATTTTCTAATAGTAGATTTAACTGGAAGCTAGAGTTCTTCCGACTGAAATAGTCCTCACAAGAGGAAAACCACTATACATCGTCGTCTTTGCATTTATTTTCTGATCTCTGTATTTTCATTTACTTGTGATATATATATTTGTATGATCTTGTTGCTAACATTTTTAATTAGCTATATTATGCTGCCTGCACAATTCACCCCTTCTCTAGAGTATAGCGCTTTACAATTCGTTCCTACAATTGGTATCAGAACGGGTTATACAGGTAAAGCGAGGTAACGCTGCTTTCATATTTTTATTATTTTAGTTGTTAGATAGATTAAAGTATAACACATGATAACTGTGAAATTCACAAGTGCCAAGCCATAAACAAACCTCTACTGTTTGACGGTACAAATTATACATACTGAAAAACATGGAAGAATTTCTTCTTGAAATCTCTAGATTTTGACTTATGGTCTATTGTTACTAATGGCTATAAGAAGCTAGCACGTATTCTTGTTGAAGGAGTATTGGTTGACAAACCCCATAACAAGTATACTGAGGATGAAAAAAAGGCCAGTCTTGACGCATGTACTATTAATGCTTTGCTTTGTGCTTTAGACATGACTGAATTTAACAGGGTGTCTACGTGCACAACATCAAATGATTTATGGAAACTTATCGAAGTGACTCACGAAGGCATGACGCAAGTCAAGGAGTCAAAAATCAGCAGACTTACTCAGGAGTATGAGGCGTTCAAGATGAAGCCAAACGAATTTGTCACTCAGATGTTCACAAGATTCTTGGATATTATAAACCCTTTGTCATCATTAGGCAAGGAGTACGGTAACCATGAGAAGATTCGCAAACTTCTACGAGCCCTCACGAAGAACTGGAATCCGAAGGCTACGACAATTATTGAAGGAAACGACCCCACAACTATGTCTATTGAAATACTCATGGATAAGCTACTCACTCACGAGCTCGAACTTCAAGACTTTAAAGATGTTGTACCGAAGGAGAAGTCAATCACCCTCAAAGCTCAACACAGAAGAACTGTCGATGATAATTTCGACGACAGTGACTCTGACTCTGAAGATCAAGCTCCCCTAGTAAGAAAATTTAAGCAGGCCATATGATTCAATAGAAGAATAAAGGAATACAACAGCAACAACAACGAAGAAGATTCTATCTGCTACGGTTGCAAGAAGAAAGGACATATGAAGAAGGACTATCCAACAACATCATCATCAACCAGAAAAAAGCAACAAGTACAACAAAAGCTACCTGAAGAAATCAACATCCAGAAGGTACGGTAATACAAGCATATGGCATGAAAGTGAAGCCTGCGACTCAGAAGATGAACAATCAGATAACGCTGTAAATGTGTGCTTGATGGCATTTTATCAGGTAACTACTAACCCCCTATTTGATACTTATGATGATTTTACCTTTGAGCAATTAGGTGAAGCTTTCAGTGACCTCTTAGGTGATTACAGAAAACTGCGTAGTAAATACCAAAACTCTAAGAAGGTATTCAAAGAGTACAAAGGTGAAGTAGGAAGACTTACTGACCTACTAGCTGAGGTTAAAAGTAGTGATAATTCTAGTAATATAGGTGAGCTTTTTTGTTAAGTTATTATTACACGAGACCGCAAGACTATCCGAAGAGAAAGACAAGACCATTACCCAATTAGAGAAAGACCTACTCGAAGAGAAGAAGAGTCTTCAACAAGCACTTATTAGAAATGATGCACTTACTGCTGATTATAATTCATTGTATGACACTTCTAAAAAGTTGAAAATTAGGTTAGAAAAAGAGCCTGAAGTTTCTGCTTCCTTTCCTAACATATGTCACTTACCAAAATATCGAAACACTGTCAAACTAAAATCTGTCAGACCAAACCAAACCAAATTATTGCCCAAGAAGACTAATAGGCATGCATTCTATTATACTAGAAAACCAAGACCTACCAATTATACACAACACATAGCTTCTAACACTCAACATGCTAGATGTCATTATTATGGCATCATTCTGCATGTAAAGTTAGAAAGCTTATTGATTTGAAAATATATGCATGGATACCAAAAACTAATATTTCAGGACCCTACAAGAAATGGGTACCAAAAGTTTTATCTACAAATTCTCTTGTAGGTGGAACACCCTTCATACGCTAAAGGCCAATGGATCCTCGACAGCGGTTTTTCACGACATATGACCGTTAACGCTTCATTATTCACAATACCGTCGAAGAAGAAAGAAGGATATGTTTCCTTCGATAATAATCGGAAGGGATATATAGTAGGTATCGACAATATTGGTAAGGCTCCTTATCCTGTGATTAATGATGTCTATCTAGTTACTGAGTTAAAACATAACCTACTTAGCATAAGTCATTTAGCCGATCACGATTATGGTATTAACTTTGTCAAAGAGAAATATACTATAGTTGATAGCTCAACTGGTAGTACTATCTTTGAAGGTATTAGGGAAGATAATATATATGTTTTCTATTTGTTGGAATATGCTAACAAAGAAGGAAGATGCTTAATGGCCAAAAGTTATGAGAGTCAAATATGGCATATGAGACTCGGTCATGCAAATATGGACACAATTTCAAGATTATCCACAAAAAAGTTAGTACGAGGCTTACCGGACATTACTTTCAAGAAGGATACGGTATGTAGTGAATGTGAAAAGAACAAAGCTAACCGATCCACATTTAAATCTAAGAACGTTGTCAGTACCACTAGACGTCTACAATTACTGCATATGAATTTATTTGGACCTAGTAGAATTGCTAGCCTAGGTGGTAAATTATATGCTTTTGTAATAGTACATGATTTCTCTAGATATACGTAGGTATATTTTCTTGCATGTAAGAACGATGTATTATCAGAATTTGTCTCCTTTTGCAAGAAAGTTTAAAATATAAAGGATTCATGATAACTCGTATTTGAAGCGATCATGGCGGCAAATTTGAGAATGCAGAGTTTAAGCAATTTTGTGACACAACGGTTATATGCATGAGTTCTCTTGCCCTAGGACTCCACAACAAAATGGAGTTGTGGAACGTAAGAACATAACTCTATCTGAAATAGCCAAAGTAATGTTAAACCAGTTTAGTACACTAAAATACTTTTGGGCTGAAGCTGTCAATACAGCTTGCTATGTTCTCAATAGGGTTCTAATTCGACCTATATCGAGAAAGACTCCCTATGAATTATGGTTTGATAGGACACCATCTGTTCATATTTTAAGATATTTGGTTGCAAATGTTTTATTCTCAATACTAAAGACAATTTGGAAAAGTTTGACGAAAAGGCCGATGAAGGTATCTTTTTAGGTTATGCTACAAAGAAGAAAGGGTACCGAGTCTTCAACAAGAGAACCATGATCATCGAAGAATCAATAAATGTTACATTTGACGAACTGAATCAACAGAAAATCGATAATGATGATGAAGACATCAGTACACAAAGTACAGCACCTACAGAACCTTCAAGCACAACACCAGTTGATCCTCCAGGCAGATCACGTATAGAACCAGAAGCCGAAACCAGCTACCTTGAGAGTTTGCCAAAAAGATTAAAGTTTTTGACATACCATCCCAAGGACTTGGTAATAGATGAGACTACCAGGGGGGTAAATACTCGTTCCTCCAGCAAAGATATAGTTTACTGTGTTGCATTTATTTCATAGTTTGAACCCAAAACTATTTAAGAAGCATGTAGCAGTAATTATTGGTTAAATGCTATGCAATAGAAATTAAACCAATTTAAACGGAATCAAGTTTGGAAACTTGTTCCCAAGCCCATTGATCATCCGATCATTGGCACCCGATGGGTATTTCAAAATAAACTTAATAAGAATGGTTTAGTTACTCGTAACAAGGCTCGATTCGTAGCTCAAGGGTACAACCAGGAGGAAGGTATCGACTAAGATGAGACCTATGCCCCAGTTGCGAGATTAGAATCTATTCGTATGTTATGTGTATTAGCATGTTTTCATAATTTTAAATTATTTCAAATGGATGCTAAGAGTGCATTTTTGAATAATTTTATAAGAAGAAGTTTATGTAGCTCAACCCCCAGGTTTTACTGATTTCAAAAACCCTGATTATGTTTTCAAGTTGAAGAAAGCCTTATACAGTTTGAAACAAGCCCCTCGTGCTTGGTATGATAGTATAAGCTCTTTTCTATTTGACAACAATTTTATAAAAGGCAAGGCTGACATTACACTGTTTATAAAATCTTTTAATGGAAATTTTTTTAATTCAAATTTATGTAGATGATATTATTTTTGGATCTACTGATGAATCTCTGTCAATTTTTTTAAAGTGTATGCAGAATGAGTTTGAGTTGAGCATGATGGAAGAACTAAAATTTTTCCTGACTGCAAATGAAACAAACCAAGAATGGAACGTTCATTAATCAAGCCAAGTACACAAAAGTCTTATTAAAGAAGTTCGACCTGGAAACTATCAAACCACTTGGCACTCCGATGGCAACTTCAACCAAGCTTCATATTGATGAACAAGGCAAATCGGTCAAAATACGTAAGTATCGAGGTATGATTGATAGTTTACTTTATTTAACTGCTAATCGTCCAGATATAATGTTTAGCATTTGCTTGTGTGTACATTTTCAAGCTAACCCTAAGGAATCACATTTGTGCACGGATAAGTGTATCTTTCGATACCTTAAAGCTACTTCTTCTGTCTGCTTGTGGTATCCCAAAATCACGTCATTTGACCTAATCGGTTATTCGGATGCTGATTTTGCTGGATGCAAAGTAGATAGAAAAAGTACTAGCGGTACATATAATTTCCTAAGTAAGGCTTTAGTCTTTTGGTTTAGCAAGAAATAAAATTTTATTGCATTATCAACTACTGAGGCTGAGTATATCGCCGTAGGACATTGTTGTACACAAATTTTATGGACGAAGCAAACCCTAGAAGACTTTGGTTTACTTTATACACACATACCCATTTTTTGTGACAATACTAGTACTATTAATTTGACTAAGAATCTTGTATGTCACTCTCATACTAAGCATATTGAGATTCGACATCATTTTCTTAGAGATCATCAAGAAAATGGAGATATAGACCTTGTATATGTAGACACAGAGAAAAAACTGTCTAATATCTTTACAAAACCATTAGCGGAAGATTATTTCAATTATTTATGCCGAGAATTAGGGATTTTAGATATTAATAATGTTAATTAATTTTGTTTTGTTGATTATCTTTTAATATACAAACATTGTTTTCGATAAGCCTACAAAGAGTCTGTCTGTCACCACGCTACGGCTAAAGCGAAACGATTTTTAAGTATTCTCCGGTGAACCTCCGTTAGCTGGGACAGTACCCTCACAGCTGATCTAAGACAGTCGCTATATAACAAAATTTATTCATAAAATAATATTAATTATATTAATTAAAATTTACGATAACTGATATTGGAATTAAATAATTGAAAAGAGTTTGATGAAAAGAAAGTGGACAATATTTATTTTTGTTTGAAAACATCTTGTTTGTAAAAACAAAAGTTTAATTTCTACGAACTAAGAAAGTGTACAAGAGTACAATTAGTTTCTGGGAAAGTACAACTATAGAAATCTGATCAGAAGACGATCACTTTATCCCTTGGACGATATGATATCGAAGTCACAAGTCTCTGGAGGATGCAACAACACTTTAGCAGGAGATTATGATCATTCATGATGCCTTGGAACTAATTTGAAACCCTATTTATAGAGTTCTTGCAATAACTGTTTAGCAGTTATTTTAGGTTGTACGTGCCTCAGGTTGTGTGCCCCTATTCACTTGCGCGAGCGGTTACACCAACTGCTATGGACACGTGGCATCGTTTGAGTGAGATATGCATGATCGTGGGCAATGTAATAGACACGTTCTACGAAATTAGTGGCATGTGCGCCACGTTACCCTGTAATGGACATCAATTCGATCACATTGCGTGAGCTTCATTAGGTTGCACGGGGGCACAATATAGCAACTTGCGTCTAAGTACAACCTCGTGTACCCTGACACGTTACGCAAACTGCTAGCTATCAAAAAATCTGACCAAATCTTCTCGAGCGTCGTGTTGTACGGGATCTGAATGAATTTTCCCTGATATTCGTGTTGTACGGGACCAAATCTTCTCGAACTGTCAGGCAATGAGGATGCTGTTATAGTTATCGAGGAGACTGCCACGTGGTGCTCGTGCAACCTGTCTCATGCGCAACCTATCCCCCTCGTGCAAGTTGATAACTGTGGCGCAACCTAATATCTAGCTCCCAAAATTGTAGAACAACTTGATTTTTAGCTTCTACAAGACCCCCTTCAAAGTTTTCAAAATTTGAAAAACTTCAAAGTTTCAAAATACTTAGAATTATATAGATTGTGCATGTCTTCAACTAAATCTACTTTTCGAGCGCATGTTGCATGATCAGTTTTGTTTGTAAAGCTATAAATAGCCGTACCCTTCGGTCTCTTTGGTTTTTTTACCGAAGTTAAAATTCTCCTCAACCAAGAAAAGTTCATCTCCTTTCTTTCTTTCCAAGCTTTCTTCGACAACTATCAATGGCCCCCAAGCGCTCTGCTGCCGAGAAGGGCAAGAATGTGGCCGAGTCTTCTACGCATGCACCCCAATTTGCTTTGCCTCCATCGCGACGAGAGACGGCCAACCCGACCATGGAAGGTGAATATCCGACCGCAAACCGATCATCGACCACCCTCTTTAGGGTTCGGCTCGATTCTGACAACGTGCGCCCGCTCTTTTTAGAGTTGGACACACTCCATAACTTGGCCTCCCTCTTTAGGGTATGGTTGCTGTCGATTTGTGTTGCACAATATTTTGAAAGTTGTGCTCTATTTTGATTTTATAAAATCAAATTGGACGCAACTTGACATGTTGTGCAACGTAAATGTGGCACAACCTGATGTTGTGCAACATGAGGGTCACGTAACCTGACTTCTGTGTAACACAAGAGTCATGCAACCTGACTGTTGCACAACATAAGAGTCGTGCAACCTGTTGATATAATATGTTCTTCTTCAAAACATAATTTGAAACTAATTTCTGTTTGTTCATCTTCATGTAGTTGACTTGAGAGAAGATTCCAATGCTGAAAGATTTGCCTCTGCATTTAATGCACCCGAATACAAAGAGGACCTGTCACACGTGTCATATCCTCATTATGACATTCCTGAAGCCAGGAGAGCTATACTCGCAGCTCAAGAGAACTCCACACTTCTGTGTTTGATAAATGGACAACCTCTAGAAAGTGTGGATAATATAGTTCACAAAAAACCAGGCTTTTTGTTTGGTGATGCTTTCAAGAAGATGTTCCTGCCTAAGTCCAAGAAGGAAGATAGGGTTTATCAGTGTAGTGAGGGCAGGATGACGTACCTCCCAGAAATGTCGAGATATATATCATTTTCTCGATATAAATTTTCGAGTTACCCTCGCCGGGTGGCATGGGATATAACTCCACAACAGCAAGCAAGATGGGGAGGATCTGTTACGGACTAGGTCCACAAAGTAGAGACCAATTCTATAGCACCTCAGATAAATATAGCTCCTATTTGAGAGGTCTGATGCCAGGCTGTGTACCTCCCGAGGACTCCTCGCTGTTACTCTCGGCCAGAGTACCAATTTTTACGAACGAGTTTGCCAAAGCTGAAGAAAGATACCCAAACCAGACCATGCAAATGACAGGCCTGGTAAATCTTGATAATAAGTACTAGAGCTGCTTGTCTAACTGGGTTCTGGACCACTTCAAAGACAAGCTTCTGGAGATAGGTCTTTATGAAGCAGTCTGGGCTACAGTTTATGGGTTCCGCCCGAATGCCCATATTCCTGGCCCTGGTAGAAAGGTATAATGATAAGACTGGTACCTTCATGACCCTGCATGGGGAGATCGGCTTTGGTCTTGACGAAGTTCCTTTCTCACTTGCCTATGGGAAATAACCCGTACGAGGAATACGTACCTACCAATGAAGAATTGGACATCCTATTAACAGAAAATTCTAAAATGATAGAGGTTTTCGAGGAGATCTTATGTAACTACAAGATATATTCCCTCTACTATAAGAGTGCCACCGTAGGGACCTGCTACACATCCAAGTGGCTTCCTTATTTGTTTTTGGGTCATATTCATGAAGACAAGATATTCGATACTCAGGCTTGTATCCCTTCTTTCTTCAAACCACTCAGCAAAAGCGACATCCAGAAGCTGATGGAGAAGTACGATCAGTTTGACAATGATCTAGATGAAGATTGGTCCCCCTTCAAGGCCGGTGACACGATCGAGAGTTATTTCAAACAAGGTTATAGACCTATGCCTAAATAGGCCCAGTTGGCGGGCTTTTTTTTTGTATGGCTGCGACGGTTTGTAATCCCTGGAGGCAGTGCTGTCGACAGATTTCACCGAGGTATCCTATTTGCTGCAGTACGTCCTGTGTTCGGTTACAAGATGGACCTCCTTTCAGAGATGACTTGTCGCTTAAATACGGGCCTGCGCTCCTTTGTATACACCATACTGCATGATAAGAATACCAGAAATGAATTTCCCCGCACTGAGATACCCTACACATATCTGTACGGGTTGTTGTACTTGTATTATCCTGGTTTGATGGATTCAAATATGAGTGTAGTATGAGGGGACTTCATGAGGCGGTATTCCAATGCCCGTTGGAATATCAGTGCGTTATCAGAATGCCGATGAGCATTGAATAAGGGTTCAGGGTGGAGATTTCAATGTGTCCCTCCCCCTCAAGGTTATGAGCACGTTCCTCTAAACCTTATGGATGAGGAAGCTGCTTCACTTAGTATGATCCCCTCCACCTTTGAATGGTTGAAGTCAATTCGGCCATCTCACTTGGTGTTTCGGTTTGAAGAAGAGTTCTTCTTGGAACCATATCTGCCAAGCTGATTTGCCCGACAGTTCAACTATGATCAGCTATATATGAGGAGCGCCACAACTTGTCTAAGTGTCAGGGGTTATTTTTGTTAGGGTTATATACTAAAAGCATCACTTTTGTAGTAACCTTATTTCCTTAAATTTTGAATGAGAATCATATGGCAAATGTCTACATATTGTATTTGTTGCAAGTGTTAATGCAAATGTGTGATATTCTATATTGTAGATAATGTGGTGTGTAGTATCACACAGAAGATCATATTATCAGTTTCCTATAGAGTATATAAATATTTTACAACCTAGATGGACTTGGACAATCTATTGGAAAGGTTTTAGTATAATCTGGTATTAGTCTATCTTGACTATAGTTTTATACTAGGACACTTTGTGCGTATTGAACATGACCACTTTAGGTTATTCTTTTTGTAGTGACTACATAAGAGAACAAACACCTCTATTATTATGGATGCTTGTGCTCTTATTCCAGATATAATAACAGACATGTATATGCGGTGTGCATCACTTTGACTCATGAAAGAGTGAGATTCATTATGGGTCAACAACCTTTATGAATTGGGTAATAATATTGTATGTATGATGGGCCGTTGATTATAAATGGAATCCATGTCCCGATACATCGGGTTGATGATTTCCCCTTAAGGAGCTCAGAAGGATTATCATGTAAATCCTGTAGGTGGATTATATCCAACAAGACAAATAAAGTTGAGCGGTACTACTTAAGAATAAAAGATGTCGAATCAATATAGTTGTCAGTAACTTAATTTGATTGAAGGACATTCGATATCTTAACATGGGGAGCCAAACGAGCATATAATAAAAGGAGCCCATAAACATAATTTGGGATTAGGGAGGTAGTGCAACAATAGCTCATTAGTGGACCGAGCTATTGTTAATGGGCCTGGATTGTGTGTTCGGGCTGAACACGAGATATCCAGATCCGTTAGGAGGCCTAACCCTAACTTCTCTTCATAGTCCCTGCCGTAGCATATATATATATATCCTCTATTCTCTGGCCGCCAAATTACTGATGATAAATATGAATCTTTCTCTAAATTCGTGATTCACGTAAGGAGAGAGAGAGGGCTACTAAGGAGATAAAAAGGTTGGGAGATCTTCACCCACACGATGTCCAACTCGAGGAAGGAATACGTACAGAAGATCTTAGGGTTGTCCGTTCAAAATTGCCAGAACTACTTGTCTTCTTTCCGCCGCAGGTATAATTTGTGAACCCAAGTTTCCGCCTATGAAGGGTTAGAACACGTATTAAATCTGTTTAACTTTCTATCGATCAATATGCACACCAAAGTAAGGGTCCTAGGAATCCCCAGTTCCATTAATTTGATTGATGGAGCTAGGGCGTGGAGATACTACAATGCTCGGGACTCTAAGGCAATATTCTCCATGACAAATATTCCTACCCAGACAGGTCCACGTATGTTGTACACATACGTGAACTTCTATACTTTGGCGAATACTTTTGCCGAGAACTTCAATCTGTTCTGCAGCTTTGTAAGCGACAAACGTACGAAGGATGGGGTTCGTACAATATTGTTATTCAGAGATGCTGAAGATCAGGATCCGACCGACAATCCGTTAGAAGCTTCCCTTGCAGGATTTGTCGATGAAGCGACTGATCACTAGAAGTGCCGTTGAAGGTACGAAAAGATAAATCTCCTGCCAAAGGTCTTGACAAGAAAAGGAGAGCTGGAGAATCATCAACTCATGATGATCTCCCTTCCTCACTCAAAGCTACAGAGAAGAAGAAGAAGAGGAGGGCCGTAGTGGCCGTAATTGAACCAGCTACCACAAGGACAACACGATCCCAGTCAAAATAGATGACTACTGGGACGTCTCCTGGAGTAGGTGAGACGACTCCTTCGTCGGTTCTGAAGCAAAACAGAGTCGTTCAAGAAAAAATTTGCGAAGAAGAACCGATAGCACTCCTGCTTCGGAAGCCTAGAAGAAAGTTGCTGGTAACCAGAGGAGATCGTCCAAGAGTTGGCTCTTCATCCACTCTATCTGAACCAGAGACACCGCTACCCTCGCAACAAGATTTGCCACTTCAAAAAGGTAGTTTTAATATTACTTTCGTATAATCATGTTTAACTGAAATTTGATATTGTTCTTTTTCATCTGCAGAGGTTACAGTGATGAACACTCCAATTCAAACTGTCCTGCTGGATACGGTTCTTACTCCAGAACCAGCATTTATGAAGGATAGTATTCATGTATCTGCAGTTGTTCTAGCTTTTGCAGGAGTGATAATGTCATCTCCGACTCCTGGAGTCCCAGAACCTGAACCCCTGGAGAAGGTTTTGCCTTCAACAGAATCTCAAGCAGGAGTTAAAAATCCTCCTGCTCAGATGGATAAAGCCGCAGATCCTCCTATTGTTCAAAATCCTACTCTTTCTCAAGAAGACCGAAAAATGATAGCGGCTCTGGAAGGATGTGATTTTAGAGATTTCTCGAATGAAGATGATCTCACCATTGCTATTAAAGGTGAACAAGCTTCAATAGAGGTTATACCGAACGAAGAAGGACTGGCCGAAGAAGGCCAGACCACTGTTGCGGGTGAAGAGCACCCCATTGATAATGAAGGGCATTCAGGTCGAAGAACTGATGAACTCAAAACTCATGAAAAGGTTCATGAAGATCAGCTTGGAGCTTCTGAAGCAGCTAGGATTGCTGAAAATCCTAAAGCTGATACTAGAGGGATTGAAACCCCTAAAGATCAAACCCCAAACAATAAGGAGACAAACACAATCACCCTGCCCCTCCAAGCAGAGTTAGGGGCTGGAAGCAGCCGCTTCTTATCGGGCGGCTTGGAAGCTGGAAGCAGCCAAACAGCAGTGTCTGAGAATACTATGTCGAGACTTCGTATGGAAGCAGCCATGTCTAGTAAAATGCCATATCTACTACCAGATTCAGGTAAATTTCTGACTTTCATTTATCCTAATTCCTTTGATAATGTTTTAACAATGGTGTATATTGATCGCAGAAGGACCTGTGGGAACGACTAGCTCGACAATGGCTCCTTTGGACAGAAGAACACATGCAGGAGAAGGGAGCTCATCCCAGATGCCCAAATTTGGGTCTCCTGATGTACAATCTAAAGTACTTCCAACTGCTGCAATAGTAGAAACTCGGATGGAAGTAGTGTCCACTCCAGGCGCTCTAGCGATAAACAGATTTTTTGTGGCTTCTTTCACCAAAGTCTTTTATACATCTCTGAGGCCTCTGGTTCAAAGGGTGATAGAGAAGGATGATGTTCCTTTTACAATAGTCAGAAGCCCTTCATCTTATCTAATCTGAGGTATCCGCGATATAGGAGGTCAGGATCTGGCCACCTACTTAGAGCATGTATTGGACGAACTTGAGGAATCCTGTAGAAGCATAGAATTTCAGAACCAGAAATCCTATGCGCCTAACACTTCATGCGCCAGGAAGCTCTGATGAAGTACTTGGCACAGCAAACAGCAAAAGCTTAGACATTCAAAGAAGATTTTTATTTCATATAAAAGTCTATTACATGTCTAAAAAAGGCTGTACAAAGGAGAACTTCTACAAAAAGAAAAGACCCTAAGTCTACAGCCAGGCGCAGCATCTCGCCATGCGCTCTTGAACAGGCACATCTTTTCGGCGTCTCAGTTTGGCGCATCACTTCATCGTCTCAGCCAGGTGCATTCCTTCAGCAGCTCAGTTATGAGCCACCCTTCAGCATCTCAGTCAGGCGCATCTCTTCGGCGTCTCAGTCAAGCGCATCTCTCCAAGAGCCTCAGTTATGTGCATCATAAGTCTCATCATATGCACCTTACCTCGACCCGATCAAATGCTTGACTAATGAAGCATTTATTGAGCAGAACGAGGGTGGGCAATCAACCCCCTAGCTGGAGGAAGAGCTCTCCAAATGGCAAAAGGAGGCTTTCAACACAACCAGAATGGGCAACACCCACTCTAGCAAGAGGAAAGAGCCTCCAAAGCCAGGGCACCGCAATTCCGATCTGTGGCTCTTCCAGCATAAAAGAGACGAGGCTCGAGCGTCCCGATCTTTGGATGCAACAGGCACCTTCCGCCAGCCTCAGAAGCCCTCGACTCTACTTTTGGATGTAACAGTCACCTTCAAGTGTATAAATGAAGACAATGCGTCGCATCTTCACCTTCGGGAACATCTCGTCAGAATGTGCTCGAGCAAACAATTTTATTTCGGGAGGACATGAGAAAATGAGAGGCAAACTCACTCCTTGCCACTATTTATAGGCCGGGCAAATCAAACCTACGCCAAGTGGCAGGCTCCCCGAATCCGTACAATAAATTTGCATTAATGGTGATGAACCTGACGCTTCGAATTCAGCCAAGTCAAAACGGCTATTTAAAGCACTTAAGAACGTAACAGTCGGGCCAATAAAGATGTGTCATACAAACGATGTGTCGGTCAGACCGCACATCATACTGATGCATCCACCAGCACCAAGCGCCTTGTAAGGATGCACCCATGCGTCCCCATGCCTAGTGGAACGCAGATCGATGCGCCCACTCAACAGCCTATCACCTGTCAAAAAACATTAAATACTGAAGTCTAACACGACAGCGGCCAGTCCCCGAGGACTGAACAGTTGACAGCTTTTTCAGAAGACGAAGCGTCACTGACGTCGACATCATCATTACTTCCCTCCGGCAGTTACAAGCCATGGCCGCCCAACTATTTTGTGTGCGCCTCCGCAGCTATATGCCCAAATCTCTGTGTGCCTCAAAAGCCATGCACCTCAGACTTTTCTCTGATCCCTAAAGACAGAAGTCAAGTCACTACTGAAGCCTCGCATACGCCTTAAATGCGTGCGCTCAGACTGGTTCGTGACTCCTAAAGGTTACAAGCAAAGTCTTCTCTTGCGCCAAATCCTAGGCACATCCTATCAGATTACCCTCTACCAAATCCGAGATCTTTGAGCTACGGATATGCGCCACGTGTCCCTTGACTCAGTTCAGCTGATGAAGGGGTGCTAATCACCCAAGATCTCAACAACCGAAAGATCTTCTCCACCGCTACGTGTCAGCTCTGTCGTAGCCCACAAATACAACAAAAAAGTTCAACTCCTCAATCCGAGCATGTCGCCCATGTGCCTCCATCAGCAATCACCACGTGGCATCCCCACAATCGACACATCCTACATATGCGCGCATGAGCAGCCAGCCTGCAGACTATAAATAGAGGGATCATTTCCTTCTGAAAAAGGCCACGGACCTACGAACACACACACAGAGGGGCAGATACAGACATTCAACGTCTTCTTCCTCTCCATGAGCTCCAGCACCCAGAGCAACTCAGACCTTCAGAGAACCGATAACCATCGTCAGATCGTCAACGAAGTCAATGCATTGCCACTCGCTCCATCGGTAGAAGGGACCAGATAAACAAAAGTGTTCTCCTAGGACCACGTCTAAGTCCTATATTGTAATACTGTTCTGTTTGTAATTAAAATTTGCAATAAAAAGATTTTAATGGCAAACAAGCTGGCGACTCTGCTGGCGACCTCTTTCTCCTCCACCGATAAAGCTGTATCACAATCCTACGACGTGAAGGTGGGCTTCCCCACAAGACTGGTCGTACGCCTCAATCAACAGGCGTATGAGGAGTTCATCTCTGAAGGCAGTGCAAGTCCTTCGAAGCGACTGCCAAAGCCGAAGAAGACTCGCCAAGTCTGGGTGCGCAAGGTCGAGGCCCCTTACACCACCACTGAAGGAGATGCACCGATGCAGTCCACCCTTCTTACTAACGACCTCAGCAGCCAGGATGCGCCCACCTGTGTAGCGCATCTCTAAAAAAGCGTGGTGCTGACCACATTCCCCAGCCATCTCCATCTCAGACAAGAAGATGCACCGACGGAGCAAGGGCGCAGCTAATGTCCTGCGCGTTACCTCTGATGCGCCACAGAAGGCCTCTGTCTTTGACTGACTCACTCGCTGTCGTGTCGAGAAGAATTTGACTCTAGTACTATGTATCCCAACGGGCTGGTACGAAGAAGTCCAAGGTAGCACGGGCCATGCGCCACAAACGTGCTATGCCGACAGCAAACCAGAAGCATGCGCTCACAATCATGCACGCTGCTGATGGTAAGCTGTATAAGGTCGACTCGGGTACTTCTGCGCCAGAAACGAGCCGACCTTCAAATTCTTCGTCTCACTTGGGCGCATCTGCTACGTTCGCAACCAAGTCGAGCAAGGCAAACCCTGTGGTCTTGAACTCCTACGCCTCCATTGGTTGTGCGTCTGAGGTTCGTTCAAGTCACTATAAATGTTGTTCCCCCACTACTGATCTGAGCGCATATTTTACGTTGGATCAGGGCGCGCAACATTCACTTGACCACGCCGGCGCTTGGCCTTGCCATGCGCCTGATGGGGCGAAGGTGGTACTCTCTCCCAATAATTTGCGTAATGTGATCAGTCACAAGCGCCGATCAGAAAAGTCGACTGACAAGCACAATGCGCCCTTCACAGGGCACACCTGTGTGTAGTCACCATCAACTGTTGTTGCAAAACAGTATTCCTACCACCAAGGCAGTCGGTGTTCCAGCGGCTGCAATCATCAACACCTCTCCAACATCGCCTCGGAAAGAAGGTGTCAGCGGAAATGGAGCCAGAACTACAGGTTGCTTCCTGCAATGTAGTCTCCAACTCCCCATCAATTCGGAAGGCGACTGGTAGCTCCTCGACTGTGTCCTCATCCAAGAGCCAGCGAAGGAAAGCCAAGACGACTGTCCCGTCCTCTGGAGTGTTTGAAGGTACTCGGAGGAGAAAGAAGATCTTGAAGGAAGCTGGGGGTAGTCAGGCCCTTGTCGATCCTTCTCCTGAAAGCGAAGATCCTCCAGAACGTAGCTGGGGGTAGCCAACTTGCTGATCGTTCTCCTGAAGACAAAGACGTCCTCCTGAACATAGCTGGGGCTAGCCAAGTCCTTGCTGATCGTCCTCCTGAAGAAAATGTCCTCCAGAACGTAGCTGGGTAGCCAACTCCTTCCCGAAGGCGAAGATATCCCCCAGGACATAGTTGGGGTAGCCAAGATGAAGCTCCAGGAGAAGCCACTCCTCTACAGGAGAGTGAGGCCGAAAATGAAGCTCAACCGATCCATCCACTTCAGCCATGTCATGTCAATATACATGACTGGGGGTAATGCCGAGCCAGATGCACCGCCAGCAGACCTCGTCCAGCAAATGGATACTTTGGAGGGGGGACTCAAAACCCTCTCTGCCTCCATGCAAACGTTGGCTCAAGCAATGTTTGAGATACGGTCAGCTTTGGCCAGGACACCTTCTACCGGTCCTGACCCAGGGGCCAACGGAGAATCAAGTGTACCCCTCCAACGGGTATCCTTGATAGATCACCGTGAAGCACCTCGGAGTCAGAGCCATCAAATGCTCAGCTCCAGGCTACCGCCTTCCCCGACTCCCAGATCTATGGAAGACGTGGTTGAGATTATCAGGGACTTACGCCAGCGCTTTGAGTCCAAGAACAGACAGGAGGAGCGCCAGAAGATGGGGATCCCACAACCATACCCCCTCGAATGGAACAAAGTGGTTTATCCTCCCAAGTATAAACCACAGACATTGACGCCATACGACGGGAAGGACTCTCCATGCCGCTATCTGACGTACTTCCAGTCTCAAACGGGATATCTCCCGAAGGAATACGCACTACTCACCAGTATATTTGTCGGGACACTGAAAGGAGTGGCTTACGACTGGTATTGCAGTCTTCCCTGCAACTGTATCTTTTTTCGACGACTTGACGTGTCCTCTTCGATCGTTTCTACGACGGAGGAAAGGACATGACAATGGCGTCCCACATAAAGATACGTCAAGGGAAAATTCGAGCATTTCGAACGATTTCGATAAGCCTGCTTCAGACTGCCCCCGGGTATGCCCGAACATGCACTTCTCTCCTCCTGCAGTATGAACATGCTGCTGCGATCAAACTCTGGCTCAACTCCACTCCTCCTCCCAATGGAGTTCCTTGATCATCGAGGCCGAAGCAGCAGAAAAGAAGGCGTCCAATGCTCGTCTTCTAGGAGTCAATTTCCCTGCCTTTGAGGAAAAGGAAAACGGCCTGCAGCCAACAACCCTGGACGAGAGACCAAGAGGAAATAGGCATTGAATGTCAATGCCTCCAAAGGTGCATCAGCATCCACTCAGAAGCCTCTACTTGCACCAAGGCCAAAGGAGGTATATTCTTTCAACGACGAAGACACCTGTAACTTTTCGAGATATTGAAGCAGGGTGACAAGATCAAGTTGCGGGCATGAAGCGTCCCGACGAGGTTGGGAAAGTGGACATCCGAGGTACTGTCACTACCATCGGTTTGTCGGACATCGAACTAAGGACTGCTACGTCCTCAAAAACTACATCCAGCGCATGATCAATGCGAATGTCATCTCCGTCGACTACGAGAAAAAATGGTCTCGGCCAACCTGGTGTCGCTCCAATTTGGCACCTTAACGCCAACCACAACACAAGATGGCGTCGTCCCCATCCCAAAGGCGACAATGGAGGTGGTCAATCTACCACCTACTCGTGACAATGTGGACTCATGCCACTCACCACATCTCGGGGAGAGGTCTTATGGGTTCATCCCGATCTCGTCTCCGAGGTTACTCAACCGGAGGTACGCTCTGTTGACACAAAATCACAGTCAACCAAATATTGATAGAATTGACTACATGATACTTGTGATAATTCAATATGACACATGAAGACTACATCTAGTACTAGTCAGACGACAGCTCGGATTTGCAATACAAGTTATTTTTTGAGTCTGTATTTTATAATTTTATTGAGTCAAGACTTATGTAAACTGAGCTGTGTTGAGCATCTGAGACTTAACCTATACCCATACCCAAAATCCAATAGCTCCACATATCCAAATAAGCCAATTGGACCCATGACCCATTCTGTGCTCTGAGACAGAGTTCGGGCCGAACTCTGCCTCCACACAGAGTTCGGGCCGAACTCTGCCTCCTAAAATCAACATCCTAATTTTTAGGGTTGGCTGGTTGCAAGTTGTCCAACGGCCAATTTTTTAAAAATTCCAACCAAAATTTTGGCCGAATTCTGCCTACCTGGTATCCTATAAATAGGCCATGAATTCTCTCATTTTCATTCATCCAATCTTCTCTTCTCTTCTCTCAAAAGCTTATACAAGCCATACCCTTCTTCATCTACTAGCCACAAGCTCCCTAAGCCTCAAGTGCTCAGTACTTTTCAGTCAGAAGTTTGTGCAAGAGTTCAAGAAGTCGTTGGAAAATTCCAAGCATCGCCACTGCGATCTTTGTAAGAAGTTACGTGCTCTTCTGAAGTAAAGGCACGGGTATAACTACTATTTCACAAATAGTGAATTTAATCATGAGCTAGAGTTCTCAGGCCTGGACTAGTCCTCCACGAGGGAAACCAGGTTAAAAATCGGCTGTATTTGCGTATGCTTTCTTGCTTCTTATTTATTTCCGTATTTACTCTGATTACTTTCAGCTGGTGAAAGAAGTTTAATTTTTATTGGGTATTATTGTTATAAACTCTATTCACCCCCCCTCTAGAGTTGCCATCTGTTCTTCCATTGGTATCAGAGCTCTGTTCTCTCAACAAAGACTAACATCCTAGAGCTGATCCATGGCAACCACACAATCCATGATTTCCAATCACGGTGAAGGGCAGTCCACTCATAGGCCTCCCCTATTTGATGGAACTAACTACACCTATTGGAAAATAAGGATGAGCTTTTATCTCAAGTCGCTAGACTTCGACCTGTGGATTATCGTCACCGATGGTTACAAAAAGCCCGCCAGGATAGTTGTCAATGGTGATCTCGTTGAGAAACCACATGACAAATATTCTGACGAGGAGAAAAAAGGCAAGTCTAGACGCGAGAGCTATTAATGCCTTATTTTGTGCTATAGGCAAGAATGAGTTTAATAGGGTCTCAACATGCACCACCTCTCACGAAGTATGGAGACTTCTAGAAGTGACGCATGAAGGAACCACCCAAGTCAAGGAATCAAAGATAAGTTGTCTCACTCAAGAGTATGAAGCCTTCAAGATGAAGCCAAATGAGACGATCACGCAAATGTTCACAAGATTCCTCGACATCATCAATCCCCTATCTTCGCTCGGCAAACAATATACAAATCATGAATTCGCAAACTACTTAGGGGGCTACCAAAAATTTGGAACCCTAAGGTGACAGCCATCATAGAAGGAAATGATCTCACAATTATGTCCATGGAGACCTTGATGGGAAAGCTGATGACTCATGAGCTTGACCTCAAAGGCTTCGAAGAGCCTGCTCCTAAGGCTAAGGAGATCGCCCTCAAAGCTCACCGACGAAGGGCTGACCCCGAAGAGACGGATGGCGACAACTCGGAAGGTGATGATCAAGCTCTCTTGTCCGTAACTTCAAGAAATTCCTTCGCTTCAACCGAAAAAAGAAGGAACCATAAGAAGATGACGAAGAAGAGCCAACATGCTACGGTTGCAAGAAGACTGGACACGTCCGAAAAGACTGTCCATTCATAAAGAAGAACAACCGCTATGAGAAACCATACAAGAAGGCTTCCTCAAAGAAATATGCCAACACAAGCATTTGGCATGAAAGCGAAGCCAGTGACTCTGAGGAAGAAAAGAACTCTTCTCAAGATGCTGCAAACGTGTGCCTAATGGCAACGTCCGACAAGGTATCAAACGAAGCTCTTGATGATTTTACTTTTGATGAACTTGGCGATGCTTTCACCGATTTACTTGATGATCACAAAAAGGTCATTGGTAATATAAACATGCCAAGGAAAAGATCAAAAGTCATGAAGTCGAAATTCAAAGACTTTCTTTATTACTTGATAACCTTAGAGACACGTCACCCACGGAAGTCACAAATGAGGTGTCTAAGCTTAAACTAAGCCTTCATGATGCCGAAGCACGTATTGAACAACAAACACAAGAAATCACCGCACTCAACACGGAGCTTGCTGAAGAAAAGAGTAGACACAAGATTTCTGTTACTAAGATATATGGTTTGAATGCTAAGGTTAATGAACTGCAAGCTATCTCTAAGAAATTAGAGATAAGATTGGGAAAACAGGTTGCTCAACCTCAAATCCAATCACATGAGACACACACAAAGTACAACACTTCTCAAACACGTCATACACATGCAGCACGCAATCATGCTTTCATGTACACCCACTTTCATAAAGCACACAAACCACATGCACGTAAAAATAACTTTCACTCCAATATGACACATAATCACCATGCTACATAGATACAATCATCACTATGTTGCACACAAACAAAATCACCATCATACTGCTTATGATTAGTCGTCATCATGCTCCACATAGACATCATCACCATGCCACTCCATACCACTTATATATCATCACCATGCTACTCCACACCACTCTACATATCATCACCATGCTACTCCACACCACTCTACATATATACCATCATCATGCTCCTAACATAAAGGAATGCTATTTGTACTTATTGTGGATTTCATGGACACATTTCACCATAATGTAGAGTTAGAAGATTAGTAGATAGAAACATATATGCATGGTTTCGAAAACTAACTCTTCAGGACCCTCAAGAACTTGGGTACCAAAGGTCACATCTACTCTTGATGTAGGTGGACCTTCCCTCCTCAACTAAGAGTAAGTGGATTCTCGATAGTAGATGCTCGCAGCATATGACGGGAGACGCAAATCTTTTCGCATCACTATCGATGAAGAGGGAAGGATATGTATCCTTCGGCAACAACCTAAAAGGGTATATTATAGGTAATGGTATTATTGGACATCCTCCCTCTCCTGTAATAAATGATGTCTGTCTAGTGACCGAGTTAAAGTATAACCTGCTTAGCATTAGTCATCTTGCTGACCATGGATATGACATTAACTTTGGACAAGATAAATGCTTTATTTATGATAGGTCAACGGAGACATTGCTTTTGAAGGGATAAGAGAGATAATATTTATATTTTCTATCTGTCTAGAGATACTAATAATGCTGGTAGATGCCTATATGCTCATAAGGATGAAAGATTACTGTGGCACTAGTGTCTTGGTCATGCCAACATGGATACTATATCAAGGCTATCGACTAAGAAGCTAGTTAGAGGCTTGCCCGACATCACATTCAAAAGGACGCTGTATGTGCCGAATATGAATTGAATAAGGCAACCAAGTCTTATTTCATTCCATAAACTCTGTAAGCACTACCAGACCCTTGCAATTACTCTATATGGATTTATTTGGCCCTAGTAGAGTAGCCAGTCTTGGTGGAAAACTCTACACTTTTGTTATAGTTGATGATTTTTCTAGATTTACATGGGTTTTCTTTCTTACAAATAAAAGTGATGCTATTTCGGTTTTCAAGATTTTTGTTAAGAAAGTTCAAAACGAAAAAGGCTACATGATTACTCGAATCAAGTGATCATGGAGGCAAATTCAAAATACTGATTTTAAAAAGTTTTGTGATTCTAATGGTTTTGATCATGAGTTTTCTTGTCCAAGAACTCCTCAACAAAATGGTATTGTGGAGCGGAAGAATAGGACTCTTGGCGATATGGCTAGAGTCATTGAACAAGTTCTCACTTCGAAATACTTTTGGGCTGAAGCTGTCAGTACAACATGCCATATTTTAAATAGGGTGCTTATTCGTCCTATTATGAAGAAAATACACTATGAGCTTTGTTTGGAAGAACCCCAAATGTTTCTCATTTTAGAATTTTTGGTTGTAGTTGTTTTATCCTTAACACCAAAGACAACTTAGGTAAATTTGATGCCAAAGCTGACGATGGTAGTTTCCTTGGCTATGCTGCCAAGAGCAAGGGACATAGAGTGTTTAACAAACGCTCATTAATTATGGAAGAGTCTACAAATGTGACTTTTGATGAAGATAACAGTGCAGCAGCTACTGTTGATGATGATGTTGAGCCATCAACTTCTACTCCAATGAATACCACTACTGAAACCAATTTTCTGGAGGGCTTGCCAAAGAAATTCTCTTTCAAGCCGTCACATCCAAAAATTTGGTAATAGATGAGGTTTCACGTGGAGTAACTACTAGATCATCATTAAGAGACTCTATTGCTTGCTGCCTTTATTTCACAAATTGAGCTGAAAAATATTTTAGAAGCCTTTAATGATGAATTTTGGATTTCTGCCATGAAAGAGGAACTCAACCAATTCGAGGAGCAAGTATGGGAACTCGTTCCTAGACCGGCAAATCACTCGATTATTGGTACTAAATGGTTTTTAGAAACAAAGTAAATGAAGATGGTTCAGTTACACGCAACAAAGCTCGTCTAGTAGCCCAAGGATACAACCAGAGGAAGGTATCGACTACGATGAGACGTATGCTCCTGTTGCGAGATTGGAATCTATTCGGATGCTTTGTACATTTGCTAATTTTCAAAATTTCAAATTATTTCAAATTATTTCAAATGGATGTTAAAAGTGCTTTCTTGAATGGATTTATTAAGGAGGTTTATGTAAAACCCCCTGGTTTTGAAAATCACAAATTTCGACCATGTTTTTAAGCTGAAGAAAGCGCTATATGGCCGCAAACAAGCCCCTAGAGCTTGGTATGAACGGCTAAGCAATTTTTGCTTGAAAAAGGTTTTTCAAAAGAGAAAATTGACACCACACTTTTCATAAAATCTTTCAAAGACACTATTCTCTTAGTGCAAATATACGTAGATAATATTATATTTGGTTCTACTGATGAAACCCTCTGTCAAGATTTTGCCAAGTGTATGCAGACCGAGTTTGAGATGAGCATGATGGGGGAGCTCAATTACTTTCTTGGACTGCAAGTCAAACAAATGTCAAATGGAACTTTCATCTGTTAGTCAAAGTATACAAAGGACATGCTGAAGAAATTCGACCTTGACAACGTCAAACCAATCAGCACTCCAAGGGCTACTACAACTAAACTAGAACCAGATGAAAGCGACAAACCTGTGGATCAACGTAAGTATCGAGGTATGATAGCCAGTCTACTTTATTTAACTGCTAGTCGCCCTGATAATATGTTTAGCGTTTGTCTGTGTGCTAGATATCAAGCAAATCCTAAGGAATCACACATGACTGTTGTTAAGCGTATCTTTCGATACCTTAAGGGTACGGTTACAGTAGGGCCAATGGTATCCCAAATCAACATCATTTGACCTCATTGGTTACTCTGATGCTGATTTCGCCGGATGCAAGGTCGACCGTAAAAGTACGAGCGGTACGTGTCATTTATTAGGAAAGGCTTTAGTCTCTTGGTTTAGCAAAAGCAGAATTCTGTCGCACTATCCACAACAGAAGATGAATACATCGTAGCTGGGCGTTATTGTGCACAAATTCTGTGGATGAAGCAAACCCTTGAAGACTACAACTTATCTTTTATGCACATTCCAATCTTTTGTGACAACACTAGTGCTATAAATCTCACTAAGAACCCCATATGTCACTCACGCACAAACACATTGAAATACGTCACCACTTTTTGCGTGATCATCAGCAAAATGGCACTATTAATTTATAATTCATTGACACTGATCATCAGCTAGCAGATTTCTTTACAAAACATTATCCGAAGAGCGCTTCAATTTTCTCTGTCGTGAACTAGGAATTTTGGACGAAGCTGTTATTAATTAAAATAAACATGCGTAAATATCGAGTATGTCTTGATTCTTTTATGATGAAATTGCTATGGGTACAAGCCGAAAGGGTCCTTCTGACAACAAGGCGTAAAAGCCTAAGCGACACGGTGTACTAGTCCTCAGGACTACCGCTAGCTGGGATCCAGCCCCTACAGCTAACCCATGACAACTTTAAAATATTGAATTATGACATAATTCCTTGTTTATTACATGGTTCATTTTATTTTATCACATGCTAAAATTCAGATTTTCCATACTTCACTTTGCTTCAGTTAATTTTTTTTTCAAATTTAGTTCTTCTCAAGTTCGTATATATTCTTTTATCATACTCTTTTGATCTCTCACTTTTTATCAAACTTTTTAGCCTGATTTCTGTTCTGACTACAGAATCCGAATTCGGGACGAACTCTGCCCTACCCAGAGTTCGGGCCGAATTCGGCTTGACGTTCCAGAACCGGGAGCAGCCTCAGCCGCTGATCAAAACTTGATCCAATGGCCCACATCTATTCGACCATTGAACCTTACACATATATTCGATTTTTCTTCTTCTTCTCTCCTCTATTGCCACCTTCTACACTTCTCCAAACATATTTTCTCCAAACCCTAACCCTAGTTCTTCCTCCCTAGAGCATATATTCTCCAAAATCAAGGAGAAGGCTTCCCTCACCATTCTTCTTCATTGTTCATCATCACATTGAGGTATATTTTACCACTTCTCTCCATCTCAATTTTCTCAATTGTCTTTCTTATTTTTTCATGGCTCCACGTTTGTTCAATCGAGGAAGAGACTTCGAACCGAGGAGCGTCCTCTTCGAATGCTCCTCCTCGTGTTGAACTGCCCGTTGAACAACAACCACCTATCCACCCGTTGTTCAACCCACCTCGTCCACTTGACCCAAACACATTTGACGACCGGATATTTGTGTCACTTGACGCGTCAAATGAATGGTTTAGTGATTTTCGGACACGTCCGTTTGCGGGTCATCCTATCAATTTTACTATTTTCTCTCAATATGATTCACTTTTTCATGATCTTTGTCTTGACGAACTTGTCACCACCAACTCGGTTATATATCGCAATGCTATTCAAATATTCTACTGCAACCTAACTCATGATGATACACATATTTTTTATGGGTTACGGGCATTGATATCTCTTTTGATGATTTCGATTTGGCCGAACACCTTGAACTCCAGGAGCCAAACTCATGGGAAAAGCTTGTTGAAGCTCGATCGTTTCAATTTTTCGATGGGTCTTCCCTTGAAAGCTTCAAGGACGACTTGTGTACCCCTATCACACATCCTCGCAAGCTTTTGGCCAAGTATCTCAATCCCTATTTTTATAACTTCATCGGATTATCTTTATCACTATTCTACCCAAAGCGGGATCCACCTATGAAGTCACCTATTTGAAATCTCGACCTTGTATGACCTCCACTTTCATGTACCATTTAATCTTCCATGTACCATGATGGACTGGATGATTAATTCTACGAAGAAACCAAGATCCTTGGTTTATGCTTTGTATCTTCCTATGGTCTTTCGTGCTTTTCGTGTACCTCTTGATGTGCCAGTTCTTACCTGCCCCTGCCTTCCGCTCTAAGGCACGAGGCTTCAGGCAGCAGTTGGCTCACCTATTGTGTCCGAGCACTCTGACGATGAGCCCGATGTCCCTCCGCTGGGACATGATCCTCCTCCTCCTCCTGCCACTTTAGAGTCACTCCAGACTACGCTCCGCGATCGATTCACCTTAGAGGATGATCGCTGGACTCAGCTTGATTACCGGACCACCTTGCAGATGAGTGCCATCAGCAACTCACTGCACGATATTTGGTACTCCATGTCTCGTCATCCTTCCATGCCTATTCCTATGGAGCGGACCCTGGTCGTGAAGGGTATCGTATCGATGACCCTTGGGTTATTCGCTACTTGGATCCGGATACGGCCTTCGTGGACCCTTGTCGTTCCTTCGCTGATCCATCCGACGACGCTGGACCTTCACGAGCTCGATGATGGATATGTACTTCTACTTGCTGCTGCTACTGAGGATCGTAGTTTACGTTTTATGCACTTTAGATTTTAGTTGCTTTTATGCACTTTGGTTGTATTAGACTTATTATTATTTGTGACTCTTGAGACATTCAGTAGTTTTATCAGTCTCTATGCAGTTTCATCTATTATCTTTTGGTGTGCTTGCCAGTTCTTATTTTTATGGTTAAATTGCTAAATGCCAAAAGGGGGAGAAATATTGGTATATTCTATATTCTTTCTTTTTTGTATCTGTATCTGTGCTTTAGGGAGAAAAATGTTTTTATCAGGCCAACAGGATTCAAAGCAATGTTACGGGGGAGCTATTGCTAGCTCGACACTGATTACGGGGGAGCTATGTCATTTCTCTTAAATGTGTCCAGGTATGAATATTGAATATACAACTATCATTTTGTCAATTATTATAGGGGAGATTGTTGACACAAAATTACAGTCAACCAAATATTGATAGAATTGACTATATGACTTGTGATAATTCAATACGACACATGAAGACTACATCCAGTACTAGTCAGACGATAGCTCGGATTTGCAATGCAAGTTATTTTTTGAGTCTGTATTTTACAATTTTATTGAGTCTAGACTTATATAAACTGAGCTGTGCTGAGCATCTGAGACTTAACCTATACCCATACCCAAAATCCAATAGCTCCACACATATTCAAATAAGCCAATTGGACCCATGACCCATTCTGTGCTCTGGAGACAGAGTTCGGGCCGAACTCTGCCTCCATAAAGAGTTCGGGCCAACTCTGCCTCCTAAAAATCAGCATCCTAATTTTTAGGGTTGGTGGTTGCAAGTTGTCCAACGGCCAATTTTTTGAAAATTTCAACCAGAATTCTGGCCGAATTCTGCATACCTGGTATCCTATAAATAGGCCATAAATTCTCTCATTTTCATCCATCCAATCTTTTCTTCTCTTCTCTCAAAAGCTCTATACAAGCCATACCCTTTTCATCTACTAGCCACAAGCTCCCTAAGCCAAGTGCTTAGTACTTTTCAGTCAGGAGTTTGTGTAAGAGTTCAAGAAGTCGCTTGGAAAATTCCAAGCATCGCCACTGCGATCTTTGTAAGAAGTTGACGTGCTCTTCTGAAGTAAAGGTACAGGGTGTAACTACTATTTCATAAATAGTGGATTTAATCCTGAGCTAGATTTCTCAGGCCTGGACTAGTTCTCCACGAGGAAACCAGGTTAAAAATCGGCTGTGTTTGCATATGCTTTCTTGCTTCTTATTTATTTCCGTATTTACTCTGATTACTTTCAGCTGGTGAAAGAAGTTTAATTTTTATTGGGTATTATTGTTATAAACTTTATTCCCCCTCTAGAGTTGCCATCTGTTCTTCACGCTCTGCCTCCAAAGCTAAGGGCAAGAAGATCAAGTTTTGCCGCATGGTCTCTTCCTCCGCGGAGGAGGCTCTCCCTGTACAAACCCGTTCGCAGCTGAACGTCCAACCCGACGAAGCTGCCATCGAGATGGTGTCTCCCTGCACTGCCCCTGCTGCCGAAGAACGAGGTCCATCCAAACCTCCAGCGGCCAATAAACAGAAGCATGTAGAGGCCCGTTTCGACAAGCCTTTACGAAGGAAAAATGCTTCGGGCTAGACAAGCCCCACAACTTCGACATACTGGCACAACTTTCCAGTACTCCTGCCCGCCTATCTCTGTTTGAGCTTCTTCGTCTTTCCAAGGACACTCGTGAAGCTCTCTGTGAAGCTCTGAAGGATGCTGTGTCCTTCATCAGTCAGGTTGCAGCATGAAGATCTCCCGACTACATGTGCGCACTGCCATTATGCGGATGAGGTTATCCCCAACATAACCTTCACCCAAGACATGCTGTTCAAACACAACCGACACAACAGGCCACTGTATTATACAGGGTATGTCGATTCCGTCAAGGTGAAGCGGATTCCGATTGATCCAGGGTCTTCCCTTAGCATCATCCCGAAGACGCTACTCTCAATACTGGGGATCCCAATGTACCGTCTGGCGCCTTCTAACACTACAATCAGCGACTTTAATGCTAGCAAAAGCGAGCCGCTGGAAAAAATACGACTGAAATGTCATATCGGTAACCTCCGAACCGAGGTGACTTGCTATGTCGTGGACGCTGATGTCAACTGCAACCTCCTACTGGTTCGTCCGTGGCTGCATGATACATGGTGGTGCCATCTACACTCCACCATTGTATGAAGTATGTGTCCACCAATAACATCATCCGGACAAAATTTGCGGACATTGACCCTTTCAAGGGGGTCGAAGCCTACTTTACTGATTCTACCATGTACAAGTCGCCTGACAAAGGGGAAGCCAATGATGCTGACGATGAAGCAAAGCGGCAGCAGAGCCGGACATGGAGCCAGAGATGATTCCCGACGCTCCTTTGCACTGAAGGCGCAGTTGAGGAACCTCTGAAGGTGCATTTTAAAGGCAAGGCTCCGCAATCATCCGTCTCATCCAAGCTGCCGGAGATGGCCCACATAGCCCTCTCAGACCCCCAAGGTCAAAACTGCGGTGGACTCTCCCGATCCACCCCAGTACTCACAGATGGAGCTAGGGAGTATATATCTGCTGATGTAGATGCACCCTCCCCGGATAATGTAATCCCGATAAAATCTCGTGTTTTATCAATAATAGAGTCTCTTTTAATTATTCTAGTCTTCCACATTGGAATGCCATGTATACATTAGATAACGCTCTACGGTCGTTGCAATCACAAATAACGATCGTCAATCATGTAAATCGAGTAGTCCCGTCCCAAGGGGTCTGTTTTGTAGTCCCGCCACAAAATTGAGACGAAGAATCCATCATCTTCGGCAAAGTCGAGCGTCATCAAGACCTTCCGCCACTCAAGCAAGAACTAGATACCGGCAGAATACAAGTCTATCGGTACACGGACAAGGCAAAGTACCTCATCCAAAAGATGGATTACGACCTAAAAAGCAACAAAGGCCTGAACTACGGCAAGGGCCGGCGTCTTCCTCTCCGACTCCCACCTAAAAAAGCCGCAGGATTACTATCATCGAATTCGACGGGGGTGGGCTATGTCCGCCACCGACAACTCCAGAGAGTTCGGAGGCGGAACAAGTAGAATATTCTCATTCATCCAAAGCATCAACCTGGGATTCCGATACCAGTATCGGCTCGGTCTTCAAGAAGGTGCTATCAGTCAACATGGCATCTATACAATCTCAAGAAGATGAAGGCGAAGACCAAACGCCAGAATTCTTCGAGGAAGAACCTTGGGCTCAAGGCCTAGGAGCGCAGTGGGAGTCTCATTTTGAATTACGTGAACCCCCTACCGAAGACGAAGTCGAGCAGATCGACCTTGGGGATGGATCTTCTTCCAAAACCATCTTCATCAGCAAAAGCCTAAAAGGAGAAGACCGGGAATCTTTGGTCCAATTGGCTAAAGATTATATCGACGTCTTCGCCTGGAGCTATGAAGACATGTCGGGACTTGATCCTCAGATCGTGATGCATAGGCTCAACATTTTACCTGATGCCAAGCCTATAAAGCAACAACAGCGACATTTTTGCCCTGACATCATGGACGCTATCGATCAAGAAGTGGACAAACTCTTGACCAACGAATTTATTCGTGAAGAACACACCCGGATTGGGTGGCCAACGTCGTCCCTGTCACCAAAAAGAATAGGAAGATACGGGTCTACATCGACTTCAGGGACCTCAACACCGCTTGCCCGAAGGATGAATTCCTGCTTCCAATCACTGACGTGATGATCGACAATACACGTGGCTTCGAACGCACGTCTTTCATGGACGGATATTCGGGCTACAATCAGATCAAGATGTTCCCCGATGACACAAACACACGTCATTCAGGACACCAAAGGGGGTTTTCTTTTCT